>OZ025293.1:204590308-204924847 GCA_964019185.1 Maratus speculifer | reverse complement strand
ATACATACTGCCCGGCGCGACCCGTGTTAGGCCATGACGGGCTCGATCTTCGCCCGAAGTTATTTCTCGTGAGGATGCATAATGTCACTTTGTAAACCCTTTATTAGCCCAAGGGGGAGAGACTTCGCCCCCTCCAATCGCCACAGCATACGGGCTGTGTCGATCCCAGATCAAGCGTTTAGTCTTTATACCGGACGGAACCTGGGCTTGAAAATTTTGGCCCATGTATACTCTAGTAGGAAGGTAGCCTACGCCAGACCCGACCTGGAAAAACAGTGTGGCTCGATCCACCTGTGCAGAAAAAAGTAAGACGCGACCCCGACCCGGCTCGGTTCTGAAAGTGTGAAGACCTGTCCCAGTCCCAGTATAATAAATTAACCGATATCGAGTTTAGGACCTACAATTTTTCTGTGCGGGCATCTAATGTCGTTCTGCAGATCCTTTATTGGGCTCAAGGGGGGGGGGGCGATCGCCCCATCGCCCCCCCCCCTTAGATCCGCCATTGTGCTTAACGCATGATTTTTATTTCTTGTTAATGATTTTTAGTTAAGAACATCAGATTATAAAATATAGTCAATAATATTATATTTAGTATTATTAAGTGGTCAAAACTTGCGTAAAATGGTTCTTTTTCACGTTTCATCGAACGTTCAGTACCGTAATTACCGTTTTTCAGAATTTTTTGCTTTTCACACCCATTTTTGCGGCACTGTCAGGGCTAAACCATTGATCAGAGAAAAAAAACTTTAAATACATAAAATGTAGGGAATTTTGTCCTCTTTAATTTATGTATGGAGAACGTTTATGTAAAATGCAAAATTTTGAATTTATTTAGAAAAAACAAAGAAAAGTCACGTTTTTACACTTTTTTTTGTTTTGTTTTGTTTTTAAGTGTTTCCAGGGATATATTTTGTTGGATATCACCAGATTCGTGTTCAGCGACCCAAAAAACATAAAGGTACCAAATTTCAAACTACACCAAAACTTGCATTTATTTTCGCCCAAATGCCTGGACTATATGCTAAACTGTTAATACCATCTTCTAACGAATAACACTTATCATCAAAAGGGCTTAAGCTAATTAAAATCTTTCCAATTTTATTCTATGTTAATTTATACGGTGGTGGTTATCTTGGGCAATTCTTGTATGCTTCTCAATACTATTTTGTACTTGTTGCAGGCATGCTAATTAATATTCATGCTTGAATTTTTGTTGAACAACATTTTGGGTTATCCCCTTAGCAGTTTTTTCTCTTATTTAATAGATTTCAAAGAGTGTATTTTAGATTTCAATCTACTAAACTCAAGCGCTAGGTCACCATTAAGTTCAACCTTGAACTTACCGATTACTTTCTTGTTATTATTGGAGTAGAGCGGATGACCTCGGGGTTAATCAAAGTAATGAAATAGGCTTGTATGTTATTTCAAATCATTTGAATATAATCACACATTGAATCGATGTCCGTGAATAACAGCTTTGCATTATCATCTTTAAATGTTTTCTTCATAAAATTATAATGGGAATCTTACATAACTAATTTAGAGAGTTCCAAAATTGCCAGTTCAACAAAAATTGGTCGTTTCGTAAGTATGTTAGTTTTTATCATTATGACAGCAGTTAGCTAGACATAATATGTTTTAAAAGCGGGTCAAGCTGCTAAATTTTCAGCTCTTTTTTCGTTATTAACAAGCACAATATATCATGTCTACGTTTCCACAGATTCTCAACTGTTTCCCCAAAACAGAGTTATTCTTCAATTTAAAAAGTCCTTTTCGAGAGATGATTTTGCTTCTTTTCTTTTCTTCGTATTAAAATTAATGAATTTCCAAAGCCAGGTGCTTGCTTGAATCGGAGAGCTACATGAACACATGTAAGTTTTAAGCCGAATAGCAAATAATATTTCAGGTTATGATAATGAACTACATAATTTCGTTTATCATTCAAATGAGGTATAAATTTAGAGGCTCCACTGAATTTTCCATTGCTAAGTAAACTGCACACAAACAAAGACAACATCTCTTGATTTACAGTCACTCTTTCAGGTGTAACAGGGTATTCATTATGTAATTTATGAAGTTTCTCGTGGTATTTAAGGTCCACTTCGAAAATATATCCAATTTCAGTATCATCAGGTAAAGATTAAATCCACTCTACGGTAATTTGTTTTGTTAGACACCATTCAAAGCCACCAAAGGGTAAAAATTGAGACATAGCCCATCCATACAAGTTATTAGCATCCCAGTACATGATGTAGCTGGGTGCTTCATTTTCCCTAAAATCCGGTATATTAAGCATGTTCGCTCTGGCATGTCTGTGACAATTCATACCGATTCCACCACGTATTCCATTTTCGGTTATAAACAATATGTTAATATTTGTTACAAATACCAAGGGTGCTTCACACACCTTCAAAGATGCTTGCCATGCTAACTCAAGTGAGGTAAACAAATGTGCACAATCAATATCATAGTACTGCCAGCATAATTTCCTAAAATTCTGGAGCACATCAGCAAATAGTAAAACATCTGTTTTTATATACAGATCGTGATAATCTCGTAAAGTGATCGTGTTAAAAGGTTTCCAAACCTTCTAGGCGTGTTCATAGTTTTCATCTTTAATATATCTTCATGTATAAGGGTGTTATAAAATACTGCAGGTGGGGATAGTTCTTTTTCATCAGATTTCTCAAAGGAAGTGAAATAATCGTAGGGATATATACCTTTTCTTGTAGGCATATCAAAATTAGTATTTTTTGGGAATTTTTTTTAAATATTAAATTGAATTGGTTCCAATTTATTTACCAACTTTTCTAGTGAAGTGGGCAAAAAATGAAATGAATCTAAAACGATCCTCTGGATAGGACACAAAAGATTTTCTTAGCTTGAATATAATATACTTTCAAGCGTACAAGCGATGACTTCGATTTCTTGATCTTTAAATTTTCCTAATTTGTTCATTATGTAGTAATTCATCAGTCATCGTAATTTTCAAATTGGGAAAAACTACAGTGAAAAACTCTTGGGTTGACTAAAATGTAGATTACAATCCACATGTGCAGATCCTCTATACTGTCCAGAGATGTGATCGTGATCCTTTGTGTGTATTTCGCATAAGGCATGTTTGCAAATATGGCACAGTTCTGCTTCTTGAAATTCTTTTTCTTGAAGAGGTGAAAGCTTCACCGGTTGTACATTCAGTGAAATTTCTTATCCTTCTCACGAATCTTTGTTTTAAAAAGCCTTCAACAGTCTTTTTCATGATATACTTGAGCTTTCTTCACACATCTTCCATAAGATCCAATAACAAATATGCATACCCGCATGAGAAATAAGTTGTTTTTTCAATAAAGGACGCTTTCCAACAGGGTGTGGCTGAAATAATGGGAATAAGAAAACTCACAAAATGTGCTTAAATAGTATAAGAAATGGGATGTTGCAGATGAATACTAGAAAACTGGAGTATAATATAGTTTTCACTGGGTATTCTCACAGCTTGTGGAACATGCTGAGAACAGTATTCAACATGTTTATTCAGTAGATCTTCTCTTGAAAAGAGATGAAAACATTGGTAGCAACAAAAGCTAGCAACACCATATTTTGTCATGTCACCTAAAACTCTCGAAAAACTTCTAATAAAACAATAATGTTGCTTTTCTCCGTCGTAGACCAATAATAAGTTAATCTCATCGAGATTTTGCTTCTCAGAAATATAAAGAGGACAAACTTCATCCCCTTCAAATCCAAATTCATTAATCCGTAAATTGTTCTGTTGTTCAGTCACAGGAATCTTCGAAAGGGAAACGGCATTCCATATTACTAAGCTTGATCTCATACTCAAAATGTTGATAATGAGCAACTCATATTACTCAACTTTATAAAATTACTTTTTAATTAAATATTGAAAAACGAAAAAAATGTAAATTTTAAAATTATAAAAAATAAATAAATAATTACTTATTAAAATTATTCTTGTAAATTAAAAATATATATTAAAAAAATAAGATATTTATTACGCTAATTTAAATAAAAAATGGTGTTATAAGCGTGCAAAACATTCATAAGAATCCATTTAATATTCAAACTTCTACAATTTCAAATCACCCCAAAAAGAAAACACAAAAGCTTATCGTGATATACCTCTTTAACTTCACACAAAATCAATGCTAAAATAAGTCCCCGATAGTCCAATGGATTTCACCCCGTTCTAGCAAGCGAACAGCCTTAGATCGAATCACAGATCGGGAAAAAAAATTAGACTTTCACAATATTCTCCAAAATGCTTCTAAAGTAGTTCAGAGATGGCGACACTAAAAAGAATAAAACTTTTGAAGTCAATATGAAGTACATATGTAATGGGCCGTGAGGCAGCAGCGACAGAATTTCCAACCCTTCTTATCTAACAGATATTCATTGTGACGTGTTCACCATGACGTCATACAAGGTAAGGATGATCTTCACCCCTCATCCTAGTGGACGATTGCCGCCGCATCACCTTCATACAGCATGCTGAGATCATTTGAAGATCGTGCTGCTGATGTAGAACCGGTATTTCATGTCTACTTTATGTTGTCTTCAAATAATTTTTAAAGCTTGATTTTTTTAAATTATCGTTATCTATGGGCTATCTCTAAAATACTTTAGAAACATTTTTGAGAACATTGTAAAAGATAAATTTTTTCTCCCGATCTGTGATTCGATCTAGGGCTGTTCGCTTGTTAGAACGGGGTGAAATCCATTGGACTATCGGAGACTTATTTTAGCATTGATTTTGCGTGAAGTTAAGGGGGTATATCACCATAAGCTTTTGGGTTTCCTTTTTGAGGCGATTTGAGATAGTAGAAGTTTGTATTTTAAAAGGATTCTTATGAATGGTTTGTACGTTTATAATTTCATTTATTATTTAAATTAGCGTAATAAATATCTTATTTTTTTAATATATATTTTCTAATTTGCAAGAATAATTTTAATAAGTAACTTAGTAATTAATTTTGGGAAGGAAGTAAATTAATTTTCGAGCGCGTAATTATCAAATTTAATTGTCCTGCATAAAAATATTTTTAAATTTACGATTGTCCGAAAAATGACTGGTGGATTTTAAAATTCAATAACTTGCAAACGGTTACAGCTATTTAAAAATTTTTTGCAGGAGGGTTATGTATAATGTCAGGAGTTTTTTTTACCGTAATTTTTTATTTTAGTTCGCATCTCAAACAATAGGAGGCGCTGACGACGATTTAAGGCCTGGTCGACGCCTCACTCAGCACTGATCACCTAGCCTTCAATCGCCGTCAGCGCCACCTATTGTTTGAGATGGGAACTAAAATAAAAAATTACGGTAAAAAAAAAAAAAAAAAAAAAAAAACTCCTGACATTACACATAACCCTCCTGCAAAAAATTTTTAAATAGCTGTCCCCGTTTGCAAGTTATTGAATTTTAAAATCCATCAGTCATTTTTGGGACACCCGGTATAAATGGAATTATGTACGGATAATTTCAGGATAATTTCTTAATGTTAAATGAAAAATAAATTGACTTAGTTTTTAGGTACTTTTTTAATAAGCTTAGTAATAAATAATTTGAAATGATTTTTTATTATTGTAAATGCATGTTTTTTGTTACAAGTTAATTAGATATTTAAATTATTATAACTCAGATATTTGATTTGGAAAATTGATTTGATTAATAGTGTATTTTATTTCAAAAATAATTTGATTAATAATATTTTATTTGAAAAATTAATTTGATTAATAATTTATTTTATTTCAAAAATAATTTAATTAACAATTAATTTTATTGAAAAACATAATTTAATTAATAATAATTACTTACTAGATGATAAATATCATAGAAGTGATTTAGCAACGATAATTATTCTTTTATTTTATAATACTTATAGAAATTTACATTTTTTCGTTTTTGAATATTTAATAAAAAAGTAACTTTAATAAATTTTTGAATACTTGTTTTAACAATAGTTTAAAAAATTAGGGTTTTTATAATTTTGTATATCATTATACCTTAATCGGTTATTCATTTTGTGTGTGCATGAAATTTTCCAATATTTTTACGTGGTGCATTTTTTTAATAGCTTTCTACATATATGAAAATGGCTTGAAGAATTTAAATTATTTAATCCATCTTATTTGGAAATTTAAAAATCGTTTCCATTGTCTGAAACATTTTTATTGTAGTATAGTAAAATCTTGTTTTAACTAAAAATTTTAATTGTTTTTTTTCTCCTTTGTTTAATGATTCATCAATGGATCATAGTTGTCTGAGCGAAGCTCAGGCTAATACACATAGTACGTAATAATACACTGCTCAAAACAATTAAAGGATATTTGAAGTTTGATATTAAATAAAGATATAAACGAAATTTTTTTGCCAAAAATAGAAGAAGAGAATCACAAATGCAAATTTTTCTGGTTTTCAAACTGTGAAGTATGCAAATTTTGAGTTCGACGTCAAAAACGTCGCTTCAGCGGCAGCGAATGAAATTTGACTTTCAACTGGATAAAAGAGAATGAAGACAAGGATGATCAGCATTCAGTGATTGCTTTGTTTCGATGAGTACGATGTCTCAGCGAAGTCATTTGACAGATTCAGAAGCTTGGAGAATTGTTGGTAGGTTAGAAGGGGGCCAAACTCAAGCCGAAGTAGCGCAAGCCATTGGAGTGTCACAAAGTGTCATTTCGAGGATCTGGAACCGTTTTTTGGAGAGTGGATGTGCAGGCCGAAGACCAGGGCAAGGTCGTAGACGGGCAACAACACCCAATGAAGATCGTTATTTAGCGTTAACAGCTCGGAGACACCGAAACATAAACGCTACTCCTCTCCAACAACACCTTCGCTCGGCTACAGCCACCACGATTTCAACTCAGACTGTCCGAAACCGGCTCCATGCTGTAGGTCTGTATGCTCGCCGACCGATGGTATGTGTTAGATTAACATCAAGGCATCGTCGCGACCGCAGGGAGTGGGCAACCCAGCATGTCAACTGGAGGAGAAATGAATGGAGTAATATTCTGTTTTCTGACGAGTCCCGTTTTTCTGTGCATCCGGATAATAGGCGTATTTTCATCTGGAGGGACCGTGGCAGTAGGAATAATCCTGCATTCGTGCACGAAAGTGTCAGATTTGGCGGTAGAGGAGTGTTGGTGTATGGTGGCATTTCCATTGACGGGCGCACTGACCTCTACATCATTCGAGATGGAGCTCTGACTGGTCGCCGATATAGGGATGAGATCCTCACACCTATTGTAGTCTCTTATGCTGCAGCAATCGGAGATAACTTCATTTTAATGGACGATAACTGCAGGCCACATCATGCAAACCTGGTGGAGGATTTTCTTTTCGAGGAAGAAATCGCTCGAATGGAATGGCCAGCGTGTTCTCCAGACATGAATCCAATCGAGCACGTTTGGGACGCTCTAGGAAGACGAGTTTCTGGCCGCCAACAACCCCCACAAACTCTCCAAGAACTGGAAAGAGCTCTTTTGGAAGAGTGGGGCAGAATACCCCAACTCGTCATTAATAGCCTCATTGAGTCCATGCCTCAAAGGTGTTCAAAGTTGCTGGCCGCCCGTGGAAACCATACCCCCTACTGAAAATCATTTTCTTTGAAGAAAACACCTTTTCTTATTATTTTTTTCTCATATGCACAAATTGTGTTTTTTTCCTTTTGTACACAAATGCGCAATAAAATGCATTTTTTTCTGCCAAACATGTGTAATTTATTCTCATATAACCTACTATGTCTGTCGACCATGTATCAATCAGCTAAAAAGTTTCCCAGATTCAAAATCCATTTAAAACTGCAATATACTTTAATTGTTTTGAGCAGTGTATTAAAAGTCAAGCATAATTCTTTCGTCAAGCAAATCTGAAAAAATACATGTCGAATTTCGATTCTGATTGTACCAGAAGCTATCTACACTGTAAAAACAAAATACCCAAATTGGGTTGAAAGATTTTTGGGTACAGCATTTTTCCAATTTGGAAAGTTCAGGTTGTAGCACAAAATCGTTTTAAATAAGTCTGATTTTTAATGACATTAAAACAATTAAAATATCTTAGATAGTATATACATTATACCTCAGAAATTTTGATTAATTTAATGTTAATAAAGATCTGGTCTGTTTTGAACCTTTTTGGGTTATCTATTTTGGGAACAATACTCTACCATTTTGGAATCCTTACTGTACCATTTCAGGAAAATTACTATACCCAGAAATCTTCCAACCCAATTTGGGTCTTTTTACTGTGTATGAGGGTAAACTATTGAATGCATCTACTTTCAAAAATTAGTTCGAAATAATTTAAAAATTATATTTAAAAAACTGATATAAAAGCACAATTTATCTGCATACGTCACAGAAATTTTATGCGCGTCATTTTTCACCGGTTAGATATTTTCGTAGATAACCGAATCAGAGTACATGGGGTAAATAGTAAACATTTACGCACTCAGAAATATTGAAGCTGAATAAAACATTAAATTTATTTAACCGAGAAAAGAAATCTGTTATTTTTTTCTCTATTTAAAAGAAAAAAGTTCATAAAACATTGATTTTGATATTTTGTGATAATCCATAGCATTTTTTAATCGCCAAGACAATATTTTATACTTTGCGTGAGAAAATTAAAAACTATTTTATGTTTCAATAAAATATTTTGATGTATAGCATCATTTCTTTCTTTTTGTTTATTTTTATTAGACACCTTCTTTTAACTTATATTTTGTTTGTGTGTGAAACTCAATTCTCGTGACTCATTTTTTAGCGCAGATGTCATATGCGCACCAGATTTGGCGCAATTTTTTTCTAACGGCCATTTGGCGAAAACCTCGTTTTCGAATACTGGTTGTATATACATTTTTAAATTATTTTCTATTTTTTTTTTTTTTTTAAAGAATTTATAGTAAGTAAAAAATAATAATGATAATTATGGAAACAAACACTTTATATAATTAAAAAAAAAGAAAAGGAAAGTAAATAAACATTTAATCAATAAATAAACAATAATAGCCGTGTTACCATATCAGGCAAAATAACGCCATTTTGATGCCAATTGGGTATCTTGTTGCGTACATGACATCTGTGCTAATTTTTCATCCTTTCCTGTTGACATGGAGCTTTGAAATTAGGAATATGTATGTATTCCTGGGAGCAATACAGGAATTAGGCATCGATTTTTTTAAATCGATCCCTATGTGAGCCAAAAGGAGGGGGATTGTACTGAGACACTTCGGGCGAAAGTCCCTTGCTTAATTCTTTTACAACCGGTTTTTCACAAAAGAAAATTTTCCGTAAAGGAACCACGAAAATGTTTTAATTAAATAAGGTAAATTTTACATTAAAAAATAATTGATGATAATTATAAAGTATTCTGGACACCTCGTGTGGCACATATATCAGTCGCTCATCCACAAGGGCTTAATGATTGCGTTTTATTTCCACTGGAGAAATCAGCATTAGGTTCAACAGTGATTATTTGGGGGAGGGGAGAATGCTTATGACTTGTTTACCACAATAGCGCCAAATTTTAGCCGGCTTCTCGAAATATCGCCAAATTTGCCGACAAACATAATTTGCCATATATAAATCCAATTTTACGATAATTGGTTAATGTGACAAAATTCCCATTGAAATCCACATATCTTAAATATTGGAACTCACAGTAATTTAATTTTAGCTCCGTGCATTTAAAAGATTTTTTTCAAGAGTTTTCTGCTTTTTAGTGCATTTAATAATATTTATATTTTCTACATTTTTGTTAATTTTAAAGAAAGCAAGTTAAAAAAGTACATATATAAGTACTTTTATAAATACATCCAAAGTTATTCAGACAATACCAATAAAAGAACCAATGAAACCAGTATTTTTACATTCATATTATTAAAAACAGTTGAAGTTTGAAGAGAAATAGAAGGCAGATTACCAAATTACTAAGAAATATGTGGATAAATGGATATTATATAATCAGAGTAATTCATATATTGCCATACAATAAACCAATGAAACCAGTATTTTTACAATCATCTTATTGAAAACAGTTGAAGTTTGAAGTGAAATAGAAGGCAGATTACCAAAATAATGTAAGATAAATGGATAAAAAGGCAGTAGAAGGCTTTTTCATTAAACTTTTATTTATTTCTTTTTAGAATTTTAAATATTGGTACTTTTATATTACAGGGACCTTTGCGAGGTGGAGAAAATGGGTTTGGCGAGACAAGTAAAACTTTCTCCCAACCTACTCATTATTTCATACCCAAGCAAGTTTTTAAAGATTTATACAAATAATTTTTCATAAACAAGCGACTTACCTATTTTTGTAAACAAAAAGAAGTAAATTGTACACAAAAAACAATAATATTATTATATATAAAAAATAAAGATGCCATATTAGCAACAAATTTGGCGAAAACAACCTTTCGATTACATGGCATGCTATAATAGCACGTTATTTTATTTATTTATTTATTTTCGATGAAAACAAAGTAGAGGGAATAACGAAACTTTTTCTGTCATTTTAAAATGGAAATAAATTTGAATGAATGATAATAATTGCAGAACAAAACAATTTATAATAACATTTATATGGTACTTATGTCAGGCAAATAAACGCTATTTTGGCGCCAATTAGGTACCTCAATGCGTATAGAACATATGTGCCATATTGTAAAAATAAGCATAAACGTGGATCAGGTTTGTTTTCATAGTTGCTTATATCCTTCTGTAACAAAGCGCACTTTTTGAAGAAAAAACTGCACAAAAATTAAAATAAAAATAAAAATTTGCAGTAATTCAAAAAATGTAATTTAACAAATTACAAGTACTTTGAAAATGATTTTTTTAAAAACTAAAATTTAAGACTTATAAATAAATTCTATATTATAAAAAAACGGTCTTTTAGCATTAATCGGCTCAACATTCGGTTGTTTTCTTTTTCGCGATCGTCGCACATTTCGCAATCGGTGGGCTCGGTAATCAGACCTCATTTTTTTGCTTGAAAAGACGATCTTTCATACGACGTCTTTTTTGGATTCCGTTTTTCTTATATCTTATAATTGACGTCTACATATTTTGTAACTCTTTTGTTTTCTTCTTTATTAACAACGACATTTTGTTTTCCTATTCAAATAAAAATTCTCCTAAATGAAAAAACATTCGTTAAAAAATGCGGACATCTATTGACCAAAGCAAAAAATGTTTTGCATTAAGTTAATAAAAATCAGAAAAAACATCATTTTTATAATGATCAAAACAAGGCTTACGTAAAAATATGCGTGCCGTGAATAAAACATTAGTATTCCTTGACGAATTAAAAATAAATAAATAAATTGCAGATACCACAGGTCTATTCTCGACCGAAAATAACGACCATTTTCTCAATGGATTAATAAAAAAAGCAAAGGCAAAGTAATGTTGCAAAATAATCATGAAATTAGTTAAAATCATGTACTTTTATTTAATCCGTAGTCATGAGAAAGGGAAAAGCTCCTTTTGCAACTATCTTTTACCGAAACATTCCATCATTATTTCAGCGAGCCGTACTCATCGAAGAAAAAACCCCAAGAATCCTCCTTCTCAGCTCGAGGCTTCCTCTCTTAAATCTAAAAAGAAAATTCTAGAACATTCTGTAACCTCAAACCATCATTCTTTTATGTAAACAGAACTCTTGTCCAGCTTCGAGGTTAAACACTTCATTCAGACGATAGTTTTATTTATTTTTTTTTTTAACTATTATTTAACCAATTTATAATCGACTCAGGATTTCTTAGGCAGACGATTTTTAGAGATGATTAATTTTAAGAGAAAAAGAAAAGAAATGAATTTATTAATATGCACACTATCAAAGGTTGACGGAGAAAAAATAAAAAAATAGATAAAATAAAATAATGATATTTTTTGAAAGGTATGGTTTTGGAATAAATTTAATAAGACTTTCTTAAAAAGGGTTGATAAAAACATAGAAAAATGAATTTTATTTGGAATATTAAGAAATAAAAATTTAATTAAGAATATTTTTAATTTAGAGCCATCTTTTTTAATTTACGCATACTGGAATAATGTTTTTTAAGGCAAATTAAGAATTTATATCGTCTGCATAAAGATTAACAGATTAGATTTAGAAACAAGATTTTAATTTAATAATTTGAAGTAAGTACGGAACATTATTATAAGAAAATTAAGATAGTATAAAGGTTAGTTTTGGCGAAAATTTTTTAAATTTGTAATATTATCCCCCCTCCCCAAAATTTTGTATGAAATTGATAGTTAAATAAAACTACAAGTTCAGACAACAGAAATATAATAATTTAGAAAAGTTAAATTTTGGAATAAAACTGTCAAACTCCGGAAGCTAAGAGCTAGAAGAAAAGAAAATTAACGCAATATAAAAAATATTAGCGATTAAAATAAAATAGTTAAGAGAAAATTAATGTGAATTAAATTTAGGTAGGAGCATTTCCCTGAAAGAAATACAATAATGTTACAATATCACTTACTATTTGTAAGTGTATAGGAGATAATACATACAATAAAAGTAAATAAGTTATGAATATTAATAAGCGAGAAATTTTAAAAATATAATAAAAACAATAAGAAATCTCCTTCATGGGAGTTTATAGAATTTCACTGACTTAATCAGTAGTTTATTTTAAACAAAGTCCTTCAGTTAAAAAAGTCTTTCAAGAATATATAAAAGAGTCTTTTTCAATGTCCAGTGAATACAGTCTCTTTAATTAAAGATCTTCAAATCTTGTTTAATCTTTGGGTTTAATCTTATGTTTTTTGTTGGATTCCAACGTTTTTTAATAATATGTCAAATTTCTAATAATAAATATTATCACTTCAAAAATTAATAATAAATAATATAGAAAAATTTAAATAATAATAATAACAATAATAATAAGTAGCATAATAAGATTCCATATCCTAATATTTCTCAATAAGAGTATAATTAATACTAAACTTCATTATAGAAATCATAATAATAATAATAATAGTAAAACAAGAATACAATCAAAAGAAAATATCACTGTTTATTATTGATAGGGAAAATATTGGTTGAAGATAAAAATAATTACATAGCAACTAAATAATTTTCTTATCGTCTAATAGCATAAGAAAGTATTTTTTGCTAGCCGAAAGTATACAAAAAAAAAAAAAAAAAAAAAAAAAAAATCATAATAATTTCAAAATCCAAATAAAATTAAATCTAACTATTTAGAAAATGGACTCTCAACCAGTATTTCCTTACAATAATTCCTCTCTGATACTCTTTTACAAAATTGTCAAATTTGGTTATAAGTTTTCAAATGCCAAATGTAGAATAATGTTTTATCTACACATGGTTTATAAACTTTAATAATAAAAACAAATAGGAATAAAAGTTGTCATTCTTAATTGAGAAATGGAAATAAAAATACTTTGCTTTTTTGAAAAACTTTTAATATCTGTAGTTTTCACAATCACTGAAAATCACATATTATGTTATAGGTTTGAGTAGAATCATCAGATTTTATAACTGTTATAACATAAATATCTGCTGAATAAATAGAATAATACTAATGTCAAATACATGAGTAAATATAGTTAGACTTAAACACACTTAAAATTAATTTATCAACATCAATTTTAAAACTTTTACAATCAAAGTGTACACCTTATGCCTGCATAAGGAGCCCAATTTAACCCCAAAAACTCCCCAAAACAAGTAATATTCTTGTTGGCCACCAAGAACATACCTGCTAATGTTGAAAGTTATGGTGATAAAATATTTAAAGAATAAGAATTAAAATTTAATCTACTGTCTTGACTTTAGTTTGATCTAGTGATTGTGATTGTATCTGAGGTTTTGTTGGTTTTTTGGGTTGCTCATGAAACAGTTTAAAATCTTCTGGTGAAAAATAGGGTCTTAATTTAGAAACATGCACAATAACGGAATTCTGTCCTGTCTCATAATTAAATTTATCTATTTCATAAGTTACACCAGAAAGTTTATTTATAATTTTATATGGTCCAGAGAAAGTAGGTTCTAATTTTCGAGTGTTAGGGTATTTAAATTCTTCATAAATTACAGAGTCTTGTATTTTTAATGGGCATTCGACAAAATTTCGATCATAGAGTCTTTTACTTTTAAGGTGAAATTCACGAGTTCGCGCTTTCGCAATCTTGAGGGCTTTGTCTACTGGAGGGTAATAGTTTTGTTTTAAAGGAGATTCATAAGGCAATTGAACATAAAATAAATAGGCAGGTGAGAATTTGGTGATAGAATGGGGCGTATTGTTGTATTCTTCGATGACTTGGTTTAATAATCTAGTCCAAGGTATTTTAGTAGAAGTGGAATTAACTTTACATTTAAGCCTGGTAACTATAGTCTGATTAACGCGCTCTACCTTTCCACTGGTCTGAGGATGATGTGCGGATGTAAAACGCTGTTGAACATGATGATTTCTAAGGAATTTCTTAAATCTTGGAGATCTGAAAGATTTATGCCTGTCACTAAGTATTTTTTGTGGTGATTTGATATTGAAAATTTGTTTTAAACAGTTAGTGTATGTTTCAGTGGTAACATTTTTGGAGGGAAAAGCCCAAACAAACCTAGTTGCATGATCTATTATTATGTGTAAGAATTTTTTTGTTGAGTTGTAATAGTTAAATCCACCAACAGTATCAATAGAAAGACATTCAAAAGGTTGATCTGTGGCTGGCATAGCTTGTAATAAGCCGAATCTTTTCTGTTTTGTTTTTTTATTTTTCTGACAGGTATCGCAATGTTTAACAAATTCTGTAATGTCTATTGTCATATTAGACCAATAATAGTTGGGAGATATTAAATTAAGCATTTTTTGAATCCCTAAATGTCCAAAATTATCATGAGCAATATGGAGTAATTTTTTTCTTAATGACATTGGTACAACAATTTTTTTGAATCCCTTTTTCTGAACTATAATAATTCCATTCTCTTTTTTATATTTTTTGTCACAAACATTGTCTTTGTCTTGCATCCCTATAATTTCTTTCCTATCTAGCAATAAGCTATTATGTTGATTAAAATGACAAACAGGATTTCGTGACAACATGTCTGCTTCGACATTTGTTGAACCCTTTTCATATTTTATCTCATAATCAAACATACTAAGTTTGAGTGACCATCTAAAAAGCCTACCTCTTAAGTTTTTAACACTCTTTAACCATACTAGAGATGCGTGATCCGTATGAATTGTAAACTTGACACCATGAAAGTAATGATAGAATTTGTCAAGAGTATCTATAATAGCTAAACATTCTAATTCAGTTATGAAATAATTTTGCTCATAACTCTTCAAAATTCTAGAATGATAAGCAATAGGATGTAAGAAATTATCTTTATCAGGTTGTTTTAGAACGGCACCTATTGCTATCTGAGAGGCATCTACAAACATATGTAAAGGTAATTTAGGATCATAAATTTTGAGGATGGGTTTTGCAATTAAAAATTTTTTTAATTTTTCAAAAGACTCCTGGCACTCTGAGTTCCATTCCCATATTGTATCTTTTTTAAGTAATCGATTTAGAGGATATCTAATTTCAGCATATTTATTTATGAATTTATGGTAAACATTAATGGAACCTAGATATCGTTGTAACTCTTTCACATTGGAAAGAGGTTTTAAAATTTTGATGGTTTCAATATTGGCATTTGCTGGTGTTATAGTTCCATCTTTCTTAATGAATTTAAATAAATTGTAAGAATCCGGGAACCAAAGCTCAATGTAACCAGAAATTCCAACAAATAAAAGGAAAAACATAAATGTTAACTTAATTTTCAGCTCAAATGTTTAGTTGTAGGAACATTATCATGAAAATACTGCATTCTGAGAATAGTTCTTGATAACAAACAAATATCAATAAATTAGAAAATGTACTTTTCAAAAAATAACTTGAGCTTCTAAGTTCTTTTATACTTCATTATTATTACGAACTTATCTTTAAACGTGCATAAAAATATCATAATAATCTTTAATATGCAACAGTAATTGTCTAAGAATATCATACTCTTCAATTTAATCCTTAAGAACAAAAATGTTTCAATCTCCAACACATAGTAATGATAATAATAATACTCATAAATAGGCAAGTAAATAAAATTCACAGACAAATAATCAAATAAATAAACCTGGCAAACAGAGAATAATTAATTTAAATAAATACATAAAAAGTATACAAATAAAAATAGTCAAAACACTACGAAAAAATTCTCACCGAAGTCCTATTGGGCTCAACTATCTCGAAAAATATTTGTCTATTCACCAATTTACAAGAAATGGTCTTGTCATTATTATTTTCTTTTTCTTTTTCATCATCACGAGGACTACTTTTTCTCGACTATGAAAGAATGGATCTCAATCGTCATGGAACACACAAGCAAACTCAAAGAAAGCACTAATTCTTTCAGATTAGCATATTTCCAAGCACAGTTGTGAAGTTCTTTAGAAAGAACATTTCTTTTACTTTAATTAAGTAAGAAATTACGGCGATTCTGGCACAAGAACATTCACGAGAAGTCGATTTTCGGCGATTCGCAAACCTATCCCCATTTCGTTCCACAGCAGACTCCATTAGCAAGCTGAAAATACCATATAGAATGTCCTTCAGAACATAGAATTCATTCGAACTTCGGCGATAGCATGTTCTACTTTGCTCCATCGCAATTTTCTTTAAATATCCGAAAAAGGCAGCACAGGCATAAACAATCCTGTCGACTTTAGAGTATATTGTGACGATTTAAAAGTTAGGAGCCAGAGATATCAACGCCGGGTTTCCCTTTCACCGCACAGAAGTCATGGCCACCGAGGAAATTAAATAAATAGATGTAGAGGATCCAATAAATTACTCATTGGCTGCGGTAAGTTCATTTATTTAATCCGTAGTCATGAGAAAGGGAAAAGCTCCTTTTGCAACTGTCTTTTACCGAAACATTCCATCATTATTTAAGCGAGCCGTACTCATCGAAGAAAAAACCCCAAGAATCCTCCTTCTCAGCTCGAGGCTTCCCCTCTTAAATCTAAAAAGAAAATTCTAGAACATTCTGTAACCTCAAACCATCATTCTTTTATGTAAACAGAATTTTTGTCCAGCTTCGAGGTTAAACACTTCATTCAGACGATAGTTTTATTTTTAAAAAAATATTATTTAACCAATTTATAATCGACTCAGGATTTCTTAGGCAGACGATTTTTAGAGATGATTAATTTTAAGAGAAAAAGAAAAGAAATGAATTTATTAATATGCACACTATCAAAGGTTGACGGAGGAAAAATAAATAAATAGATAAAATAAAATAATAATATTTTTTGAAAGGTATGGTTTTGGAATAAATTTAATAAGACTTTCTTAAAAAGGGTTGATAAAAACATAGAAAAATTAATTTTATTTGGAATATTAAGAAATAAAAATTTAATTAAGAATATTTTTAATTTAGAGCCATCTTTTTCAATTTACGCATACTGGAATAATGTTTTTTAAGGCAAATTAATAAATTATATCGTTTGCATAAAGATTAACAGATTAGATTTAGAAACAAGATTTTAATTTAATAATTTGAAGTAAGTACGGAACATTATTATAAGAAAATTAAGATAGTATAAAGGTTAGTTTTGGCGAAAAAATTTTAAATTTGTAATATATATATATATATATATATATATCAATTCAAATGTACAAACAACTATGTTCAAACAACTATGAAATTAAATTGGCAGTAAGTGTCGCTTTCTTAAATAGGTCATTGATCAAAAACCAGATTAAGGAATATTCCTATAACATTTTAATTCATCAATGTACTTTTTTTAGCCGAGTTCAAATTTAGCCAAGACTATGTTTTTTTGCCAAAATAAACTTTTCCCCACATGTTTAACTTAAATACAATTCTTTGATGTTGAAATAAAATGTTTTGATTTGATTTATACTGTTATCTCTTTTTATTTATTTACTTATTTGTATTTTAAATCAGAAGAGCAAAAATCGTGTTTTTAAAATGTATTTTTTATGTATTAGAAATTTATGTATTTTATACGGTATTATTTAATTTAATAATTTGAAGTAAGTACGGAACATTATTATAAGAAAATTAAGATAGTATAAAGGTTAGTTTTGGCGAAAAATTTTTAAATTTGTAATATATATATATGTATATAAATATCAATTCAAATGTACAAACAACTATGAAATTAAATTGGCATTAAGTGTCGCTTTCTTAAATACATCATTGATCAAAACCAGATTAAGGAATATTCCTATAACATTTTAATTCATCAATGTACTTTTTTTAGCCGAGTTCAAATTTAGCCAAGACTATGTTTTTTTGCCAAAATAAACTTTTCCCCACATGTTTAACTTAAATACAATTCTTTGATGTTGAAATAAAATGTTTTGATTTGATTTATACTGTTATCTCTTCGTATTTATTTATTTATTTGTATTTTAAATCAGAAGAGCAAAAATCGTGTTTTTAAAATGTATTTAAGGGGTGTCAGGAGTTTTAAAATGGTCAAAAAATCGATTTTTTAAATTATCTATTTCAAAAGTTTGAACAATCCTTAACAAAATACAAAAAACCACTTTTCAATATTCGCATTACTTTTTGAGTTATATGTGTTTAAACATGACCCACTCTTAAAATCTGCTTCCGCTTCACCCATTTAAAGGGACCTTGGCATTTGTTTACATTTTCGCCTGAAGCTTGAAACTGTGTTTCTGTCTCACAAGTGAATCTAGTCATTCGCATTTTTCGTTTTTCTTTACGCCATGATTTACTGAAAACATTTTTGAACAGAAGAAGGATGTGCACAACTAAACTTTCGCTGATTTTGAAGCTCATGTTATGATCAAAAAAAGCAAACGTGAGTTGGCTACTTTTGATTTTGATGATTATATTTTGCATTATTTTGCAAGTTATCTTTATTTTTTCGACTTTATTAGAATAATTTTTAACTGAGTATTTATTATACTTTGAAAATGAGTAAAGCTTACTACAGATCTGTGGGATATAGAAGTAAGAAACGTCGTTTTCATGGAAGGAAATCTGAGAACAGCTCTGATATTTTTACTGGAAAATCGGCTTCCTCTAAGAAAATGAAGCTTGACATTTCAAGTGCACCTGAAAATTCTAATAGTTGTGAATTGACAGGCTATCGTCTAATAGATATAGCTGTTTTTTTTCAAAGAAATTTCTAAGTATGTTTCCTACAATATTTGTCATACTAGTGTAAATTTTACAGAGGAATCAATTCGTGGCAATGCATCAGTTTTCAGTGTGAACTGTGAAAACTGTAATCTGAATAATAAAATAAATAGTTGCCCCATGATTGGACCCAAACATAATGTTCCAGAGGTAAATATTAGGCTAGTTTATAGCTTACGTTCAATAGGTCAGGGCTTAGCTGGCCTCAGAACACTGTGTTCTCTTATGAATATGCCACCACCTATCTCCCAGAAAAGTTATGATACCATAACCAACAAACTGAAGGTCGCCTCAAAAAAAGCTGCAGTGAAATCAATGAAAGAAGCTGCTGAAGAAGAAATTACACTGAGTGGAGATTCTAACATTTGCATCAGTGGAGATGGCACGTGGAAAACACGAGGGCACACATCAAAAATGTGTGTGTGCAGTGTTATTGGCATTGAAAGTGGAAAAGTAATTGATGTAGAAGTACTTTCCTCATACTACATAGCCTGCGAGACATCATCATCTTCAAGCCATGATTGTAAAACCAATCATTCGGGAAGTTCCGGCAGTATGGAGGTGATAGGTATGAAGAGAATTTTTCTACGTTCCGAAGTTACTCGAAGTGTGAAATATCAGAAGTACCTCGGAGATGGAGACACAAAAACATTCCTCGAACTAACCAAAGCTGAACCATATAAGGAACTCAAAATAGAAAAACTCGAGTGCATAGGGCACTTGCAGAAGAGAATGGGCTCTCGTTTACGTAAACTGAAACAGACGCTGCGCGGTGTGAAACTTTCCGATGGCAAAGCCCTAGGAGGAAAAGGCCGTCTAACTGATGGTTTGATCAATAAATTTACAGTGTACTATGGCAATGCAATAAGGTCAAACACGCATTGTTTAGAAAGTATGAGAGCAGCGGTTTGGGCAACGTACTGCCATATGTGTTCCACGGACAAAGAACCAATGCATATGTTTTGCCCAAAGGGTATCGATTCTGGGTGCAAGTACCAAAGACATGTCTCTTCACCTAATACTACAGCACCTTTTCGCCATAAACCCTCAGTGCCTTTAGAGGTGATGAAGAAGATAAAATGTATATATGCGGACCTAGCTGCACCTAATTTATTAAAACGCTGCCTTAGTGGTAAAACACAGAATCAAAACGAAAGTTTTAATTCAGTCATTTGGAAGTTTTGTCCAAAGGTATCTGGTGCTGGTTTCACAGTTGCAGAACTTGCCACTTATGAAGCAGTAATTGCTTTTAATGATGGCAGTAGTGGTCGTCTAACTACTCTGGAAGAATTGGGTATTAATCCAGGTACCTACACAGTCGAAGCTGCTAAGTCGTCTGATCTGAAACGAGTGCGCGTTGCTGAAAAGCGAGCCGATTTCAGTAGTTTAGAAGCTAGAAGAGCTAGAAGCTTAAAAGAAAAAATAAAATTTGATAAACTAGAGCTAAAGGAAGGAACAACATATGAACCAGGAGCATTTTAAATAGTCCAGGTTAGTTTTTAAACTTTTTTTTCATAATTTTAAGTGTCGTTTTCTCAGAACTGTAATTTTCAAAACAATCCGTAAGATTAAAAAAAATCTATTTGAAGTATCATCTGGAAATTTCTCACATATGTTTATATTAACATTCCCTATAAAATGAATTAATTTTGTAAAGATAATTTAAAATTTAATTAATTTTTTAATGATTAATTAATTGTAATTTTAACGATTTTTCAAATTTTCAAATTCAGATGCCATTTTAAAGTAGTTAATTTCAAGCAATGTCTATATTCTTAATTCATTCTATAAAATAGAGTTTAGAGATCATTTTAGTCTATGAATGAAGTTTATAGGTCTACTCAAAGCTTAGTTATCTTACGGATAGTGATAGCCTTTTTGAAAAAATACATGAAAATTTCATTACTTAAATGTTCTTGCTATATTTTTTTTAGTCTGTTGAGTCTTTATTTTATGATATTATTAGACCTAAACCCTATCCCAAATATACCACAAAAAATTAAGTAAATACTTTGAATATTTATGAAGTTATGCGAACTCGAAGCGGAAGCACATTTTCATGAAGTGCGTTAAATTTCAAACTCCTGACACCCCTTAATATGTATTATAAATTTATGTATTTTATACGGAAAGAAAGCATTTCGAACGAGGGTGAAAAGAACAACATTTGGCGATTTATCACCTGCGCCCGGCTAAATGCTTTATTAGCATGCATTAAATGTTTTTCACAGTAGTTTGCTGTTATGTAGGCTTTGGAGCTTTAATAAAAAGTTTGACCCAATTCTGTTTTAAGAAAGTGATTATGAAAATAGAAATCAAGTATTATACTGGTCTATGTATATATGAAATTCACCAGATAACACTAATTAGATAAATTATGTGTATATAATAAGAGGTAAATGGCTTCTGTATTTTCATGCTAATCTTATAAAGCAGTAACGTTTGTGTGTCTTTTGAGATGTTATCATTGAAACTACCTAGCCGAATTAAAAAATAATAAAGGTAAAAAAAAAAAATGATAACCATCTCTCCAAAATAGAATAAAATTTATGTCTGCACAAACAATTCTATCAATGCAGGAGCAAAAAAGTTCTCTGATATTGATGTTCTCTGATGCGATCTCTCTGATATTGATTAGACTAGAAACATGAAAGTTGCTCTGCTTATTACTTTTAAGATATTATATACGCTTTATGAATGATTTTTAAAAGTGATTTCTTGGTGCGAAACGTCTGTTTATGCTTTTGACATCTCATTTCAAAGATTTAAAATTCAAATATAAGATAATTGAGTGTTTTATTTTCTCTATTATTTTTAACGTACTGCGTACTTCGAATTTTATATCCATGCACGGTTTCCTTCCCTTTTTTTTAAAACAGTATGTGCGAATTTATACATAAGATTTTGTAATTCTAAAATGCAATTCGCTTATTTTTAACCGACTTCAAGGAGGAGGTTATGATTTCGACCTGTATGTATTTGTTGTTCACGCATAACTTTCGTAAATATGAACCGATTTTGATAGTTCTTTTTTTGTTTGAAAGCGTATGGGGCCCATGTGGTCCCATTCAAATTTCATAAAAATCTGTTGATTAGAACTTTTTAAAAAATTAAAACATTAAAATTCAATATCTTTTCGAAGCAATTGACCAATTAGAAACGTTCATTTTTCATGTTTTCAAGTTACACTTACATAGACACACGATCTTTTCAAAGTGTGAAATCCTAACTGGACAAGGTTTACATTTATTAACAGTGTACACTGTAAAAGAATTGACCCTTTTGTTGCATAATCACTTCCCCGTTTTTATAGAATATCTCTCTCTTGACCCATGAGAATTCTCCACGATAGGCTGAAGTAATCGTTTTCTATAAAAGCGGTGGGTTGACGATGCAGCAAAAGGGCCAAATTGTTTACAGTGTACACTGCAAAAATTTTGATCCTTTTGTTGTACCGTCACTCCCCCGCTTTTATAGAATATATCTCCTTTGAACCATGAGAATGCTCCATGATACATTGTTTAAAATTTGACCCATTTGCTGCAGCGTCACACCACAGCTTTTATAGAATATGTCTTTTATGACCAATGAGAATGCTCCATAACACAGTAAAGTAATCGTTTTCTTTAAAAGCGGTGGACAGATGATGCAGCAAAAGGCTCAAAGTTTTTGTAGTGTAATTGGGACATAAGCGTCTGTAAAAGAAATATTTGGGAATCAAATGCTGTCACTCTCTTATAGAGGCAGCCAGGTATAGGTAATGAGTTTCAGATTCCTCATCAAATACGCTACCGCTCATTTCCGATTACAGCGTCACTGTAAAAAATGTGACCCTTTTGCTGCATCGTCACTCCCCTGTTTTTGTAGAATATCTCTCTTTTGACCCATGAGAATGCTTCGTAATTGCGTGAAGTAATCGTTTTCTATAAAAGCAATAGAGTGATGTATAACAAAATGTCAAATTTTTTACAATGTAGGATTCCTCGATATGAATATGACGACACATGTAGCACAGTATATAATTGGGTGAAACGATTCTGGACAAAAACGAGTCACCAAGCATCTTGTTGAGCGGGCAATTTTCGTCAATCTTGTTAACTTCTCATACGAGTACAATCGAATTCTTCCAGGAAATCATCATCAAATTCCATAATAAAAAATGCCTGGCAATGCAATGCACTGTTAAAGATTTGCAACTTTTTCTGCATCGTCACTCCATCGCTTTTATAGAATATCTTTATTTTTATCAATGAGAATCCTTCATAATGCATTTAACTAATCGTTTTCTATATAAGCGGTGAAGTGATGATACACTGTTAAAAATCTGCTGCATTTTGTTGCAACGCACTCCGCCGCTTGTATACAGTCACCGCAAAAAAAATCTTGACATTTGAGATTTTAGACGTTTTGTTGAATATCTAGAAATATACATGAGGAATTATTCTGAAACTTCAGGTGTGTAAACAATATAGCACAGGTCATATATTTTCGTGAAATTTTTTTGCCGAAGTCCCATAGGGGACCGTCAAAAGATTGAAAAAGAATGAATATCTTTTGGATGACCCTGTCAAAACTAATGTAGCAAAAGCATTCCAACTGCAGATTATCATTAAGTGACTTATTGTAATTATGTGTGTTCATTTTTAAGCGGATAGCATGTATACCCGTAGAGAAATTAAGGTTTTTATAAAAACAGTCCCAATTTTTTTCAAGATTTTTGCTTATTATTTGCAGAGTTCTTAATATAAAATAAAGTTTTTTCCTGAACTTATGACAAACAATATTATAAATAATACCCTGCAACCAGAATTTAAAAAAAATAATAATTGTATGAATAATGAACAGGTTTACTAAATAAATTTTCATTGCGCATGCGTAAAAGTTATGCAAATTTTGATTGCATATTGTGTTAGCTAAAGGTATGGAGCAACTTTTGTAAAAGTCTCAGAATCGCAGCTTAAAAATGCTGAAAATTATCGCGGATGGAATCTGATGAAAATCCGTTATTTCCAAAAAGACGCAAAAAGATAAGGGGTTGTATCCAAATATAGTAGTGCGCGCAATATTATGTAGTACATACTATCGCGCTCACTACTATATTTGGATACAACCCCTTATCTTTTTGCGTCTTTTTCGAAACAACGGATTTTCATCAGATTCCATCCGCGATAATTTTCAGCATTTTTAAGCTGCGATTCTGAGACTTTTACAAAAGTTGCTCCATACCTTTAGCTAACACAATATGCAATCAAAATTTGCATAACTTTTACGCATGCGCAATGAAAATTTATTTAGTAAACCTGTTCATTATTCATACAATTATTATTATTTTTAAATTCTGGTTGCAGGGTATTATTTATAATATTGTTTGTCATATGTTCAGGAAAAAACTTTATTTTATATTAAGAACTCTGCAAATAATAAGCAAAAATCTTGAAAAAAATTGGGACTGTTTTTATAAAAACCTTAATTTTTCTACGAGTATACATGCTATCCGCATAAAAATGAACACACATAATTACAATAAGTCACTTAATGATAATCTGCAGTTGGAATGCTTTTGCTACATTAGTTTTGACAGGGTCATCCAAAAGATATTCATTCTTTTTCAATTTTTTGACGGTCCCCTATGGGACTTCGGCAAAAAAATTTCACGAAAATATATGACCTGTGCTATATTGTTTACACACCTGAAGTTTCAGAATAATTCCTCATGTATATTTCTAGATATTCAACAAAACGTCTAAAATCTCAAATGTCAAGATTTTTTTTGCGGTGACTGTATAATGTCTCTACTGCGACCTATGAGAATGCTCCTTAATACAGTCAAGTAACCGTTTTCTATACAAGAGCTGGAGTGCGTAGCAAAAAAATGCAGCAGATTTTTAACAGTGTATACAGCAAAAGTTTCAAAATTTTAACAGTGTAGTTGGGACAAAAGCGTCTGTAAAAGAAATATTTGGGAATCAAATGCTGTCACTCTCTTATAGAGGCAGCCAGGTATTGGTTATGAGTTTCAGATTCCTCGTCGAATCGCCACTGCTCATTTCCGATGCCATTACTGCCTGTATAGGTATTAGATTGTTGCTGTTTATCGATTGAAGCATAGTGCGATTTTTGCTAAAATCTTTCTTTTTCCTTTTTTCTGAGTGAAGGGGGAGTACACTGTTAAAAATCTGCTGCATTTTGTTGCAACGCACTCCACCGCTTGTATATAATATCTTTATTCCAACCAATGAAAAAGCTCCATTTCACGGCCAAGTAACCGTTTTCTATACAAGCAGGGGAGTGCGTTGCAACAAAATGCAGCAGATTTTTAACAGTGTACTTTTGACTGACTACACTAGAAAAGCATTTTACTATACATTAATATATGAAGTCATTTTGCTGCGTGCTCATATATGGAAGCACTATGTCGCGTTCTTATGTGTAAGGACACTTTACTTGGTGGATTGTCATCTTTTGATACCAAATTCGATGATCGTAGGATTCGATGCAGACTAACAAGGAAGGTCTCCATACGGGCATACTCAGAAAAATCTGAAAAAATTACAGAATGTTCTTCCCATATAGTTATATATGTTTATAAAAGAAATTTCGGCGGAACCTCCTTATAACGTCCGTAAAAAAATAATAAACATTTCGTTTATTTGGCGATTTATCTCCGTTTGGCGAAAAAACGAAATTTTGAAAAATACGCTTTTACGCTTCGAATACTTTTTAAAGAAAAAACTTTCTATGCTCAATTTATTTAAATAAGTTTATTTAAGTAATTTTAGTTTTGAATTTTTACTTTACTTTAAGTGTAATTTTGTCATATACGTTTATATGTACTTATAACAAAATGAAATTAATATATTTTATCATTTAAAACACAATTTAAATTGATTAAAATTGTTCCAAATTGAAAAGTACACTGTTAAAAATCTGCTGCATTTTGTTGCAATGCACTCCCTTGCTTGTATAAAAAACGGTTACTTGCCCGTGAAATGGAGCTTTCTCATTGGTTGGAATAGAGATATTATATACAAGCGGTGGAGTGCGTTGCAGCAAAATGCAGCAGATTTTTAACAGTGTTGCACAAGCTACAACACCGCTAAAAATCTGTACCATTTTCTGCAGCGTCACTCCACCGCTTTTATAGAAAACGGTCAATTCACCGTGCTATTTAGCAGTCTCATTGGTCAGAAGAGAGATATTCTATAAAAGTAGTGGAGTGACGTTGCAGTAAATGCTGCAGATTTTTAACAGTGAAGTCAATTCACATCAATTTTCAGATTCGTTAAAATCGTCTGCTTTTGGCGAGGAAATGCACTGCTCGCCAAATCCCGCGTCGCTTTCAGCTTTTCACGCCAATTATTCCAAATTATTTTATTTTTTTACATATCTAATAATGTAATTCCGCCGTTAATTTTCACTGATCCTTTATTACCTACATGAGTAGTTTAATTCGTATTTTTTTCAAAAAATTCTGAGTATGCCCCCAATGGAGACCTTCCTTGTAAGATTTCATAAATGCGGTAGTTTTTCGAAGTGGCAGATCTTGTCTGAAGAAGTTACCATACAAAGAAATTCTTAAGATTCACAACGATACTAACCGATATTGTAAGTGGTTTCAGAAAAGTTGACAATCAAACAGTGACAAGTAAACTGAATACACCAGAACTTAGCAAAGTGCGTACATTAGTAATGCATTGCAAAGAGCTATCGTGTGCCAGTACACATAATTATGTATTACGGTACGCATAACTAAAAAGTAGGAAATAAAATAAGCTTTTTAAGAAAAAAATATCAACCGACTTCAAAAAAGCGCTAAAAAGAATTAAATAATTCTTTAAAATTCTCTAATGACAAAACGTTATCCAATAAGCATACATCGGATATCAGGTACCGGCATAAAAAACGGTTAAATTTAATATGTATAATTTAATATCCACCAAACATAGATTTTAGAGATAATATTATTTTACAAGAGATGAATTGACATATTTATGATTTATTTTATGAATATATACATATAAAAAGTAATGAATTACTTTTTGAAGTTGGTGCCAAACTATTTGATGTATATAAAGAGATGTAGCTAAATTATGCCTAATACCATAATTAAAATGGGGATAATCATTATCGATTGTGATTGTTTGGCACCAACTTCAAAAAGTAATTCATTACTTTTTATATGTATATATTCATAAAATAAATCATAAATATGTCAATTCATCTCTTGTAAAATAATATTATCGCTAAAATCTATGTTTGGTGGATATTAAATTATACATATTAAATTTAACCGTTTTTTATGCCGGTACCTGATATCCGATGTATGCTTATTGGATAACGTTTTGTCATTAGAGAATTTTAAAGAATTATTTAATTCTTTTTAGCGCTTTTTTGAAGTCGGTTGATATTTTTTTCTTAAAAAGCTTATTTTCATCATTTCAGTTTATTGCAGTATATGGCCAATTAAAGTTAGCACCTAATTTTCTTTACTTATCGCAAGTTATTTAATCTTTTTTCTCAGCTATATAGCTGAGACTAATCCCTCTGAGGGAAGTCCTAGTAATTTTATGTTTTAATTAATCTTAAAATAATTGAATTAAAATTTCGTCTAATAGTGATGTTTTTGAATGACTGATGTTTTTAAATTTGATTTAAGTTTTTTTTACTATAGAACTTGTGAAACAAGTCTTATAAAATAATATTTTAAATAAATAAACTTAAGAAAGAAACACATTTTTCACTTATTATTATAAATTAGTTTGAAATATTTTCAATTGAAAGAATTAACCTCTTAATTTTAATTAAAAAGTTTGGGAGATTATTTTAATATTAAACTGTATCTAATTTATTTATCAAAAGAAATTATTGTAGTATTTATGAGGAAATCGTCTATTTCTGGGTAAATTAAAGTTAACTTTATCTTATCATAGACAATATACTCTTAGATTTATCTAGAAAATGATGAATCACTGTTAGCTAAAAATTTTTAAAACAGAGGTATTTATTAGAAGAGCTTGAAAAAAAGTCATTAGAAAAATTAATCTTTGAGAATTATACGTTGAATAAATTCGATACTTTAAATTTTATTTGTGATATATCAAATCTTTTTTTGAGGTTTTAATTAAATTTTGGAAAAAAAAAATTAATCTTCAATTTTAATTTTTAGTTAAGACTTTTAGAATATTATTGAGAGACAAGAATATTCTTCTAATTTGGCAATTTTGCTTAAGTTTTTATTCTAATTGAGTAAGATTTTATTCTGATTGGCGATTTTAATCTTTCATTTTCTGGTTGAATAGAATATTTTGTGTTAATTTCGTGATTTTAGTTTTACATTTTCTCATTGTTTGAAGTATTTAGTATTGATTAAGTAATTTTATGTTCACTCCCTTCTAGGGATTGAAAAAAAACAAGCGAAGTGTGCATCGGTTTGAGGGCTCTGGGGTATAAATAGTGGTGAAAATTCAGTTTTTCAATTATCAGTTTTTCAGTTTTTCAAATTATCAATTTCATTTGATAATTTGAGTTCGTGGAGTTCAGATGCGTGTTCATTCGCTCTTTCTTTTATCAAAGTGTCTCAGTTATTTTGGGAATACTGTTGCTTGCTTTTTAGTATTAAAATTTTTGGGGCGATTTATCATGAATGGTATCATGCCTTTTGAAGAAGCCACTTCATTGAGAAATCTAGTAGCTTTGAAGAAGATGTTTGAGAGTGAAACCTGTAAAAAGTTTGTAAAAGAAAAAAAATTGAAACCTATAAAAGACATTTGAAAACTCATAATACTCATGAATAGTCTATATTTAAATGTAATAAGTGTGGGCATGTTTTCACACGAGAGGATAATTTGAATCATCACCTCAAATCACATGAAAGTTAAAATTCTTTTGTCGTGAATGTGATGAAATGACAGTTGGAGGACAGGAGGAGTTGGAGTTGACGACAGTTGGAGTGAAACAACATATCCGTTCTCAACACTCTCGTTTACCGCTTGTGACTGAAACACGAAAAATTGTTTTGTCTAATGTTATGTCTAAAAAGCTGAAACAATGTGATGAATTAAATGTGTTTAAAACTTTGATATTTTACCCTGATTAACATGACGAATATCACTTAGAAGTGTTTCATAGAAACTTGTGAGATGAATACCAAGAACATCTGACAATTCAAATTTAAGAAAAAGATGCTATTAAATGGTATATGGTGGGAAAAAATAGCACTTGAACGTATGGCTGATCAAGAAGAAGAAGCGACCCAATCATATTTTCGGTGTGAGTGTATTACAGAACTTACAGAAGCTACTATTTCACAACATATTGAATGAAGATTTGCAAAAATAATGAAATTGTTTGAAAAATTTGTGCAAAGAGGGTTTAGATGGAAGCTTAAAAGATCATTTAGAATTATGTATTGCAAAATATCACCCTATTGCTGCGTGTTCATTAATCGCTTTACCTTAAAAATTGTATGATAAAAATGCTGTGCTGAATATGAAGAATGAAGACAACACGTGTTTGTTTTAGTGTTTAGTGTCTGTTGGCATTTAAACTGAACTCCCACGATTAAAGAAGCCTGGGAGAGTTGCTCATTATCAACATTTTGTGAATGAGATCAAGCTTGGTAATGTGGAATGTCCAGTTGCCCTTCTGAAGATTTCTGTGACTGAACAATTTACAATTATTTGGGGATGAAGTTTGACCTCTTTATATTTCTAAAAAGTAGAATTCTGAAGTGATTAACTCAATATTGGTTAGCGACGGAGAAAAGCAACATTATTGTTTAATTAGAAGTTTTTCGAGTTTTTTAGGTTACCTGAGAAAACATGGTCATGCTAGCTTTTGTTGTTAACGTTGTCTTCATCGCTTTTAAAAAGAAGATTTTCTGAATAAACATGTTGAATACTGTTCTCAGCATGTTCCACAAGCTGTGAGGATGTCCAGTTAAAACCATATTATAATCCAGTTTTCTGGTATTCATCTTCAACATCCTAATTTTTATACTATTTATGCGGACTTTGAGAGTTATCTTATTCCTATTCCGTCAGCCACACCCTCTCCGAAAGCATCCTTTTATTGAAAAAACAACTTATAACTTCCCATGCGGGTGTGCATATGTTGTTATTGGATTTGATGGAAGATATGTGAAGAAAGCTCAAGTCTATCGTGGTAAAGACTGTGTTGAACGCTTTTTAAAAGAAGTGATTCGAGAGAAGGACAATTTGAAATAAGTATTAATGAATGTACAACCTACGAAGCTTTTATTTCTTTAAGAAAAAGAATTTAAAGAGGCACAAATGTGTCCCATTTCAAACAAGCCTTAGGAGAAAAACGCACAAGGAATAATGATCACATCTCTAGAGAGTATAGAAAAGCTGCACATATGGGTTGTAATCTACATTTTTGTCAACCCAAGAAACTACCTGCATTTTTTCACAATTTGAAAAATTACGATTGCTCACTACAAATGAGCAAATTAGGAAAATTTAAAGATTATGAAATTGAAGTCATCGCTAGTACGCTTGAAAGTATATTACATTCAAGTTAAGAAGATTTTTGTGGCCTATGCAGATGGTCTTTGTAGACTCATTTCAATTTTTACCCACCTCATTGGAAAAGTTGGTAAACAACTTGAAACCAATTCAATTTAATGTTCCAAAAGAAAATTTCTCAAAACTACTAATTTTTATCTGCTTAGAAGTAAACGTATATATCCCTACGGTTATTTCGCCACTTTTGAGAAATTTGATGAAAAAGTACTACCCCCACCTGCAGCATTTTATAACACCTTTCAAGTAAAGGCATTCTAGATAAACGCTATGAACACACTTAGAAGGTTTAGAAAACCTTTAACACGAACACCTTAGGATTTTATGACGATCTGTATATAAAAACAGATATTTTATTACTAGCTGATTTATTCCAGAATTTTAGGAAATTATGTCAACAGTACTATGATATTAGTTGTACGCATTTGTTTAACTCACCTGGGCTCGCATGGCAAGCATCTTTGAAGTGATGCTTATGATCGAAAATGGAATACGTGTTAGAATCAGTATATTTTGCCACTGATATGCAAGAGAGAACATTTCTGGAAAAATAAGCACCCAGCTACATCATGTTCAGGGATGCTAATAACTTGTACGGGTGGGCTTTGTTCCAATTTTTACCCTTTGGTGGCTTTGAATGGTGTCTAACAAAACATATTACAGAAGAGTGGATTTTTTCATTACCCGATGGCTCTGAAATTGGATATCTTTTCGAAGTGGACCTTTAATATCCTGAGAAACTTCATAAATTCCGTTATGAAAACCCTGTTGCACCTGAAAGAGTGACTGTAAACCAAGAGATGTTGTCTTCTTTTGCACGTAAAATACATAGCAATGGAAAGATCACTGGAGCCCCTATACTTATACCTCATTTGAACGATAAACGAAATTTGGTAGTTCATTATCGTAATCTGAAATGTCATTTGCAACTCGGCTCAAAACTTATAGGTGCTCATAAAGCTCCCCAATTCAAGTAAGCCCTTGGCTTCGGAAATACATTAATTTTAATTTGACGTCATGGGGGTTAGGTCTGTGAGACCCGGCACATTTTATTTTGCTTGAATCTCAGAGACTACTAGTGCGATGTTGCCGGTCTTCTCAGTAGCTGGAGGTAATTAATTAGTCTAATCGTCTCATGCAAAACTTTAGTCGTGCGCGAGCCACACTGGTAGTTACACGTGCACAAAATTGAAAAATGTATCTCAGACCCACACCCGCAGTTAGTGTAACAATTTCGCGCTATGTTGTGAAGACATGATTTTAAAATCATGGCGTCACACCATGATGCGAAAGTATTTTGGGAGATCTCAAAACGACTTAACTCATTTAAAAGGATGCCCTTATTAGATTATGAATGTTTATTTACAAACTGGATAGATTTAATAAACATTAGAATTATTTCACATTAAACACTAATAAGAACTATTTACAGCTAATTTTATAATTACTTAACAAGCCTCTAATCCGTTTGCAAATGAATATAAATATATGAATTACTGAGTTTTAGTTACATACAGTGCTGTCTAGCCGAAAAGTAAATGACAGTCAAGGGACCCAAAGTTATATAGTCAGATTCTTCATGTCAGTGCAACCAGAAGATCTTTATAATGTCTCGCTTCTTCAATGAAAATATTCATGCTTCGAATTACTGCTAAAAATATCCTAACATTAAATTGTACAAAATCCACACATTTTGAATATTTAAGCTATTTTTTTCTGAGCTTGTCGAAAGCAACGTTGACATTGTACTGTTTTCCACGATGTTCATACAATGCTGCATTCATTTTTTTTTTCAAAATATCTTTTAGCTTTAGAAATGCAGTTACATTTTTCTTGAATAAATGCAATTTTAAATGTTTAAAAATATTTTCTAATATTAAACTGGTATTCTATTCTAATGTCATGCAAATAAATACTCAGTTATTTTTTTTATATACTGTGAGCAGCGAGATACACGCAGAAAAAAATATTTTTAGTATTATTTACAAATAAATTGTCACTGACCTTCACAATTAAATAGCACAAAAGAAAAGAAAACAAAAATATATTAATATAAATTTTTCGCATTTTTTACAATCACTTCGGATTGTTTATAGTTTATGTATTGGTTTCCTAGTTTTAATTTTTATCTTGTCCGAAAACTTTTGAAACGTTCTTCTATATATTAAAAGTGTATTTTGTACAGAGAGAAATTGAGAAAAAAGAAAATATTTTTTTAATATCTATAGTACTTGGACATTTTTTCAGTTTATGAGATTGGAAACTGCCTAGAATTACCAGAAAATATGCTTTTGTTTGCAAAAATGCCGCCGCATTTTCCCTGACGTCAAAAGGCGCAGCGATCACGTGACAATTGCGATCCGATGACTTCCAAAGTTAGTGACGATTCTTGACATAAGCGGCTTAGGTGAACTGTGAATAAAGGGTGCAAACAGGCATTAAAGAATGAGAGTATATTTACGTGAGTAACACTTTAATTTTTACTAGTAACCATTGAAAATAATGTTAGCGTAGTTCATATTACTATACAGTCTATTTCTGTAACAAACTTAAGAGTGACATCGCTTTTTAAAAATATAGAGGAAAGACAGTTGAGGTAGTTTTGAATTTTTGCCATCTCTTTTTCTCTATTGATTTTTTAAATGTTTGTTTTTATTCCATGCTGTAAAAAAAGTTTTAATCTTTACTCCTTGGTGACAATGCAATTTTTTGTTCGCGTAGTTAATTTTTTTTCTCAAGAGGGCGGAAAATTTTTTTCTGACAAAATTTAAAAAAAATTGTTTTCTACAGTTGTGGAATTTTTAGATATTCTCATACAAGTGCCAAAAAATAAAATCCTTTTATTTTAATATAATAAGAAACACATTGCGGTTACAATAAGTTTCATAAGGATTGTTTTATCAGAGTCCGAAAGTAGGTTAATAATAATAATAATAATAATAATAATAATAGTAATAAGAATAATAATAAATACAATATTCCTTCCAAAACTTCTTTGTTTATGTAAAGGAGAATGAAGGAATAGAGGAAAATGAAGAACATTGTTCAACTCTAGTTAACCCGAATGAGAATATCGGGACAAATTACGCTTATACGAGGGAGAAAGTTTTTTAAATATATTAGAAAATAGCAAATTTAATTTCAAGGGGAGTAGAAACTCAAAATGCTTAAATATAAAGAAGAGGAAATATATTTTTGGCTTAAAAAGTTCTCAAGACTAAGAAAATTCTAAAAATAATTAATTCACAGTATTTTAATAGTCCTAACGTATGAAAACAGATGAGTAAATTTTGTAAACATATATGTAAATTTTCAGTTTTTTGCAGTTTTCTCAAAAGTCTGCTGATTTTCATTACTTTGGCACATAAAAAAAAAAAAATTAAAAAAGACTGATATTGAAAATTTTTATACTTATTTATGATTAATATATCTAAAATCATATACACAAAAATTTTAATATGATATAATTACTTTTTCAAACATTAATAATTTTTTAATGAAAAATGTGAGTTTTATGCTAAATAATTTATATAGTTTCCCTAATTTGTTAAATGTTGTTATTTTATAGTATTCGAAATTGCCTGAAATGTTTCATATTAATACTATGTGTAAAGAATTTCGTAAAATGAGCCTCCCCTCCCCTCCCCTCCCCCCAAAAAAGCTCCTTGGACCATTTAGTCATTAAAACTAAATGTTTTTAAATTTTAAATATGTTAGTTTTGTTTATTTATATATCATTTTGAACTTTAATGTTGATTTTTGTGTGCACACTAAAAGTAATCTTAATTCTTGCACAATATTTAGGTGAGTTAAAATTAATTCAAGAAATGTCTAAAAAAAAGTATTTCCGTTTGTCAAAGTATTCCTACTCTCTTTTAAAATAACCTTAAAGAGGCCACTTGTTTTATATTTTGACATTTTATTATCGTTCTTTTTTTTTAAAGACGGGATTGTATTATTTGACTTCAATTTAAATGGTATTAATTCTTAATAATTCAGTTTGTTTATGCCTTATTGTGCTGCAAGCATGTATTCATTATTTGTTTTTTCTTTTTAATAAACATATTTTTACTTTCTTCTATTTTCAGTCGAAGAAAGTATTGTAATTTTATTGAATAAAATCCCATTTGTCTCCGAAAATCTCAGTCATTTCTATTTCTTCAATTAAGAGCCATTATTTTGAAATTCAGGCAAAAAAAAAAAAAAAAAAAAAGATGTTCTGATAGTTGTATTATTTAATTGCCTTGATATATTTTTTATGTTGAAGTAAATCATATTTAATAAATAATCTGCAATTTTGAAGCCCTAAAAAAATTTCCTCTTTTCTATAGAAAATGTCAAAGTTCATGGTTGTGAATGCCACTTTTCATGAAAAGTGAAATGTTAGTATATTTGGAACACTATATCTCTTGCAAGAAACAACATCCCAAAATTCTTTTGCCATAAACTGTTAGCATAACCCTACCTACTTATTAAAATTTATTTGTTTCCATGGGGCATTGTTACTTTACAATGTTATGTTGCCACAAAGTACAGTCGAAATGACGTTTTTGTCCATTTTTCTCACTTAATATCTTATTTAAGCAATAGTATCCCAAATTTTTTCTTATAGAATATTATTCTTATATATTATATTAATTTTCCTATAGCGCACGACTAAAACAAGCTAAATAATATAGTACTGCACGGGGATATTGTTGCTCTAAGTAGATATAACCTGTTAAATATTGAAAAATTTTAAAACCTTCAATATTTAAAGGAATTTGTTCATAAAAGCGCCACAGTTCAGTGAAAAAAAATATATCACGCAGTAGTTTAATATATGTAAAAAAACATGGAAAAGAAAAAGAAGTGGCGCCTCGTGATATTTTCAGGCAAAAAAATAAGTTAGAAGAAAAGCAATTTCCATTATCACATTTTTCCCCTAATAGAAAATGAAACATCCTATTTCTCTTTCGGAAGGGAAAAAAAAGGACATTTATTTTTCTCATAGGGAAAAAACATAGAAAGAGGAAAGAGAAAAGGGATTTTTCATTTTATGATAGGGAAGAAATGTTGTCATCGACATTGAAAATTTTGTCATTTTTTTAAATAGAAATATCACGAGGCCACACTTCTTTTCTTTTCCATGTTTTTGTACATACATTCAACTACTGCGTGATACATTTTTTTTTCACTCAACTCTGCCGCTTTTTTGAAATAACGCTACTTTAATGTTGAAGATTTTGAAAATTTTGAATATTTAACAGGTTATATCTATTACAGAAACAATATCTCCGTGTAGTGCTATATTATTTAGCTTGTCCTAGTAATGCACTTTCATATTCTATGATATGTGTTTGGGATTTTATTGCTTAAGTAAGATATTAAGTGCGGAAAATGGACTAAAACGTCATTTTCACTGTATTTTGTGGCAACATAACAATGTAAAATAACAATGCCCCGTGGAAACAAATAAATTTTAATAAGTAGGTAGGGCCATACTAACAGTTTGTGTCAAAAGAATTTTGTGATGTTGTTGCTTGTGAAAGATATAGTGCTCCAAATATACTAGCATTTCACTTTTCACAAAAAATGGCATTCCCAACCTTGAACTTTGACATTTTCTATAGAAAAGAGAAATTTTTTTCAGGGCTTCAAAATTGCACATTATTCATCAAATATGATCTACTTCAACACATAAAAAAATCAAGCAAATCAAAAAATACAACTATCACACTTTGTCTGATTTTCAAAATAAGGACTCTTAATAGTCATCCTTTATTCAAGCAGGTTTTATTTAAAGCGATTTATAAGGTCACCAAGATCCGCGATATGATGAAGTGCCTGCCATTAAAAACAACATGACGGGTGAAACTAATCAATGAGCTTGGTCGAAATCTTTATTCATGTGCACATGCGCTCTCACATCGAAATCGGTTGATATATTCGAGTGCAGTTACAGAAAAATTGATTTTTTAAAATGTCACTCACATTATAAATTCAAACTGCTATATCTCAGCCTTTTTTAAAATAAAGAAAAACAAAGAATACTCCGGAGTCCATGTATCAAGGTAAAACTTTCTGAAAGAACCTTTTTTCTATTGCTTTTTTTTGTACATTATTATAAATTAAAAAGTTTTTTGACAATTTCAAATGGCCATCATTTTGAAACAAGATGGCTAATGAAGTTGGCCAACGAACTTGGTCGAAACATTGATATGTACTATGTACACACCAAGTTGCTTCAGAATCGGTTCATAAATATGCGTATTATCACGTGACAAAAATCAGATCGTTTCAAAATGCTAGCCACACTAGAAATTCAAAGTGCAATAACTAAGTTATTTTTTAAGAAAGAGATGAATTAAAATATGCTTCGAAATCTTGTATCAAAGACAAACACATAAGGATTTTTTTTTTTTTTTTAAATGGCCACCATTTTGAAAAAAATGGAGGACAAAGTTGACCAACAACTCGGTCAAGACATTGGTATGTTCTATGTACACACAAAATTATATCCAAATCAGTTAATAAAAATATGCGTATTATCGCGTGACAAAAATCAGACCGTTTCAAAATATCAGACACAATAGAAATTCAAAGTGCTACAACTCAGCCATTTTTAAGATATAAACGAAACAAAAAATACTCCGAATTCTATTTATCAAAAGCAAACACATAAGAAAAAAAATATTTTCACTGAAAAACCGGTGGTCAAAGATTAAAAATGAAGTGCTCTCATCGCGAAGGAGCTAACTGAATTATTAAAAGAAAATCGTTGCTGAAGGAATAATGAGACTTTGTAAAAAACTGTACAAAGTAGGATCGGTTATAGCTGTATTAGAAAAATATGAATAGGTTCCAAAAAAGTTCAAGGAGGTAAGAAACTTGAACAATATCAAATGTTGCTATTCTGTGTAACTCTTTATTTAGGTGCTTTCGTAATTATGTAAATACAAAGCACCTATAGTTGTCGTTCAATCCGTCCGTCTGTCCATTTGCCTGTTCGTCTATCTGTCTGTCCGTCTGCCCGCATATAACAACACAAAGACTACTCAACCGAATCGTTTCAAATTTAAAATATATAATTATTACATAATTTTGTTAAGTCATTTCAAATTTTATGAAAATCTGATACATAGTTCAATTACAGGGACAATAAAAAAAGATTCCGATACATTACAGTCAATAAGAAAAAAGTTTCAGGTGCATTTTAATGGTGTTATACTCTTTCGATAAAATATCATGCATCGATAAAATATCATGCAAAAAGATGCATCGATAAAATATATACTATAATGTACATTCTGTACATCTGTGGTGCAAGGAATATTTGTTACTGATTTAGAGGGCCACACAAAAGTATTCCAGTACATAATGGTATACAGGGAAATATTGTTTGGGGCGTGTTTTAATTATACTAAACTATTTCACATTTTATGAAATTGATATACGTTGCTTAGGTTTAATACAAGTTATTTCCTGTATAATAGAAAGCAGATAACAATTACAGGGACACACACAAGATTTCGGCCAGTATACTGTACCTGAAATTCTGTGTACTATTGCACCAAGATCTGAATATTTTTAGGTGCGTTCGTAATTACATAAATATCTAGCATTTATAGTGTATCCGTGTATAGTGTGCATTTATACCATACTGTATCCGAAGAACTGTATTCTATAAAAGCAAGATCTGAATATAATTTCAAGTTTCTTTATAGTACGAACGCACCTCATTTGCTATGTTTCACGTGCAATTTCCAACTTTTTTTTAAAATCTTAACCCTATCTATTTATAAGAAACTTAACTCGGTACTGAGAATAAAAGGTAGTGTACATTTAAACTTCATTTGGCATTTCATAAAAGTAAATTCAGTGTAGCAATAACCTTTTCTTTTTCCTGTGTAGCTAACACAAAATCTCTGTTCAATGTTTAAATTTGAGATATTGCTAAAGGCGCTCGCAAATTTGCAAAGTCGGTTTGGTCCATGACGGATTTTTCCAGATAGATTGTTAGTTAACCTTTAAATACACAGAAGTCGCAATGAGAGACCCACGCAATGTAAACTAATCGCGAACCTCATATTATTTACGAAGGGTTAGCATGCATAAGAAATTTTAAAATAAATTAGACATTTTAATGTGAGAAATTTCGTAACGTAGTGGCCGCTATATCCAAAGTAAGGAACGTTTTGCATTAAATAAGGTAAATAATGCTTTAAAAAAATCCTGGTACTAAAATGGATATATTTTTTTAATTTCTTATGCGTACGAACCCTGATTTATGTAATTAATTCTAATTAAATTAGTATGTTTGCAACAATATGAAGTTTATTACTTTTATACTGCTACTGGGTATTGCATTAGACACATTTATTATTAAAAGTTGTTATCTAGGCTTTACAATTTGATAGTGTGCAGAGTACGCCGCCCCCGTCATTATTTATGTCCAAACCGTCTCTGTCTTTAAGGGTTAATATCTCAGCTAATTACCGAAGAAATTTTTTCGAAAATCATTATCAACAATGTTTTTATACTTCTGCAACGATAGGTACCTCCAGTGCTCTTCAACACCTTTGCTCAGTGCCCACAAATCGAAATTTGTGTGTAACAGAAAAATGTGCTTTTCTCAAAAAACTAGACAATCTAGAATAATCGCTATAGATTTCCTGCAATTTTTAAAGTAACATTTATAACCTCTAATTTTTTTCATAATTTTAGTTTCAGTAGATTCGGATTTCAGTTAGATGGCTGGGAACATATTTTTGCACTATATTTTCGACAATATCTCTGAAAATACAATGCCTAAATCCAAAAGAAATACATATTTGAGTTCGGCGTAACGAAAGCTTTCACAAGATACCCTACACGATACGCAAAGAAAAGATTTTTTTATTATTCAAGTAACTTAGCTCCCCTACCTCTTTTCTAAATATATTTGTGATTGTTTAATAATCTGTAAATATGTGCGTCAATCTATATAGTAGTGAGCGCGATAGTATGTACTACATAATATTGCGCGCACTACTATATTTGGATACAACCCCTTATCTTTTTGCGTCTTTTTGGAAATAACGGATTTTCATCAGATTCCATCCGCGATAATTTTCAGCATTTTTAAGCTGCGATTCTGAGACTTTTACAAAAGTTGCTCCATACCTTTAGCTAACACAATATGCAATCAAAATTTGCATAACTTTTACGCATGCGCAATGAAAATTTATTTAGTAAACCTGTTCATTATTCATACAATTATTATTTTTTTTAAATTCTGGTTGCAGGGTATTATTTATAATATTGTTTGTCATAAGTTCAGGAAAAAACTTTATTTTATATTAAGAACTCTGCAAATAATAAGCAAAAATCTTGAAAAAAATTGGGACTGTTTTTATAAAAACCTTAATTTCTCTACGGGTATACATGCTATCCGCTTAAAAATGAACACACATAATTACAATAAGTCACTTAATGATAATCTGCAGTTGGAATGCTTTTGCTACATTAGTTTTGACAGGGTCATCCAAAAGATATTCATTCTTTTTCAATCTTTTGACGGTCCCCTATGGGACTTCGGCAAAAAAATTTCACGAAAATATATGACCTGTGCTATATTGTTTACACACCTGAAGTTTCAGAATAATTCCTCATGTATATTTCTAGATATTCAACAAAACGTCTAAAATCTCAAATGTCAAGATTTTTTTTGCGGTGACTGTATACAAGCGGCGGAGTGCGTTGCAACAAAATGCAGCAGATTTTTAACAGTGTATCATCACTTCACCGCTTATATAGAAAACGATTAGTTAAATGCATTATGAAGGATTCTCATTGATAAAAATAAAGATATTCTATAAAAGCGATGGAGTGACGATGCAGAAAAAGTTGCAAATCTTTAACAGTGCATTGCATTGCCAGGCATTTTTTATTATGGAATTTGATGATGATTTCCTGGAAGAATTCGATTGTACTCGTATGAGAAGTTAACAAGATTGACGAAAATTGCCCGCTCAACAAGATGCTTGGTGACTCGTTTTTGTCCAGAATCGTTTCACCCAATTATATACTGTGCTACATGTGTCGTCATATTCATATCGAGGAATCCTACATTGTAAAAAATTTGACATTTTGTTATACATCACTCTATTGCTTTTATAGAAAACGATTACTTCACGCAATTACGAAGCATTCTCATGGGTCAAAAGAGAGATATTCTACAAAAACAGGGGAGTGACGATGCAGCAAAAGGGTCACATTTTTTACAGTGACGCTGTAATCGGAAATGAGCGGTAGCGTATTTGATGAGGAATCTGAAACTCATTACCTATACCTGGCTGCCTCTATAAGAGAGTGACAGCATTTGATTCCCAAATATTTCTTTTACAGACGCTTATGTCCCAATTACACTACAAAAACTTTGAGCCTTTTGCTGCATCATCTGTCCACCGCTTTTAAAGAAAACGATTACTTTACTGTGTTATGGAGCATTCTCATTGGTCATAAAAGACATATTCTATAAAAGCTGTGGTGTGACGCTGCAGCAAATGGGTCAAATTTTAAACAATGTATCATGGAGCATTCTCATGGTTCAAAGGAGATATATTCTATAAAAGCGGGGGAGTGACGGTACAACAAAAGGATCAAAATTTTTGCAGTGTACACTGTAAACAATTTGGCCCTTTTGCTGCATCGTCAACCCACCGCTTTTATAGAAAACGATTACTTCAGCCTATCGTGGAGAATTCTCATGGGTCAAGAGAGAGATATTCTATAAAAACGGGGAAGTGATTATGCAACAAAAGGGTCAATTCTTTTACAGTGTACACTGTTAATAAATGTAAACCTTGTCCAGTTAGGATTTCACACTTTGAAAAGATCGTGTGTCTATGTAAGTGTAACTTGAAAACATGAAAAATGAACGTTTCTAATTGGTCAATTGCTTCGAAAAGATATTGAATTTTAATGTTTTAATTTTTTAAAAAGTTCTAATCAACAGATTTTTATGAAATTTGAATGGGACCACATGGGCCCCATACGCTTTCAAACAAAAAAAGAACTATCAAAATCGGTTCATATTTACGAAAGTTATGCGTGAACAACAAATACATACAGGTCGAAATCATAACCTCCTCCTTGAAGTCGGTTAAAAACCGATGGTACACACAGTACGGCGCCCCTGATTTTATTTCCAAACTGTCCGTGTTTTTAACGGTTATATCTCGGATAATTACCAACTATTCTTTCTGAAAACCATAATATCGATAATTCTTTTTTACTTCTGCTACGATAGGTACCTCCAGCGCTCCTCAACACCTTCGTTGGATGCCGGCAAATCGAAATTTATGCGTAACGGAAAAAAGCGTTTTTCCCGAAAACTATGTGACCTTGGGTTATCGCTGTAGATTTATTGCAATGTTTAAATTAATGGCTGCTATCTCTAATTCTTTCATAATTTTAGTTTCAGCAGATTCAGATATAGAGGGGAGGGGACATATTTATTCACTACATTTCTGACGATATGATGTCTGAAAATATAATACCTAAAATAATAATAAAAAAATGTATTTTTGAATTCAGCTACCCTTGTCACAAGCTACTCCACACGATACGCAAATAAAATATTTTTTTCTTCAAGTAACTTAATTAACCTCCCATACCCCTCACCTAAAGATATCTGTAAACGTTTAATAGTCTGTAAATATGTGGGTCAATAGCCTTTATTACTTTTCCCAATTTGAACTTTCCATGTTTCACAGATTACGAGTAAAATTGCTGTGACAGACAGACACGGGAGTGATCTTGTAATGGTTCTGTTTTTGCTTTCTAAGTACGGAATACTAAAAAGGAAAAATAAACCTTGGAGGTAGTGGTGCTTTTGCATCTACAGTAACGAGAAAGTGAATTAAAATTTCTTTTAGGAGCTGTTTATACTTTTTTTATTCAAAAAATACATATTAAATTATTGTTAATATTGACTAAAATCTAAAATATGTTAATGCATTTGTATGCCGATTTTATATTGCATAAATTCTTTTCATTTCAAAAGGGAATGTTTTTAGAATATTCCATACAATTTTTCTATTAAAATTTAATGCTCATTTTTGATGCGTTCATACACCTTGTTTGTTTAGCCTTTTCTCGTTTATAAAAATGCTCTGGAATCACCGTGAAATTTGAATACATTTTCAGCAATTGTTTTTACATTTTCCACTCTAAAGCTTATATTTTTTCCAAATTTCTGATAGCAAAGCAGCAATTGCTCAATATTTATATCTTTGTCGAATACGATCTGAATGATAAATTATGGAAAAAAAAACTAATAAAAGATCTGAATGATAAATTATGAAAAAAAAAACCTAATAAAAATCACTATAATTAAATAAATTATTTCTCAAATTTCAGTTCTTGTGATGTAAAGAATCGAATAAAGTATTAAAATTTTGTTTAGTTTCTGGGACACACTCATTAAAAATTAATACGCAATGATGTTTCCGAACAATTTCGTTAAAACACCGTAAACAAAACTGTTTTAATGTAGAGAATATTTTCAGCAAGTAGTATAGTGTATTTGAGCTAAGCAATGCATTCGAATGTTTGCATTGCCTAAGTATCTTTCAAAAATCATAAAACATAGAATCAAACGATAAAGAGAACAGATTAAAGTCATGATTTATTTTTGCAAACTATGCTAGTAAATATTAGACGAAATATTTTGCGGAAAAAAATGTTAGATGTAAAAAATCTGCCTATTATTGCTGAAAATGATTAAACACAATATTCAAACTTCGTTGAGCCTCAACGAAAACCTTCGTTGAGCCTTTCAAACAAAAGCAGGCAGCAAATGTAATGTTACATAATTACTTTTTTACAACCTTATTAAAGCTATTGTGAAGAATTGACTCTCACCTCAATTTTACTTGTATCTTTGGTAGTCAATGAGAGTCATTCTTTTCCACCAAAAAGGTTTATTTAATAAAATATTGAAATATAAGAAATGCTACAGTTTATGGGTTCAGTGGAAACCATGTTAACAATACAGTTCGTATATCAGGAGTAGGGGTGCCAGCGTCACTCACTGTCTGCACATTTCACTCCAAACCCCTCTTTGCACTCTTCTCGACTCTTACTCTCCTCTTTCTCCTCTCCCGCATCCCTTTTCTTGCCGTTGGAAAAGCTTGTTTCTCTCTCAAGCTCCTCCCCGACAAAATCCATTGGATCTTCTCTCTCCGCCTTGGCGCCAGCATTGCCCTCTTTCGTCTGAGTAAAACCGAAACTTTCCCTCCTTGAGGGTCGCTAGGGTGGTCTAGCTCATTAATCAAGATTAGCCGTGCCGAATTGCTGAAGTCAAAGAATAAAGGATGCTTTCAGACTTTTAGACGTCAAGACTAAAAGTTTCTATATTTAAAATGGAAAATAATGGAAAATTTTGTCCATTTAATATTTCTGCCATAAACAGACATTAATTTACAAGTTCACTGTTTAACTTTAATTAGTCAAAATCTTACAATATTTTAATCGGAGCTATTTTAAAAAAGAAATATGCTGTAATGCAGCCAAGTACAGCATTTGAATTTTTGTATGATACAAACTTTTTATGAAAATCTGAGATCATTACAAAAGAATAGGCCTAAGTCATGAACATTTGCAAACTACACTGGGAATATATATGTGTATATATCTATGATAAAGACTGATAAAGTAAAAAGACTTGAATTTACTTTTGTTTATTGCAGAAAGTATGCAAGATTACCAATAGAATGAATGTTTTCACTCAACAAAAGGAAAATTGATTAAATAATTTGAATCAATATACGTATTAATCAACTCCAATGGGCATAAAACATGAAGTAATAAGTATGTATTTTGATAGTAAAAAGAAAAACGTATTGATATAGAATATAAAAAATAAGTAATATATCATTTACTGCAGAAGGGTGTGCTTTGAAATGTTATGCTTTTCTTGCTCTATCCTTCTGCTGTATGAAATTCTGAAAAGGATTAATATAAATGCACTAAGAAAATATAAATGCTATGCAGCGTCGTCTTAATGGGGGAGGAGACAATCTGAAAGGAGTTTGGGTCGACGATTTCCAAAAATGAACTCAAGTAACATTGGTGAGTGAGCCCGAAGTCGCTTCGGTTTGTCGATGTATAAAACACCCTGTACCTCTTTTTCATATTCTTATAGATTATTTCTATAATTTTGTTTCTGGTAAGGGTCTTTCGTAGTATATGAATGTGTGGATGGCAGCCATTATAGTGTAGGCCCGACGCCTAAAACGACAGCCGTTGATGTACCCCGATTACAGAAGACTGAGAAGGTATCCCGACTACGGTGCTCCCATCGGAAAAATTTAAAAGAAATGTTCGTCAAACAGACCCACATTTAAAGGATAGAGAGGTCGTAGGCATGAAAAATAAGGAGAGCAAAATACTTGGTTAATACTTTCATCGTTACGCCCAATACGTTCACCGACAGTCATTATAGTCCAAGAGCCGGCCACACAAAACAGTAAGTCATCGAACACAAGAAAAAATCTTTTATTTTATGGAAGATTAATAATAGAGGAATCTAGTGATCCATGTCTGCTGGAAGTTAAGTGGTACATAAGCCAAAAAGTGATACCACTAGTGGTTTACTCGTAGGTTTAGTATTGTGTTTGCCGTACAATCAAAAGTATGAAAACATGGAAAATTGGGTACAGGAAAATACAATGCTAATCCTACGAGTCAACCACTTGTGGTATTAAGATTTGGCTTATGCACCACTTCGCTTCCGGCAGACAAAGATCATTAGATTATTACTACTCTTCCATAAAATAAAGGATTTTTTCTTGTGCTCGATGACTTAGGGTTTTCTGCGATCGGCTCTTGGACTATTAGTGAAGAAATTTTGTCGCACCTGTGACTCTCACTAGTTAAAATCCTCATATCTTTAGCTGATGTATTATGTTTTCTTCTTTGGTTTTGTCAGTTCCAGTATTGTTACTCTCAGTAAATGGCAGCACTGAAATGATTTAAGATCGGTATGCTAAATTTTCAGAAGTGTAGAATAGTGGGAATAAAAAATCCGCAATTTTTGAACAATTTTTCCGAAAATTATGCAACGACTAATGGGTTAAAATTTAGTAATTCCTTTAGAATATATTCTTCAGAAAAGCGCTGAAAAAAATCTTGCTTAGAGTGCCTGACTGCTAAAACTGCCGCTGACATCAAAAGACATCATTGACTAAAACAAACAGATTGGCGTTATATTCGAAAAAGATGTCTGCCTCAAAGATATTTTAATTACTTTAAAATTAAAAAAAATATATAAATTATAGACTGTATATAGAGTGATTAAAAGTAGCAGATAAACTCCCTTCATTTTGGTATTATCAGGTATTACATAAAATTTCAACTTAAAACGCTTAATAAGTCGCTGAATTTAGCAAATATTAACTAAATCATAACATTTTAATTTTTGTAATAATAAAAATTAAGCTTAATGCAGTTAAAAGAAATATAAAATCATCTAATTCGAGTCAGATTTTGAATTCAAGTAATCCAAAGTCAATTACGAGGCAGCCTATGGAACAATCGCAAGACTTAGAAAAAACACAAAAATACACAAAAAGGTCCTGCACCAACTTGAATATGAAAAGAAAATCAATATATGGGCAAATCACCCAGCCGAAATAATTGAACCAAGGATTGGATATAACATGCACGAAGTAGTCACCTAAATTGGATCCAAATTGGAATCAGGCGCTACAGGTTCGGCCTTTGTAGCATACAAAAATAACCAAAAAATAATGACATGGTCAGTGCCCCTAAGAGAATGCAACAGCGTTTTCCAGGCTGAACTACTGGCAATACTAAAAGCAGCGGAATGGGGCAACACAACAGGTGAGCTATACAGCATACGCTCGGATTGCAGATCAGCCACAGAATCACTAAAAAAGCCATTTAATGTCAATGAAACAGTAGATAAAATACAAAACTTAATTAAAGAATCCAACAATAAATTTAAAATCAGCTGGGTCAAGGCGCACGTGGGCATCCAAGGAAACGAGGATGCAGACGAGTTAGCCAAAACCGCAGCGGAAAACACAAATAACAAAAACAAATACTATATGAAAAAGCCAATCTCAAAATTGAAACGGACACTCAAAGAGCTAACAATGAAACAATGGCAGTTCGAGTGGGATTACGGGGATACAGGCAGGGAAACACATCAGTGTTTTCCAACAGTAGGTGAAAGCAGACTCATAAGTGACTTTTTACTCTCACAACTTTACACAGCACATGGAGCATTTCCAGCTTATCTCCACAGATTTAATAAAGCGGACACTCCGGACTGTGCTTGCGGCACGGAGGGTACGCCTAAACATTATCTCCTCCACTGCCCACTCACCCAACAGTACCACCTGGTAAACATAACAACAAATAATGATAAACTGTGGCACGAACAATTAGGTAAAAACAAACACGTACAAAATAAAGCAAAAACAGTAATCAGGTGGCTCCAAGAAAACTGCGACAGTATCACAACATTAAAGCAAACAAACATATAAAACAGAAAGCCCTCTCATTTTGGTAACCCAGCAGAAACATAATACTGTATGTTATGTGTTATATGTTGTATGTTTATAAAAAAAAAAAAAAAAAAAAAGGCATAGGATTTTTTTCTTTCGCCAAAAAAAAAAAAAAATTGTTTGCATATGTTTTATGTCTTTTAGCAGTGTGCGGTAGTCGCACAACATCAGCTGTAACCATGGCCCGCAATAGGAGCCCCGCAACATATGAATTGCAAGCACAACGAATATCACCAACGGTTCAGCAAGTTGTGCAATATGACACAGTAAGAAGCTTCAAACGCCCCCGGCACTGCTTGTCCGTCCACTGTGTTGTAAAAAAAAATAAATAAAAATAAAAAAATAAAATAAATTATATATAAAAGGTCTAGGGATCCCCTAATGCCAAAAAAAAAAAAAAAATTAAAAATTGCTTTTAAGTTTTTTCATCTATTATTTTATTTTATATACTTTTTTATTCTTTATTTAACTATTTTTTAAATTTTATTATTACTAATTTTTATTTATTTATTTATTTTTTTATTTTTGACAGCTCGCCTCTTTATTTGGTGCAGTAGGACTCTGTCCGCACAAAATACCGGACCCGCTCTAATGGGACAACCCAAGGAGCCAGTTTTTCTCGGTGGGGTACGGTAGAAAGGTGGGTTCTTGTTTCTCTCTCTGCAACGCTCTCGTTTGCCTTGCTATTTGGCGCAAAAATTTTCCTCCATCAGCGGTACGACTTAGCTTTTCGGCCATTTTCTGTTTTTCTTTTCTTTTCTTTTTTTTTTTTTTTTAATTCCCTCAAAATTTCCCCAACATTCAGCTAAGTTCAGTACCATTGTTTAGGCCCAAAAACATCCAGTCCCATTTCGTCTGGTATGATGAGTACAAGGTGTGCGGCAACAAATCACAAAGTTACCCCAATGTGCAATAAACCACAAAGATTACCAACAAAGCACTTAGCCTAAACAGCCGACCCGGGTACTTGTCTTAGTGGTTCGCCACTTTGCCGGCTAAAATTACATCATGTACGCTAATGGCGCCTGGTGCATGTAAAATCCGTCGTGGGTGCAAAGTCCTCCAAGTTACCTGTGAATTATACCTCTGGAGGTGCCTTGCCAGGTGAAGGTCTCGTCATCTGATCAAGGCTCTAAATTTCGAGACCATCTTGCGAAGCCATTTGCAGTTCAAACAACAGGATGTAACATTAATGAACAGGCGAAACAAAGTATGCTCAACGACAAGCAAGTACTGCAGAAATGATGGCATGCGTAGCAAAGAAATCAGGTTTATTGCCGCTACGCGGCAATTAGGCGGTCGACCGCCCCGATACCAGGTATCTAACCCGTTAAGCTGAGATAACTCGGCAGGTAGGGGCCTGGCCATCGGTTAGAAAGAAAGAAAGAATTCAAGTAATCCAAACGATGTTATTAAAAGATTTAAGACATAAAAAAATAATAGCATTCAGTATTTAGTTTTCACTTAATGATTTAATTTAAATATATCATCAGAAGTACACAAACTTTTGGCTCTTTATTCAAATGAACAAAAATTTTTTAAGAGTTGTATTTAATATTGTAAAACGATAATTAATAATAATAATAATAATAATAATCATAGTAATAATAATAATAATAATACAGTAGACTCCCTCAAATCCGCAAACCTAAAATCCGCAACTCTCTAAAATCCGCAACTCTCTAAAACCCGCAACTCTCTAAAATCCGCACATAATTTACGGATGTAAACAATGAAGCATTCAGTTCGGATATAAGGACAAAATTTTACTTTTTTTGTTTTATATCAATTCCAAATATATTTTAATTTGTAATTTTTGTTACTATTACTGTCTTAATGTTTTCTCTTGAAGGAAAAATAAATTTATTTCTGAAAAAATTCAAGATATTCCTGTTATCAATGATAATCATAATCTTACCAAATATATATGTCTTAATCAAGCTTTTTTTTTTTTTGTCACTAAGTGTGGCTAAACCTGGAATAAAACCTCCTTACTTTATTATTTTGATCTGAATTAGTATTGTACATTATTTATGAGGCAAGTTTCATTGAATAATTTATTCAAAATACATTTCATCTTTATAATGAACACTTAATCATACATTATTAATTAGACCTTTGTTTTTAATATTTTAATCATTTTAAAAATGATCTAATTTTTTATTATTTTAGTTTATTACTTACTTTAATATTTTATTATATTGTAAGCATACATTATAATTTCAATTGGATTATTAATTGCATTCAAATTACTGTTTAAAAAATGTAAACAAAGCAATGACCAGAAATCCGCAAAATTCTAAAATCCGCAAAATCTCTGGTCCCAAGCTGTGCGGATTTGAGGGAGTCTACTGTAATAATAATAATAATAATAATAATAATAATAATAATAATAATAATAATAATAATAATAATAAAACCATTGTGTTATATTGATCGTGATCTAACTGTCTAAGTATAGGCGGAACTGAGGCACATTGATACACCCCCTGTACAGTACACAAGGTCATTAGAAAGTGTTTCACAACAGCTCCAAAAGGTGATACTAGTGAAATTAACTACATACAGAAAGTTTTGGAATGATTCAATAGTTTGATGAAATGGGATGGGTGATTAATTGTTTTTGTAGGTCAAAAGTAAATTTGAGTTGTACAATTGAAATGGTATTGTAAACTGTTCCACTATTTTCAACCGAAAAGAATACCCTCCCTGGCAAGTAAAGCTACTCTTTATCAGTTCCTCATTCTTTATTGTTAGATAAATTATGAAGTGTTGGATTTGAGACTCATTTTATTCAAAATGGCTGTATGGGGCACATTGATACAGTCTTGTCGGGGCACATTGATACAACCTAAATTCTTTTCTAGTTCATTTTTTCATTATCTTTTATTTTATTTTTACCATACGCTCCTTAATTCAACCATTTTTTGTCAAAAATTTCTACTATTAGTTTTTATTGAAGTGAAATAGCTCTAATTTCTTTATATTAGAACATTTCATAGTATTTTTGCAAACAGAAGACGTACAAACTTACACAATATCTAGTACTAGTAGAATTAACAAAAGAAATGGACGGCAGCCTGGCAAATCTCAAATTTATATCGATTCTCCAGAGAAAAAAGTATTATCGACATGAGAAATGTTAAGTAAGAGAAACAAGCTGCAGAACAGTACAGGATAATTATAAACATGACGCTTAATGTTGCAAATCTTGAATTTCAAATCAGGAGTATTGTAGAAAATCATGAGGCAAATCTAATCTCTCAAAAATTATTCAAATATCGGGATAAAGTTGTTTTATGTGCTAAGTTTGAGGGAAATTAAAAGCTTGAATTCTACCTGCAAATTTAAGCCTTCAAAAGATGAAATAAATCTCGAGCTTGAGCGATTTCGGTCCTTAGTTCAAATAAAAAAATTCACGTGCAAGTCACCAAAAAATTATCTCTAATTTATCTGTAATTTACATGTATTATCAAAGTAATTTGATGAGAAACTGACTATTATAATTATATTTTTCCAATAGATAAAGGAAGTTAGATTAATTTTATTGGTATTTTATTTGAAAATATATCTAGTTTAAATTGGCTTAAATTTAAACTGTGACTGATCATACGAACATTTCCTAACAATACTTTTTGTATATTTGCCAGTATTTATCTGACTTTAGAAAACAAACAATAGCTCATTTTTCAACCTATTCCACGGTACTCTGTTTCAGAATAATTAGGTACACTGAATTAGATTGCATTAAAGTAAAAACAAAACTCCCACTGTAGCAAAAGAACTGTTAACTTTTATAGTTTTACTTCTCTTTCAAAGGAAACAGTTCCCAGAATTTGTCATTTATACATCCCAGACTCTTGTCAAACTGTCAAGAAGAAATAATAGCATTCTTTTTTATTTTGCGTAATGATGTTTTATAAACAAAATTAATTATTCCTGAACGTTAGTACCATGTATCACCGAAGAAATGAAAGAATGAATTTCACTTGTATATATAAACGATTTGTAACTAAAGTTCTGTCTTTATAGTTTTCTTCAACTCTTATATAAACATTGAAAAAATGATCGCATTTATAGATATATTTAACAAGAAAGGTATTTAATTATCTGATGCATGAATTATTAATTTATATATTACTAGCTGACCCGCCCGGCGTTGCCCTGGTCCGTAATAATGATATCAAACGAACTTGAAATTTGTACGATTTTATCTTTAACTCGAAATATGTGAAAATGCATTGTCTGAAATACGTGTCCACTATCTGTGTGAAAATCGGTTTTTAAAAAAACAAACAACAATATGTAGCTGTAAAAATACTCAAAATGACTGCAATGGGAAAGGTGGGAGGGAATACGTGTCCAATGATTGCATGATTTTCGTGTTAAAATGTTGATATTTATCCGTAAAAATCATTGTTAAGTCACGTAACTAATTATTTTTTTTTCACACAGAAATCCTAAGTGAAATATTTTGAATTTCAAACTAATTATATCACTCTGAAATCAGCGGCGGATTTATGAAGTGAGGGGTCCCTCTCACTGGAACTTTTTGGGGCCCTTCCAAATTGAAAAATTGGTATATTTATAATTTAAAAATAATAGGTATTAAAAACTTAATTACAATAATTACTTACAAATTAATTAAAATATATTCAAATCGTTAAAGATTAGAAGCACAAAATTAATTTAATGTTCAAATTACATGATCAGATTATTACACAGGAACTTAGATACTATGGCTGATAAATGTGCTAAAAAAATGTATCTTTTTTTTTTCTTTTCATCTTTAGCACTTTCCAAGAAAGTCGAAAAGTTATTATGCATTCTGTTTGTTTATCCATTCTTTGGCCGTCTGTTCACGCTCCAACTCCCTTAAATATACTCGGATTTTCATGCAATTGATAAAGCTGATCACCAAATCATGTTTGGTATGGCATATGAAGTATGTACAATTAAGAATTCATTTACAGGGGCACTCAAAAAAATTCGATCACATTATATAAGAAAAAATATTTTGCAGGGTATTTTAATGACATTACGCTATTTCAAATGCATAAATTACTGAATATTATAGATATAAATTACTGAATTTCTTTATGATTACGTTAATAATATAAAGACGTAATATTAATAACGTAATATTAATATTACGTTAAAACACAGCATTCTTAGTATTTTTTACATTTAGAGGCACACACAAAAGAAATCGGTTACAGTAATGTCTGCTGGAGAGTACATTTGCTGGAGAGTACATTTTAAAATTCGGTATGCGCTTTTAAATGTAATTATTCTTTTTGATATTATTCTTTATATATAAATTCTATATGTCATATACAGGGATGGACAAAAGTATATGTATGTACCATTTTTTTATTAAGAGAAATTGACGAAGAAGAATTTTCAACTAAGATATATATATCTGTTAAGTGAATTAAATTTTGGAATGGATATCGTCAATAGATGAACATCTCTATATCATATACCGGGCTGCCTAAATAATCGGGTAATTTTCCAATTGTAGATGGAATAGCTGAAATTTGGTTTTGAAATGTGTTATACATTTCCATATGGTTAAATGAGATAGTAATGATATTTTAATTTTGTAAACGATGCAGTTTTGTTAAATTATTCTGAATGTGCTATTCTGGATGTTGCCAGAAAATATTTGAATCGTAATCTACGTTGAACCAACCAATTCCCATTGAAATCGGAACGCTAAAATTCGAGGAAAGAATGCGCTCCCAATCGATGTTAGGTGCCCCTCCCTAATAAATTTGCCGTAGTACCTTTAACATTAACCAAATATTTATTTTATGGATGAAACTTTCTATCTATAAAGTCAATGACTTACCTTTAACAGAAGCCATTTCTAAGTGAGCTATAATAGGGGGCACAAAAGGAGCTATCAGATAATTAAAAGCAAGGTCCTAACATGAAAAACATATTGAAAAGATATAGTACTCAAAGCTTTAAATCTAAAATTAGTCGAAATTATATTAGTCGGAGAACGCTATTAAAATTATTAAAAATTTAAGGCATAAAAACTTGAAAGAGTCCAGGGGGCTCGGATCTAAAAAAAATTAAAAATCTGATCCCCAAGTGCACCAGAAACTGACTTAGACTATCCTCACCCAAAATTTCAGACTTCAACATGCATTAAATTTTGCTAACCATCTCCCACAGACACACAGAACGAAAGTTTCTTTTACTAGCATAAATATCAGTAGCAAATAAAAATACATTTAAAATATCGGTTTTATGAAAATTGCTTTCCAAGCGTGGGGCCCCAAAAAGTTAGGGGCCCCATGGTGACGTCGCAGAATTTAACCAGACCTTCAATCTATATAAATAAATCGTCATAAGAAGGTATCTAACATGAACGCTTTCGGCTCAGACCCGAATTTCCTTTGAATACAACCCCTTCCCTCAACAACCGATCATTGTCTTCATAATTCTTAACAGGGGATGGGGGCAGTTAAAACCTCTCTGGTAATAGCAAATGATTAAAAAATATATATTTATTACGTAAAAATTGTACAATAACTGAAAAATTAAAAGGAAAAATCCTTTTTTCAAAACGTCACATTTTTTTTTTTTGAACTCAAAAGAAGATTTGGGGTCCCCTGGGATGCGGGGCCTCTCGCGATTGCGACCATCGCGACCCCTTAAATCCGCCCCTGTCTGAAATCCAACAATACCATGAATGAAATCGGTACTCGATCGGTACTCCAAAAGATTAGCATATAGTTTTATAGTTTCAGAACCATTGTACAAAAATAAGTGTATATTTTTAATCAAAGCATGTGTATTATTCACTCTGTGGCCAAAATCCTAAGATAACCTAATTGTACCGTAACCATAACCTGTTTGTAACTTGTAACATAACTGCAACTTAACCGTAACCTAACCGTAACATAAATATAATATAAAAGTAATCCAGCCGTCACCTTATCGTAACCTATCCGAATCTAAACATAACTTAACTGGAACTTAACCTTAACATAACTGTAACTTAACCGGAAATTAAATGTAACCTAAGACTAATCGTAACATAATTGAAACTTAAACGCAACATAACTGTTTCCTAATCTTAACCAAATTCTAACTTAACGCTAACTATAAACTAAATAGCCTAAACATAATGTGCTAAAAAAAAAAAAACTTTAGTTTCACTTTCCAGTGCCACTGTGCGCATTTTGTTTCGTGGAACATTCGACACGGATCCATGGCCACCCGCGGCCGAATATATAGAAGGAGTGCTATGCACGCTTTTCTGAATGTTACGATTTCACTTTCCACCTCCATGATGAGCACATTTTCGTAAACGAGCCTAAATCTGAACGATACTCCGCTTTTCAATCTATCCGTAGGTACATTACCCGACGGGTGGCGATACAAATAGAAATTAAAAAAATTATCTGAAATTTCTATTCGGAAATAACTGTAACCACCACTCAAATAACAGAGCAATACCGATCTGAGCCTGCTACTTGGCTCGCTGCTAATTGCTTCACCTAATGGAAGGCAAGCTGTGAAGCTCTCTTAAATTTTATTAACATTTATTCTTATTTTAGAACGAAGTAGATATAAAGTATAAACATTTCTACATCGAATAAACCTCACAATAATCTAATATCTCATATAGAAAAAGAGTAAAAACGAAAAAAAAAAAAAAAAAACCCTTAAAATGTCCCAACCTGCAACACGTGGTGGGAAAGGTTAGGACACTAGTTTTAATCAAAAGTACATATCAAATTTTATATTTAAATGATGACCAAAGCTTTATTTATAAAGCTTTAGTTTAACATGAAATAATTTAAGCATTAAAACACTTTAATAATTTAATAATTTAAATTGCAACATACGTATTTATTAACAGATCTTGTATTTGATGTGAAAAAAATTATGCTCTTTAAATTTTAATAAAACACACCTTTGACCTATTTTGTTTTTAGGAGTGCCAAGTTTTTAAAGAATATCTGTTTAATGCACAAATAAACTATCATGATTATCAAGTTTTTTTTTTTTTAAATGACAACTCTTTTGATCTGGTCTTCTCAAAATAGATGTCTCACAGTTGCTGCTGGCCTCAACATTTTGAACATGCCCTACAAATGCGACAATGTTTTGTTTTCCTGCAAAATTTACTAATGCGTAGTATCCCACACTGTGTTTGGGTGTAAGTTGGACAAGTTTGCAATTTGTAGGAAAATCATCCTCACTAGAACAGTTAAATTAATCACTACTGCCATTACATAAATCATATTTATATTATTTTTCCATTTATGGATAATTTTCAACAATTTTGTTAGTGCAGTTGCCTCATCCTCACTGCTTGATGAAAAACTAACTTGTTGTGTATTGGTTTTTCTTCTGTAAGCTGCATTTGGTCTTTTCAGCATTTTTGGAATGCTCCAAGGTGCACCACAACTGAGTTTTTCAACCTGCCCCATCTCGCACATTAAGTAATAAAAACATTTACACTATTAAATTAATTTTAGTAATTTTTTTACCATTAAAATAACGATAAATCCACGTTTTTTTCATCACAACATACTCTCACTTGTATTATTTCATTTCTTTAATGAAAAATTTATTTGAATTTATTATTTTTAAATTGAAAGTTCTTAACCTCATTCAAAACAAAAATAATGTTATTATTTGTTACAGCAAACACTAGCCATTCCAAAACACATGAGAGAGTAGATTGTATAGTACCATATATTGACATTTATGTACGGCAATTTTTAACTGCAAAATGAAGCCTGAAAATTGATATGTCCGAAGGTGGGCCATATCCCAATGTGCCCCATCACCCCCTACTACTGTATTTTCCAGAGCAATTTTTAAAAAATTAGGTATCCCAAAAGTTTCCCACTCTACCCTATTATTTTCCTGGACTCATGTTGTAAAATTAGAGGAAATACATAGTTAAAAATTTATGAGTAACAAAATTGTGTACTCTAAGCTTTTCTTTCTCTCTCTCTCTTTCTTTTTTTTGGTTATTAATCTTTCTGCAACTGTTTGGGATGCTTGAAGTTTTTATTTAAAATTAATAGTACATTCTGTTCACTTTATCTTTTATGTAGGAATGAGGAAGTTACTTTGAGACCATGCCCTTTCGAATTCATTTTGAAAATGAGCCAAATCGCTTCTTCAAAAAGAATGGTTTCCGTTTATTAAACACAGCTGTTTGATACAGAAACGTGTACTTTTGTTTACCTATATTTTTACAAACTATTACTTTTTGAATTTCAAGGAATTATTATATATATATATATACACTGTTTGAAGCTAATCATAAATACAGATAATCTAGTGATGGGTGTAGTCAGATACCGGATTGAAAGTGTCATCACAATTTTGAGGGGTTTAAAGTATATCACTAGTGAAAAATAATCAATAATCGATATTTAAAAAAAAATCTTTAACAACTACCAAAAAAAAAAAAAAAGTTTATTTTTCAAACGATTTGAAAACAAAGATTTATGACTGGTTTTTGAAGGTTGATTAAAAGCATTCTCGCTTCAAATATATAAATTTAATTAACCTTAAATTAAATAAAAACCAGAACTATACAGAACATGTATTCGTATTCAATATTTACATAAGATTAATTATATTAATTTATTATTACGTTAATTAACAAGAAATTTCCTAAAACAGAAGTAGAAAGTTTCACTTTATGTTATTTTGCCAAAATAACATGTTCCTACAAGTAATCTTGTAATTTAAAATACAAACACTTGAGTCATACAAATATTACTCATTATTTCAAAAACTAGTAGCATTACTTAACTTCCTGCTGTTTCTCTTAGAAATGTTGTAGTTATCATAAAATATTAAATAAAAATTCTTTCTTTTTATATAGAATTAGATTTTCTATTTTTCTCCGAAAATAATGAGCAGTTTATGAGTTACGTAGTAAGCAAATGTAAAGAGCGAATACCAATGAGTTCTCTATCTTTATTCATTATATGAAGAAAAAGAATATATAACTCTATGTATTTTTCAGTTCTAGTTAATAACATTATTTCTGGTTATGGTATTCAGTTTAGTAATGGAATCGTTGTTCTTTTAATTATCTCCCCCCCATTTTCAAAACTGAACTTAACAATACTAATTACATGTTATAACTTGTGATAAAAAAAAAGAAAAAGGAAAAAAGATAAAAAAAATTGAAAGACTATTTTAACTAAGTAAGAAGTTGCTAAAAATGATTAAAAATGCACTTAAAAGGCATATAAAAACCTTTATTCAGATCGACATGCGCATGTTCGGATACGCATGAAATTGGAAGGTGTTTTTATTCAGAAACTATGCAATAGGGTGGGCCGAAAAAATGCAAAAATTGATTTTCAATTCGCACTACCGCGGAAAAGTTGCGAATTCGAGAGACTAAAAATTGGGTAAAAAAGCAATAAAATTGGTTTATTTCTTCCGGTCGCTCATGCGCTATAAAAATTCGCGAAATGTTGAAAAATTGACATTATTACATTTTTATTTTTAATTAGCTTTTTCACGAATAAATAGCTGAAATTCTTATGTATTATGATAACAAAACATAATGCTGCAATATTTTAAAAATCATATTTCAGCATTATGTTTTGTTATTATAATACATAGGGATTTCAGCTATTACATTCGTGAAAGGCTAATTAAAAACAATTTGTAATAATGTGAATTTTTCAACATTTGGGCGAAATTTAAAGCGCATGCGTGACCGAAAGATATAAACCAATTTTATTTGGCTTTTAATCCAATTTTTACTCTCTCGAATTCGCAATTTTTCCGCGGTATTGCGAATTGAAAATCAATTTTTGCATTTTTTCCGGCCCACCCTACTATGTAATCAAAAGACATTTTCGATTTTTTTTTTTTTTTTTTTTTTTTTTTTTTTGTAAACGCAAAAGATCTTTCAAAAAAAAAAAAAAAAGAAAAATTGCAGCCAAAATTGACGTTTTGAAATTAATTCCCGAATGTGAGAGCGATACAAAGGAGTAAAACTTGTCGTCATGTGACCAAAATCGGTTATTAATCAATAACTAATTTATTTATCAAAAAATATATAACTTATTTCGAGTCCAAATCGCTTGAATAACAATTTTTTTCTTTACTTTTAAAAATGAGTCAGAAATCTTCACGTTTAATGAGCAGGAAACTAGAGAGCCGCCTTAATAGCAGATACAGTCCAAGAGCCGACAGCCCAAAAACCTAAGGTATCAAACACAAGAAAAAAAACCCCTTTATTTTATGGAATAGTAATAGGGGAATTTAATGACCCATGTCTGCCGGGAGTGAAGTGGTGCATAAGCCAAAAATTAATACCACTAGTGGTTCATTCGTAGGTTTATCATTGTGTTTTTGTACGATCAAACGTTGAAAACATTTTTATCAGCCTAAACCATAATGGACTCATTAAAATTCTCCCAATTTCGACCGTAGTATTATCATGATATTAACGACATGATTTTTATCAGTCTAAACCATGATGACTCCTCAAAATTCTCCAGTTTCAACTGGGATATTATCACAATACTAATGGTGTCATTTTTATTAGCCTGACTCCTCAAAATTCTCCAAGTTCCAATCGTGATATTACCATGATAGACTCCTTAAAATAATTCCAGTTCCAACCGTGATAGTATCATGATACTATCACGGTATGATTTCTCTCAGCCTAAACGGTATTTGAAAAGGAGAATCGTTTTGATGTTTAGATGACGAGCGATAAATATCATTTTTTTTTTTTGTTTAAACATGCATTTGCCATCAGCAAATGATATAATATTTAATAATATCTATTTTAGAGTATATTTTAATCATACAGGTGTTGTAATTTCTGTATAGCTTGTTTCTTTCTCCTCACAGATTCTTTTTAAAATCGTCATTCGTGTAATATATGTGAGTATTTGGTGTTTTACTCCTCTGCCATTATTTTTTTCTGAGGAATGAGAGAGAATATTTAGATGTTTCTTTATTTATTTTATGTCACTGGAATTCAAAATAAGGAACAGAGTAGAAAAATTAAGCAGTTAAATTTTGAGCGCTGACAATCAAAAGAGAAACGTAAATTTTTCGGTGTGCGCTTGTGAGGAAAAGTAGGCAGGGAGATAATAGAGTTGTGTTGAAATTAGATGATTTGTTTAAAAGATGTTATGCTTATATCTCCTTTTAAATGCATGCAATTTAGGGAACCTATATCTTTAGAATGTTCATGATGGGCATGAATTGTCATTTAATTTTGGCAGTGTATAATAGCAAATTTTGAAGTATGAACATGTATGAGATAAGGTTTTGGATTGGCACCGGCTAGTTTCTTTTAGCGTTTAATTATTTACATTTGCTGTTTATATACAGTTTTTTATTGATCTATTTGACAATGACATAACCTAGAAAAAGTTTATCTTTAATAAAATATATGATGCATATTGAAGTTGTGCATATATTATGAATGTATATATATGTATTTAATATCAATCATTTTATTATTTTTTTCTGTTTCATACGTTATTTTATATTTTGCAACTTTTTTCATATGTCCCAATTCCAATATATCGGAATACCATGATAAAAATGCCTATTTATCATGATATTTAATTCTAGATATCTACCAGCCCTAGTTGACAGCAATAATCACTATGCTCATTCAATAAGCCTTCTCGACAAAATCGAGGTAAACACGAATAACAATAGAATTTCGCGCCATTATAAAGTGTGTGATTATCCATGAGTCGAGAAAAATTGCGAATAAGACAAATATGCTGCTTTTCGTCATCATAAACTAGTAACAAGTTACTCACATCAGGATTCTGCTTTTCGGAAATATACAGTGAACAAACTTCATCCTCTTCGAATCCAAATACATTAATCCATAAATCTTTGAGTTGTTCAATCACAGGAATCTTCAGAAGAGAAACAGAACATTCAACAACCAACACAAATACAAATGTTTACTTTTCAGATTAAAATTATCACAAAAACATTTATCCGCGAAAATTTCCCAGCTCAATATATATATATATATATATGATACTCACAAAATTTTTGTATTTCGCGAAAAATATAATATATTCCTAAAATAAAATTCTTCTCGAAATAAAGCATTTTTCTAAAAAAAAATTAAGTTCGAAAATAATAATATTCGCCGCGAAAAATTATTATCACCTGCTAAAGACGCCTAGAAAAGAAAATTCTCAAAATATAAAAAAAATTTTCTAAAAAATTAAGTTCGAAAGTAAAATTCGTCTCAAAATAAACTAAGTTCACGAAAAATTTCTATCATTTGCTAAATATATTTTCAAAATAAAATAACATCCTACTTTAAGACACTCCCCCCACTCCAATTTTCTAACATCTATTCATTATATACGAATAATAAAAATAATAATCTTCCCTCAAATTTTCAAAATTACGCTAATTAAATTAAATAAAATCGCCACACAGCACCCCCAGTTACCACAAGCACAACCGTGCGTGCGAGGTGACGTCAAATTCTCCAACTTACACCCCAACAAACACTCGACTTACGGCCAGAAGCCGTATTCGTTGCGGCCATAGTGAGTTAAGGCCATTTGTAGCCAAGTGAGGCGCCGCTACTTGCGGCAGCAGTTGCCGAACCGTACACGTTTCGGCAGTGAGAAGACGGTTGTGTTTATTTTACCCGTCATCACTGAGGGGCAGTTTCGGGCAAGCTTGAAACGGCCCCTCATGATTTAAAAAGTACATATATATATATATCAGTAAAAATGTATCAGCAGTAAAAATGTAAAAAAAATTACATTTAAGAGATGTAAAATAATATATTTCCAAACTATACTTCGATATCTTTGCATAGATATATTTTTATGGTCATGCTTATGGTCAGTTTTATGGTTGAATATAAGGGGTAGAAAAAGGGGAAAATAAACTGTTTTATAACAAAAATTTTTAATTCTATTTAAAATATATTTTCCTGTAAAGTAAAATTCTTCGAAAATAAATTTAATGTTTTGAATTCAGTGTAAAGTAAAAATGTTTTTATCAAATTCCTTACAATTTATGTATGTTTGTTTTATTATTATTCTTAAATTATTAATAAAAACACAGATGTCATACCGGTCTTTAAAGAAGCAAAAACCGGAATTTTATTTGAAAGCATTAGTATTTTGCACGATTTATTATCTATTTAATAATAAGGTGCCTGGGGATAATAACGCCACGTTAAGGTTCTACCAATTTTCACGGCTTAGTTTTAGATTGTAATTTTCAAACAAATATAGGATCTGATACAGCAACTCATTGACTATCTATATAAAGTAAAATAATTTAACAGATATGTATTCATAAAATGTAATGGCGTTTTTTCTTGACCAATGCTATTTGGCGTTAATACCCACCTATATGGGTAATAACGCCATGCAAACAAAACTATAAAATAAGATGGAATAATGGCATGTAGATTGCCCAATTCTAAAAATACAAACTCTACAGCTCTAGAAATTGACAAATTGCAATCTAAGCTATTGAAAATGTACAATTGTTTTGTGACTCTGAAAGAAAAAGAAAGCTGTGGTGGTGGCGGGGGGAGGAGGCAAAAGAATATCAGATTCTAAGCTAAGTTTTGCTTAAAAATGACCATTTAAATAGAATTATTAGAAACGTTGCACGGATTATTTGAATCAGTATTTATATTCCCATGTATGCATTCTATGAGATAGAAAATATTGATTTTTTGTGAAAGTGAAAGAAAAAGGAGTAAGGGGGAGCTTCAATAGAATATAACACCCTGTGTCTCTCTTTGCTTAAAAAGTCCCGCTTAAATATGATTATAAGAAACATTGCATGGTTTTAACCATTCATAATGTAATATTTTAATCATGTGAAGTTTTATAATAACTAGAGTTATATGTAATAAATATTTTTGTTAAAACTTAACTGTTGTTAGCGTCTCACATACCGCTGAGTTTTTCAAGTTTCAGAGTTTAACTTGCAATTTTTAGTTTAACTATAGATACCGGAAAATTTTGTTTAATTTCCCGTAAGACATGGTGACGTCACGGTGACGTCGTTGTGAAGTCACATTGTGACTTTGTGACCGTCGATGTGACGTCACAGGGACTAAAATGTGAAGTCGTTATGGCCGTTTTAGAGCTCGTTTGTGACGTCACATTGTGACCACTTTGTGACGTCACGATGTGACTAAAATGTGAAAAATGTGTCATTTAAATTGTCATAAAAATTGTCATAAAAAGTGTCATAAAAATTGTCATTAAAACTGTGACTATTCTGTGACGATAGTGACAAGGTTGTGAAGACAGTTTACGATTATATTTTGATTTGTGACAAATTTTGTCACTAACTTTGTGACGGTAGCAGCATTGTCAATGTTGCGAAGTCACACTGGGACAGAATTATACATTTATGAACAATGTTATTTAGTGTAAAATCACTTACATCTATAATTTTATTATACTTTGGCGATACATCTCAATTAAAACTTGGGAGCTGCTATAAAAAGAATGTTCGAAAAGAAAGTTACTGAATCAAAATGTAATGCCATGCAGACTTTAATCTTTGATACATTTTTTTCTGTTGCAATAAGTAAGAATATTTAAGATAATTGAATATTCAATCTATCACAATTATTTCAAATTTAGCAATTTTTTATTCTAATAAGCATTAAATTATCAAAGAAATACTTCCTTAAAGGTGCAACACTAGTCAAAGAAAAAGAGCCGGATGATAATATAAAGTCCGTGGCAGCGTTCTTTTCAAATATCTCGTTCAAATTTTAATATTTTTGCATATTTTTTTGCATAGGAAGCTGAGGACGATTTGCTACCGGCCTAGTTTTTACTTTTTCGATTTTGCTTGCATATATTTTATATTTTGATAGTTTCAATATCAGTACCGGTTTAAACCGGTTTTGAAATTTAAAATATTTTTTTTTTTTAATCTGAAACCAAAATCAAAAAAGTAAAAAACTAGGCCGCTTATGGATCGTCTTCAGCTATCCTATGCAAAAAAAATCATATAAAAATATTAAAATGTGAGCGAGATATTTGAAAAGAACGCTTCTACAGACTTTACATTAACATCCGGGTCTTTTTCTATGACTAGTGTTGCACTTTAAAGAAAGTGTTTATTTGATAATTTTAATGCTTATTAGAAAAACAAATTGCTAAATTTGAAATTATTGTAATAGATCGAATATTCAGTTGTCTTAAATATTCTCATTTATTGCAACAGAAAAAAAAATATGTATCAAAGATTAAAGTTTGCATGGCATTTTGATTCGGTAACTTTCTTTTGGTACATTCTTTTTATAGCAGCTCCCAAGTTTTAATTGAGATGTATTGCCAAAGTATAATAAAATTATAGATGTAAGTAATTTTACACTATATATATAACAATGTTCATAACTGTATAATTGTGTCCCAGTGTGACTTCACAACATTGGCAATGCTGCCACCATCACAAAGTGACAAATTTGTCACAAAAAAAATCACAAACTGTTATCACATACTGTCTTCTATGAATATTAAAATATTATTAAAACATGCAGAGAAGAATTATGGAAAAAATTAAAGCTAAATATTTATTAGAATATTAATAAACAAAAAACATTAAGGAGCTATCCATTACTGCAAGGCTGTCCATCACAGACACATCTACCTAATAAAAATTCCGACGATAAACATAAATTAGAACAACAAATACATTAATTATAATTATTAATATTTTATTTATAATATTAGAGAGTATTTATAATACCCACTTTAATCACGATGTTCGCTAATACTACATATAATGGATATTTTGAAATTTACCTCTGTAAAATCATTCAGGAAAGGAAATAATAAAAGTTTCTGAAATGAAAAGTTAATGATAAAATACAGTTACTACTTTTTAGCTGCATACAATTCAAGTATTTGCGTTATTTGTTTTAAATTCAATCATGTTTAAATTTTTATCGACTGCGTAACTTCCAAATTTTCATCCAGACTTCTAGTTCTTTCTGAAAACATTCCAATAAGAATATTTACAACTGAAACGTTTTCACCCACAATGACTATCCATTCAGAAATTTTATAACATGTCACAGGTTGAAAAATACACTAAACGATCATTAACATAATTGTTTTTTTTTTAATATCAAACATCTACGATTTCTTTTAATAGTTCTTCTCGTTCTCTTATAAATTCCTCTTCTGAGCAGATACAATTTTTTAAAATAAAATTATGCAATGTTTCAGAAGATTACTTAATACAAAAATTAAAAAAGGATGTTTGTAAATAATTTTATTCGATAAAAAAGCTTCTTTATTACAAAATATAATTATATTTAAATGTTTAATAATTATATTAACGATTTATTATAATTTATATTCTTATGATTTTATGTTTATGGAAACATATTATTTTAACCAGATATTTTAAAAAAGGAAACAACGCAGATTAGAATGCAATTAAAATCACTACCTGTAACAACCTAATCCAAATTATTAAAAATCAAGTTCTTTATGTCAACAAAATGAATAATGAATGCATTAGACTTTATTAAGTTAATGAAGCATTAATGTTTTATTTATAGCATGTTTTTGACAATGTAATTAAAATCGTTCTCAGAACAATAATATTTAAAAAGCAACCATAAAAAATAATATTTTTTCATACCTTTTTTCCATCGAAGTCATTCGTTCTAGTTATTTTTTTGCCGTACAAACTAAATCCGATAATAATTAATGTGGCAAAGACCAAATTATTTTAACAGTCAAAGCCCCATTAATTTTCTCGGACTTATATTTTGCCGCTTGGAAGAGCTGTAGTGGACATTCTTGTTTAAATTGTTAAATCCGTGTCAATACGCAACTACTCACAACTACCATAAATTCCAGCCAACTAACTTCTTGCGTCTATCATCAATTTAAAATATTTCTGTTTACGTTTATTAATTCTTTCGTTTGCAAACGATTTTCATTTTCTATGCGCATGACCGTTTAGTTTTTTCTTTTTCTGCGCAACAGCTTCGGAAAATAAATACGAACAATTTTATGAGAAAGTTTTTTTTTTAAGTGTATTTTTACTTTTTATTTTTATTAGTTTCAAAACAGTTCAAGTTAAAGCAAACTGTTAAATAATAATAATAAAATTCATAATTAGAGTTTATTGGATAAAACATTGTTTAGGTTTTAATAAAGTAAAAATAATAGCTAGGTAATATAATTTTTTTTAATCATTACCATTACTTGTATCAAATGCAAACATACATAGTATCTTCTTTTTAAAAAAAGGAGCGGGAGGGGAGGGGAGTTATAGAAATAAAAAGTTTTTTATTTGTCAATCTGTAAATTTTTTATATAATCTTTCTGCAGAATAACGTTTTTTTAAAGACGTACCTCTAAAACAAAAATTTGAAATATGAATAAATAATTATATGATCATTATAAAAGATAAATCAAGGTATTAGGCCTAAAATATTTTTTAATGAGATGAAATTCGTATAATTTGAAAAGCACTTTGTGTCGCTGATGAATTAATTACATTTCATGTTATATGAAAGTAAAAAGTTTTTGTCAAAGGCACAGTGCCATACCGTGGACCACCTTTATAATTAATTAATAACTATGCATAGTTATGTATGCATTAATTAGTCAAAACAACTTTTGGACATTTTAGTTTTCGACTGAAAATATGAAAATTACCGTCATTCGATTTCGGTCTAAAAAACCGTTTTCAATATCCTTACTTATAATTATGTGTAATACATCCATGTTTTTAAATCAAAGTATTTTCTATGTTTACGCACTATTTTCTATATTTTCGCTGTCAAAAATAACAAATTACACACTTGATTTCAAATGTTAGATACACATAAATACGTTAATATTTAAAATTATTTAAACAGTTTTGAAATGGTAAAAATTTTATGCAATATATAACTGTATTTATTAATGATATTTCACAGCACGATTATTACAAGATTTGTGACAAGAAATCCTTAGGTTTTGTATATTTGGCACGGAAAATGGATAATTGTCATTGCAATAAGTGAGTCTTCGTAGTTTTGTTTATTGCTGGAAAATTTTTTATCACTTTCCGAAATGTCGAAAAATAAATTACTAAATATTAAATAAAACTTAATTTGTGAGACGCGCCCAAAATCAGTCTGATTCAAGCGCCAAAATACATTTATATGGCCTATTTAAAATACAGTTCAAAATATTTCTCTCTATATTTATTGACATTTTGAAAGATTTTTGAAGTTCAAATTGTCACACTGCAACTTTATAATATGGTGTTATTTGTTGCTGTTGTTTTTGTCACAAATGTTACATAACGTGCATTACATGCAATGACGTTACAATTTTTTTTAACTGTCGAAAAAGGTGTAATTTTATAGTAAATGACATGTTTTGGAAGTTTTCTAAGAAGGTCACAATTCAGTCACAATGTGACGTCATTTAGTGGTTGCTTTTTGGTCACAGACATGACGTGACCACAGTGACTCACAGGGACGTCACTGTGACCATGCATGCTATGAGGGTTGGAGTCCTATTACTATCTCTAGAAACTTTTGAATAGCTGAATTTTATTTATAATAGTCCTGTATGTGTATATGAGGTTCAATACAAAAATAATATTCTAAAAGTAAATTTAACATTTTATTCATCGTTAGATTAAGCGGTCTGACAGGCCGCTCACAGTAAGTTATGAGACAATTTTTGTCACAGCAGTTAAGGGTTAATACTATTATAGTAATCTAGTAAATAGTTTTTAACCCATAACTCCACACTCTCAAAAAAACCTCCGTCTTTTCACAGAAAATGTACTGGCAGCACTGCTGCCAGAAATTGTCTGTAGATTGATGATTTTCCGTTTATTTTTTTCTCCGTCAAAAGAGGAAAAATATCCGTCACTTGAAAAAAATCAATGCGGAAGAGGCGGGGATCGAACTCACGACCCCAGCATTACAAGGCCAGCGCTTATCCTCGGCGCAACGGTTGCTCATGATTATTGTGCTTTAAAATAGAAGCGTTCATTTCATATGGGTGTGGTTTGGTGTATTTCGTTAAAAAGCTTTTAATTTTGCAATTAATCTCGGAAAGATTTCATCTTTAATGAAACTGTGGCTGTTTTTTTTTTTTTTTTTTTTTTTTTTTTTACGTTTAGTATTAATATAGTATAAAAATGTGAATTTTAAATATATTACGTAGATTTTTAGAGAAAAACATGGATATTCTATTTTTATTCCATAAGACTTTTTTTAATAATATCAATTTTTTTTTTCATTTTATTTTTTAATTAAAATATTTTTTAAATGTGTTCACTTAAAGTATATTTTATATGCGAATATTTATCATAGAGCTAACTTAGTATATTGAACTTTATTCAACTTATCCAACTTTGAATAACAGATTGTGAGAATTTTTGAACGAATAAAGTAATTGTTATTTATTTTTAAATTCGAAAACATTTTTGTCTTTTAAAATTAAATTAGACATTTTAATCAATAGAATATTTTTGTTTTTCATTTTAAAAATAAATTTGAATTTATTACTAACAGACCCAATGCGCATGCGTGCTAGATATAAACGGAATCTTTTCCTCATTTTTCGACGTTCGGAATGAACTCACAGAACAAATACGTTTTCTAGGAGAACAGAAGTTATTTATGAAAAAATAACGATAACTTAGTGTTTATTGACGAATTTTTCTGGCAGTGCACACAAATGCGGATTCTCCAAACCTACAGTTAAATTGTCGACGTTTTAAAGAGCATACTTTAATAAATTTTTAATAAATTGAATAAAAATTTTGATTAAAAATTATTATCCCGAATATAGTATGTCTTCTATAAAAATATTGTGTTTCTAATAAACTCCATAAAGACGGAAATAATATTGACAAACAATATCAATTTTAAGGATAATCACACACCTGCAGAGCTTTCTTCTGCATAAATTTTGTATTATATTCTTTTTATTATAGTGTAGCTTTTAAAAATATCTTTGTAGAATACAGATTGCACGAAATTCAGTTCTGAATCCTTACACCATAAATAAAATAAAAAGTAAAATAAAATAAAGGAAGAAATAAAATGAAAAAATAAGAATATCTTCGCATGGAATTGAAATTTTACAGTTCTTCGGGATGCTCTCATATGTATGTCAGGTTACACTAACATTAAAGGCTATTGTAATAAGAATGGAGTATCTTTGAATGCATTTTTTCCCCATTAAAAAAAAAAAAAAAAAAAAAAAAAAAAAAAAAAAAAAAATTGTACTAAAAGTATTACTAGTTGTGATTTTGTGCAACTTCACGCTTGGGAGCTTTTATATCCGGTTTCCTCCAAACCTACTATTGATATAAGTCACTGATTCAGAATTACAGGTTGTGAATAAAAGGGACAGTAGCCTCTGATAGAAAAGTTAAGAATGAATAAAAAAGGAAAACAGTTCATAAAAACATTATATGCAGAATATTAATTTTGATATAGCATCAATGCGATGTAAAATGTAGAAGTGTATGGTGCATCCCGAATTTATATTCTATTACAACAGCATAGGCAGTTTAAAGTGTTTTTTTTTATGCCATCGATGAGCTATCCCTAGCCAGGCAAGCAACAGAAAAAGTAAGTTATTAAAAATATGTATTCTCACTATTGGTTTGTGATACTATTCTCAGCTGTTTAGAATTAAGTCATGTAGCTTTTTTTCTTAATTATTATAATTATAATTAAAATTAATATTATTAAATATTTCATTGCAAAATGGCACTATTTTTTTCTTAAAGTTTTTATTAAGTTAAAATTATATCCACTAAATATCAATAGAAATATTTGTAAGCTTTTAAGGTAAATTTTTCTTTTGCAACCTAAAAAGGAATTTGCACTTGTTCTTTAATTGTCTATAAATATTATTTTTGCATGACTATGTTGGTATGAATCTATTTAATTACTGAATGTTACATGCTAATAAATACATTTTCCTGATATTCAATATTTTCTTGCGTATAAATCAATGTATTACATATTTATTATACCTATATATCTACCCTAGATATATAAAATCCTAATGAAACAAATTTATGAAACAATTTTATCAAATGACTGATTATGTTTCGCAGCTACTTTTTTCTAAAATGTTAAATATTTGGCGGTGAAATTAGCACCAGTTATTTATATTGATCCACAAATGTCAAAACATGCATAAAATTTTTTTAATTTGAATTAGTTTTTGAGATATTAATATCTTTCTAACTTTAATAACATTTATTTAATGATGGTAACTTATTTACTCCATTTTAGTAGAGAAAAAGGAAAAACGGGGAAATCTCTCTCTCTAAAAAAAAAAAAAAAAAAAAAAAAAAAACTCTTTAAGTAACATTTTTCTTGAATTACACGCATTTCAATTTGTGTCAAATCCCTTAAAACTTGACGAATTATTTCATCGGCCATAACTCTGTGAGTTTTGGAGATATGAAGATGTATTTTTTGTGATTAATTCAGGAATGAATGAGAAACGTTTTCTAAGTGGAATTTTTATCCTAACAATGGTTGTATAAAAAATGTATTATTTATTTATTTATTTATTTATTTATTTTTTTATTTTTCAAATAGGAAAAAAGAAACCCCGGACTAGGTCCCTGGGTGTTGAAACTTGTGCCATAATATATGGCATCTTTTTTAATAATTTTTTGCAATTAGAAACATGGGTCTAGAGGCAATATTTAAGGCCTATTATATAATAAAATCAATATAGCCTATTGTTTTGATACTTATGACTCACCTTGTATATGTTTATTTTTTAAAAAGTTTAGTTATGAGAATATGTAAATTATCTTTAATATTATATCCTGTTAGGAAATAAGCAGTTTTCTACTTCGGTAACATATTTATGTTTTGCATCTATTTTGCATCTATTAAAGCATTTTTAAAACAGAATACAAGGTGAAACTCAGACAAATTGAAAAACATAAAATCTTTTCATCTACTTTGATAAATTTTTTTAGTTACACATTTAAAATCAAGTCTTTGCCAAACAAAATCACACGAGAAAAAAAGTTTTAAAAATTCGATTAACTCTGAATTTGTTTATATTAAAAAAAAATCTCAAATGTAATTAGAAAGAAAATACCAGAAATGTATTTTAAAAACATAATATGGAAGCTTAAGGATTAATTCAAATCTTTGACATTAAATGAACAGTTTTTCTGTATTTATAAAAGATCTGTTTATGTAGTTATGTTGAAATGTGGAATTTTGAATGTTACCCTGTCAACTGATAAACTTTTTTTATTTTATTTTTCTCTTTCCGTGTCATTTTAAAAAAGAAGAAAAACAGGCCATTTCTGCTTCCATAGACTCTTTTATAAACTTTAAAAAAGTTTTCGAAAGACTTTCGACCAAACCGATCCAATCAAACCGCCAGCCGATGATCAAACCGCCAGCGATGAGGTACGATTTCTCGGGGAAATTTCGCTTCTTCCTGTAAAATATCTTCATCGATCTGCAACCTACTTTATTTAATGAATATACTCAATCATGATTTCAGACTGACGGTCTCCATTGTCATGAAAATGTGGGAGGTTTTAGTAATAGCAGCCAAATAATTTTTTTACTTCGTTTCTATTACTATAGCTCTCCGCAATTTACGTGGTAAAAAGCTTTACTTCTAATTTGATTAAATTTTCCTTAAATGTAGAATAAATTACTTTTAATAAAGTTTAATACTGTTGATCTACTGGGTGGCCCAAAAATAGGTATATAGTTGCATATACATATTGATTTTATTGTGCCCTTTCTTCTTCTAGGAAATAGTAAAAGATATTGTTTATGTTATAAAACCTGTCGCAATACGACAATTGAAAAATTTCATGGATGATGCGTTTAAAGAAATTCGTTCTAACAGGAATTTGTGTCACACTGTGTGTGAGAATGTCAGGGACAGGTTATATGAATGCATTAATGTCGAAGGTGGACATTTTGAGCACATTCTAGATTAAATGTATAACTATATATGTAATTAAACCTGTCTTAAAAGTATTGCTATATAAGTAACTGTACACCTACTTTTGGACACTTTGCATATAACTATTTATTTTTCAAATTTATTTTATTAATAAAATAATTGAGATCAAGTTACAAAATTTTAATCGAAATAGTCTATATAGAGTAAATTATAACGGACAAGTAACTTTTGTAAAACAAGAGCAAAAAATTATGCATCAGGTGTAAATTATGAAACGCTTTCCCATATTAACAGAATATTAGTAAAGAAATTGTTATTTTTTTATGCAATGAAATAACATATCTAAATAAACAATTTGAATAAAAAGATTTTCCCCATGTAACGGATACTTTTGTGTCACTATAAACGAATTGTAAATGCCTCACACATATTTTTCAATACCAAACATTCCATAGTTAAAGATCATTAGTATGCAAAAATTGCATGTCAATCCGAGTACATTTATGCTAGTTAGAGCATAGACAGATGCTCAGGTTAGAGGTGTATATCTTGAATTTAGACACAAAGAAGTAAGCATTGCCCTGCTCCTGGAAAACTAGGGGGCAAATGGCCCTCTCCCCTAGCGCCCGCCAGATTACGCCCATGGTAAGTTGCTAGATTTGAAATTCTGAGATATTCAGCTGCTGCTTTGTGCGTAGTTGGCGGAAATAGTTGAGTGAAAAAAATAAGGTAAAGTAAGAGCTTTTTCGGATTGTGGACTCCTTGAAAGGCAAAGTAAAAATAAATAAATAAATTTAAAACTGTTGTGTACAGTTTTCTTTATAATCCATTGAATTTTGATCGAAATAAAATAAGCAGGCGGCTATCAAATTTCTCAGCCCGGTGTAAACAGCACGTTATTAGAACGACTGTTCAAGATTATGCTTATTCTTCCACGATAAAATATGCTGTAAAACTTTCGGTAATGTCCAGAATTATTAGAAATGTGTTAAAAAGTACCGAATGATTGATTTATGCTAAATTAAAATCCAAGCCAAACTATAATACATCATATAGTGCAATCCGCATCTTTCAATGTCTTAAAAATTTAATCTATGGTACAAAGTGTTTTTTACTAATGAAATAATATTTTCTCTTGAGGATACAGATGATTTAAGATTTTACCAAGTGATACATATTTGCTTTCAAAATATGTACAGTGTGATGGGACTATCGTGATTTGGCAGGCTTTAATGCAGAAAAAAAAAGTTTGTTTTTCACCGAGACTCCTTTGACTATCAAGATATTCTTGGTAATAATTTGGTTTCACTTATAGATGAACTTATGGATGAGAATTTAGTATTGTATTAAGATAATGCTTCTATTTGCGTCCGTGTCATCTTCACATTGGTTATTTGCAAACAACATCAAAACTTTGGGCATTTCACCAAAAGGTCGTGACATAAATGATATAGAAAACTTATAGGGAATCTTGGTTCGTCAAGTTTATGCAAACAAAAAGCAATTTGATTCGATTGTTTAACCGAAAACAACCATTTTGTTAATATGGAAACAAATACCCACTTCTACATGTAAATACCTGGACAAATAATTCCCAAAACGTATTTTGGAAGTCATCAGCATTAAGGGGAAACAAACAATATACTAATATTTAATATTCCAATCATTTTCATGTGTAATTTATATTTTATATATACTGAACATAAAGTGTTTCCCAACAAACTGCATTATCCTGAAATATTTTTTGTTTATTTTTTAAAAATATATTATTGTAATTCAAAACAAATCATTAAACTTATATAACTTTACATGTATAATTTTACAACGATTCTGGATTTTCTTCATTAAGATAAAAGCTATGCTTTTTTTTTTTGTTTCTTCTAAACTTTTTTCCATCACTATACAGTAAACAATGAAATAAAGAATACTGCCCAGTTAAACTGATGGCATTGAGCTCACAGGCTACAAATACTAATTGTACATTAGAGCCTTATATTTTCAAGGGTTAATTCCGTTCGAAAAAAAAAATTAAAAAGGGGAAACAGCTCTCCCCTTTCCTATTTTTTTATACTTAATCACTGAATCTCCTATACTATCAAAGACATGCTTTATCATATAAAAAATCTATATCCAAAATTCAGAGCAAATTAGATAATTCTTAATAAAAACCCATTTAGCATTTATATAATTTAAAAGGAGTTATCCCCCTCTTTTATACTTAACCATTAAACTTCCAAAACTATTCAGAGATTTGAACGAAATCTGAAAATTCTGCTTGAAAAACCCATTTATATAAATTAAGGGGGGGGGGGCATTAGAACCCCTGTTCCCCCTATTTACACTTATTCAATGAACACCTAATAACAGTCACGAAATCGCCTCATCAGAATGATCCTAATCTAAATTTTGAACGAAAACTTAATTCTGCATGAAAATCCCATTTATATCAACTAACGAGGGGGGGGGGGGGGCATTAGAACCCCTGTTCCCCCTATTTATACTTATTCAATGAACACCTAATAACAGTCACGGAATCGCCTCATCAGAATGATCCTAATCTAAATTTTGAACGAAAACTTAATTCTGCATGAAAATCCCATTTATATCAACTAATGGGGGGGGAATTAGAACCCCTGTTCCCCCTATTTATACTTATTCAATGAACACCTAATAACAGTCACGGAATCGCCTCATCAGAATGATCCTAATCTAAATTTTGAACGAAAACTTAATTCTGCATGAAAATCCCATTTATATCAACTAACGGGGGGGGGGCATTAGAACCCCTGTTCCCCCTATTTATACTTATTCAATGAACACGTAAAAACAGTCAGAGAATCGCCTCATCAGAATGATCCTAATCTAAATTTTGAACGAAAACTTAATTCTGCATGAAAATCCCATTTATATCAACTAACCGGGGGCATGAGCCCCCCGTTCCCCCTCTTATACATATCGAATGAACTCCAAAAACTAATCAGGGAAGCGCCTTGTCAGGATATATCTACATACAAAATTTCAAGTGGATCGGATATTTTTATTATGAGTTATCGCGTTACGCACGAACGCACATACATACAGAACGGACGGGCACATAAGCTCTCAGGCTATGATAGCCTGTGAGCTAAAAATGGTAACAACTGTGGAACCAAGGCAGAATTTTCAGGCTCTAATTACCTTGATTTCCTCAAATAACATGTACGGTTTCATCTTTGCATCAGTCATAAAAAAGTAAAGGATGTAAAAAAAGGGCTACCGTACATATTAAATCCAGAAAATATAAAATCACAAATAGTGTAAGATGCAATATAATATGGCCGGATATGAATTAAAAAAGAAAAGTAAAAATATAATAAGTATAATACAAATTAAAGATCCATCCCATCATGAAAATAGTATAAGAAATGAACTGTACATGATACCAATATACAGGGTGAGTCATAAATATCGAACAATAGGTTATCTCCTTAAATATTGCCCCTAGACCCATACTTCCAGTTGTAAATATTCATAAAAAAGATAAAATTTTTGATAAGATATGTTGCAACTCCATAGGGGGTCTATTTGAAAAATTACGAAAATTACATTTTTATACGGTCCCCGTAGGATATAAATGCCAATTAGAAAAACTTTCCTTATTCAGTCCTGAATTAGACATAAAAAATTGCATCTTTATATCTTTAAAACTCGCAGAGTTATAGCCGTTTAAAAAATTCATCAGGTTTTAAGGGATTAGACACAAATTGAAATGCGTGCAATTCAAGAAACAATGTCTTTAACAGTTCTAGTAAACATGTAAAAAAATTTATCTTTTGAGTTAGAATTTCGATTATTTTTTCTTTTTTGTGATGGTTAGCCATATAATTTGCTAAGAAAATCACATCCTAAAATTTCGCATAAAATTTTTTTTAATTTCTAAAGCTAATTAAAAATCTAATTTAAATGGGATAATTTAAAATCGTTATAACTCGAAATATTATTTATCGGATTTTAATTTCTTACCATTTAATTAAAGATTAAAATCTAATTTTAGTTTTGCTCCAGTGTTTTTTTTTTCAATATTAATTTTAAAACTATTAAAATACTTATTTAAAAAATGATATAATTAAAAAAATCCTATTTTCAAAAGTAAATATTTTTTCAAATTTGCCGAAACAAAACTAATGTAAAATAATCATAAATGACATGTTTCAAGTTTTTGCACTTTTTTTCCATCAACACTTCTAGACTTTTAATGATTTAAAGACAAGAAATAGTGGGGAAAAAACTTTTCATGCAGAATAACGAATTTAAATTTTAAATAAAGTTTGGCTCCTAATAAAATGTTTAAAGCTTTTTAAAAAATTGAAAGTGTAAAGTAACTCCTTTCTGTAGCTCAAGCTTCCAATCGAGTTCTTTTCTCATTTCCATCTCTTTTCTGTACTGTTTAAATGCCCGCCAGTTTTTTAAAGTAATGCTTTTTCTAAGAAGCGGATTAAATCTTTTTTATAAATTTATCTCTCATAACTTCAGGCTTTTTATCGTCCTAGAGAAGCTGTTAAAAAAAATCTATATTCTGGGCCCAGGCCGGGCCTAAGTATGTTTCATACCGGACTGCTTCCTTCTTCCCAGATCTGCACTGGACGAAATTTTCAATCCCCTCTCGACACAATTCGTATTAAAATCACTGTCTCTGACTGACCTAATGCGTGCATAAAATAAGTAAAATTTGGCTCAGTCAAAACTTTTACGAAAAACACAAAGATTTTGAAATTGTTTTTATTTTACAAAAAATACTTTAAATTCATTTTTTTAAAGAATAGCATATTCAAAAGCAATTTAAATACAATAAATCAAGTGAAAAAAACTGTCTATGACGGAATTATGTCTTAAACGGAAAATTTGTTGATCCATGCAAAATAAATATAATAATACCTGAGAAAAAAATAAACTGCATTGAGACACTTCCTAAGTAGGGCATTTGTCTATAACGTATTTTTTCTTTCCTATGTGAATATTTCCTATGTTTGTCTTAAAAGGTTTTACTGTATAACATTTTTCAAAGTCTCCAAAGCATCGAATATGGATTAACGATATTAAAATATAAGTGAAACATTTACATATAAATAGAGATTCATAGATTGAATAAATATATCACAGCCTTTGGCGATTCTTTACTAATATAAAGTATAAATATTAAAAACGAAAAGCTATATTAAGTATTTTTGGTCAGAACTCCTTCATACGAAACAATTTTTAACCGCATCGAAGTAAAAATCTATGAAGAAATTCACGGCTGAGCCAGGCTATGATTTAAAAATTTTTCCCGGCCTGATCGAGTTACGATTTTAATATTTTTTCAGGCCGGACATATTTTTTCCCAATGGATAAGTTCGGGACCGGACCTAGATATTTCGACCCGTGCAGACCTCTAGTGCAGATGTCACTAGCATATTTTCATACAAATTTAGCGTAAAATCTATACGCTGCTATGTTATGTCCAAAGTAAAAGGCTATCTTAAATAGATTTTTATTAAAGTGCAATTTGTGAATGTTCCCTATCAAGCGTTGAAATTGAGTCAAGAAATCACCGTTTAGAGGCAGGCAAAAGTGGAGTAAGTCAGGAATTTTGGAGAATTTTTTGTTTTAATATCTTCGTTAGGTTTTTAGATATGGAGATGAAATTTTTTTTTGTTCAGTTTAGGAATGGATATGGAATAATTTCCTAAATGGGAATTTTACTCTACGGGGGCCGTATAAAAATTTAATTTTCATACTTTTTCAAATAGACCTACCATGGAGTTACAATATATCTTATCAAAAATTTCTCCTTTTTTATGAATTTTTGCAATTGGAAGTATGGATCTAGGGGCAATATTTAAAGAGATAGCCTATTGTTTCGATATTTATGATTCACCCTGTATATATATGTATGTATATACATACAGTTTATAAATCTTTACTTATATATATATATATAAATAAAGTTTTGAGGGAGGTTTTGGGTTCTAGAAGTCATATTCAGCGTAGATCTGCCAAAGTTTTTCAGAAATTCATATATAGGGGAGAATGTAATAGGTAGTATTTCTTACGAAATCTACTTAATTAGATAACACAATATCAACAAAATAACACCATTACCAAGCTAGAAATACATTTTTAAATAATTTCTATTATTTTTGAAAATCAAATATATTGTAAATTATAAAAATTACGAAACATAATCTATCTTGTTATAGTATGTTTAAATGACCAGTGGAATATTTTGTTGCCATGCCTCCTTTCTATAGAAAGGTTATATTCTGGTGAAATTGAACACGTTAATCATAAGATTGGGTGGGTTCCATTATCTTAATGAAAATAGTTTAATGGAACTTTGAACAGGCAGACCCCACCCATTTAAAAATGTCTTCATCAATATAAAAATATCATACAATTTTTTAAACTTTTTTATAAAATGTATTGTTATATATATATATATATATACCGGGTGTTCCAAAAATAACCGGTAGATTTTAAAATTCAATAACATAAAAACGGTGACAGCCATTAAAAAAATTTTTGCAGGAGGGTTATGTATAATGCCCAGAGCCTGATTACTAACGGGGCACTCTCCTACCAGTAAAATTTTATGGAAAGTTTCAACTTGTTTAAACGCCTTTTTCATTCGAAATTACTGTCATAAATAAGGGAAAAAATTCTATTTCTTTTTACTGGTAGGAGAGTGCCCCGTTGATAATCAGGCCCTGATAATGCCATAAGTTTTATCTCCGTGATTTTTGATTTTAGTTCGGAAACCAAACAATAGATGGCGCTGACGGCGATTGGCTCTCAGTCGAAGCCGAAACTGAGCTCACTCAGCATTGATACAAAGGAAGGAGATTAAGGATATGGAGTGCGTCTCATTCGATTTGATTTCAATGAAATGCATTTTTGCCATGGATGTAACAGATTCTTCGATAGTGGAATGCAGCGTTCAGAAATGGGTATAAATTTCGCAAACAGTATTTGAGTTTGCAGGATATTTTACATTTATAAAGTTTTATTTGCCCGGATAAAATTACTTTCTTATGGCATGATTTAAAGAATATTTTATGCATCGTATTTTAAACCTACACTGTTAAAAATTTGAAACCTTTGCTGCATCATCACACCTCCGCTTTTATAGAAAAAGATTACTTCACTGTATTATGAAGCATCCTCATTGGTCAAAATTGAGATATTCTATAATAGCAATGCAGTGACGATGCAGCAAATGTTTCAAATTTTAACAATGTTGGTGAAGATATTTTGCTACAATCTTGTTCTTACACCGTAAAAAATTGACCTGTTTGCTGCAGCGTCACTCCACCACCTTTATAGAAAACGGTTACAATATTGTATTATGGAGCATTATCATTGGTCATAAAAGACATATTCTATAAAAGCTGTGGAGTGACATTCTAGCAAATGGGTCAACGTTTTTGCAGTGTTTCTACACTGGTCAAAATCTGCTGCATTTTGTTGCAACGCACTCCACCGCTTGTATATAATATCTCTATTCCAACCAATGAGAAAGCTCAATTTCACGGCTAAGTAACCGTTTGTTTTCTATACAAGCAGGGGAGTGCGTTGCAACAAAATACGGCAGATTTTTAACTGTGTATGGGGAGGCATTTTTGTAATAATTCTATCGCATTTTGACATTTTTTAATAATTTTTTTTTGCATTGCATAGCTGAGGTCCCTCTCAAGATCTCTCCTTTATTATATTTCTTGATTATTTTCAATTATTTTGGCAATTTTCAACAACAGATGACGCTGCAGGTGTGATGAAAGCTATTGAAGAAAACTCAGTCTCTGAGTTCGCTATTCTGTAAGTTGTCTTTCTGCTGCAAGCGTATGCTGTTCACAGACTGCAAGTTTGCAGGTAAAAATGGTTTATTCTTTAGAACAGAGGATTTTTTTGGTGTTGGAATTCCACCGCCTAGAACACAGTGTTGCTGCTACAAGACGAAGTTTTCAACGGAAGTTTAATGTAACCAAAGGACCGAAAAGCGATACAATAAAGAATTTGTTTGAAAAATTTCAACGGACTGGAGACGTGAAGGATGAACGTGCTGGAAATGTAGGGCGACCGCGTACGACAACAACAGAGAGTAATGCTCAGCTTGTGCAGAAGGTGATCGAACAGCGGCCTCAGGTTTCCATTCGCCGTGTTGCAGCTGCGGTCCAAATAAAGCCAACGTCCACGTACCGTCTCATGCGCCAGAGTTTACACCTCTATCCATACAAAATTCAAACTCGGAAACCCCCCAGCGCTTCTTCTATTGATGCACGAGTAACATTTGCTAATGATATGGTGCAAAGGATTGATGTCGGCGATATCCAAGTGGACAGCGTTTGGTTTAGTGACGAAGCTTATTTTTACCTGGACGGTTTCGTAAATAAACAGAACTGGCGCATATGGGGAACTGAAAACCCCCATGTTGCAGTCCCATCATCCCTACATCCTCCAAATGTGTTGGTTTGGGCCGCCATTTCTTCCAAGGGGCTCATTGGTCCATTTTTCAGATCCGAAACGATTACTGCACCACGCTATCTGGACATTCTTCGAGAATATGTGGCGGTACAAAATGCCTTAGACGACACTGCGAAGACCTCGTGGTTTATGCAAGATGGTGCCCGGCCACATCGTACAGCCGAGGTCTTTAATTTCCTGAATGAACATTTCGATGATCGTGTGATTGCTTTGGGCTATCCCACACATACAGGGAGCGGCGTGGATTGGCCTACCTTATCGCCAGACATGAACCCCTGTGACTACTATCTGTGGGGACACGTGAAAGACCAGGTGTACCGCCACAATCCAGGAACAGTCGAACAACTGAAGCAGTACATCTCTTCTGTATGTGAAGCCATCCCTCCTGAAACGTTTATAAACGTTACTGGTAATTTCGTTCAGAGACTACGCCATATTATTGCTGCGCATGGTGGATATGTGGAAAATATCGTTCTTTAGATTTTTCAGACTGCAGCGCCATCTGATGTTGAAAATTGTAAGTAACTTCGTAAGTTTGTCTGTCTAAAAATTTACTATTGTCCCAAGCACATTACAACAAACGGTGTATTATTGATTTTTCAAATATACCGTCATTTTTGAAACAGCCGGAATAAAGTTACTTTTACTTCCAAAACCGATTTTTAATTGAAATTAACTTTATAAAAAAAATCTGCAACCAAAATCGAAAATCTAATCAAGGAGTGATCTTGAGAGGGACCTTACTTATGCAGTGCAAAAAAAAAAAAAAAAAAAAAAAAAAAAAAAAAAAAAAAATTAAAATTAAAATGTCAAAATGCGACAGAGTTATTACAAAAATGCCTCTCCAAAAGAACACTATAAAAAATTGACCCATTTGATGCAGCGTCACTCCACAGCTTTTATAGAATATGTCTTTTATGACCAATGATAATGCTCCATAACGCAATAAAGTAGCCATTTTCTATAAAAGCGGCGGAGTGAATGACGCTGCAGCAAATGGGTCAAATTTTTTTTACAGTGAATAGCTTTAGCTTGCGAGTTTCTTCGCGGGCAGGGACAGAGGGTTTACAGAATGGCAAATTCACAGATTACGTTTTCTATTATAGCTTTCAAATTGCCTGCAGTGCCATTTGTTGTTGAAAATTTTAAGTGATTCCGAAAGTTGTATACCTGAAAATTTACTATTGTCCCAATCATATTGCAACAAACGGTATATTTCTAACGCTGCCCATTAGAATTTTATTGATTTTTAAAATATACCGGTCATTTTTGTGACTCTCTGCATCGTCACCAACACTGTTAAAATTTGAAACTTTTGCTGCATCGTCACTCGATGTTATTATAGAATATCTCTGTTTTGACCGATGAGAATGCTCTATAATACAGTGAAGTAATCATTTTCTATAAAAGCGGAGGTGTGATGATGCAGCAAAGGTTTCAAATTTTTAACAGTGTAGTTTTAAAATACGATGCATAAAATATTCTTTAAATCATGCCATAAGAAAGTAATTTTATCCGGGCAAATAAAACTTTATAAATGTAAAATATCCTGCAAACTCAAATACTGTTTGCGAAATTTATACCCATTTCTGAACGCTGCATTCCACTATCGAAGAATCTGTTACATCCATGGCAAAAATGCATTTCATTGAAATCAAATCGAATGAGACGCACTCCATATCCTTAATCTCCTTCCTTTGTATCAATGCTGAGTGAGCTCAGTTTCGGCTTCGACTGAGCGCCAATCGCCGTCAGCGCCATCTATTGTTTGGTTTCCGAACTAAAATCAAAAATCACGGAGATAAAACTTATGGCATTATACATAACCCTCCTGCAAAAATTTTTTTAATAGCTGTCACCGTTTTTATGTTATTGAATTTTAAAATCTACCGGTTATTTTTGGAACACCAGGTATATATATATATATATATATATAACCAAAGTAATTCAGATATTACCATACAATAAACCAATGAAACCAGTATTTTTACAATCATCCTATTAAAATCATTTGAAGTTTGAAGTGAAATAGAAGGCAGATTACCAAAATTATGAAAGTTAAATGGATAAATGGATAGTAGAATCCTTTTTTATTAAACTACTCATCAGGGGTGCATGGTTTAGTAAAAAAGCAAAAGCATCCAACCAGTTTCTGTTATAGGTCGTGCTAAAAGCTAAGAAATTCCACAATGCACCCAACTGGTCGGACTTTATTTACTGTTACAAATTAGGAAAAAAGGAATTAATTGAGGAAAACAAAAACAATATTAAATAATAACAATAATAAAATATTTATTAAAAATGTATATATATACTAAAATATTTACCAAACCTATATCTAGAATGATCTATAGTTCAAGTGAATTATTTCAGTTAAGAGCTAAAAGTAGATTCAAATTACATGTGACTCTGTAACAGGTTAAAGGTTACAGTTTTAATAAGTAATGTAGATAATAAAATTAAAATTATAACAATAATTATATTAAAAATTAGTAGATCATATGTTATATATTAATATTCATTCTACCTTTAGAAAAAATATAATTGCTACTGTTAAAGGTATTATATTTTTGAATAATTATTAATATTACTATATTAATTTTTTACTAAAAAAATAAAATGTTACTTCTACTTCAAATACACAATATATACAGGGTGTCCGAAAAGTCTGGAAACGGTCGAATAACTCGAAAAATACATATGAGATTGAAAAACGTAAATATACGTGTTAAATATTTTTAAATAAGCTACTCAGTGATACCAAATTTGACCTTCGTAACCGACCCCCTGGGGGTCAGAGGGGGTCCAACTTTGAAATCTTAAATTATAACCCCCATTTTTTATTGCAGATTCGGATTCTACGGACAAAAATACGTAACTTTTGTAATTGATGTTTATTTCGATTCCTCGTTTATCACGGTGTAATTGAGCATATTAAATCGATACATATTTCGGCTTTTCCAACGGGATTTCCCCTAATCGAAACTAATTGGGGAGAATTTATGACATCAAATTCCTCGTCTTTTGCAATAATAGCGTTTCCTGAAAATCACCCGTGCCGATTATTGCGGTAGTGCTACACAGTTAAAAATTTGATCCATTTGCTGTAGCGTCACTCCACAGCTTTTATAGAATATCTCTTTCATGACCAATGAGAATGTTCCATAACACAGTAAAATAATTTACCCTTTTGTTGCATCGTCACTCCACCGCTTTTATAGAAAACGATTACTTTACTGTGTTATGGAGCATTCTCATTGGTCACAAAAGAGATATTCTATAATAGCTGTGGAGTGACGCTGCAGCAAATGGGTCAAATTTTTAACAGTGTAGCACTATTGATTTAATCGCCACGGGTGATTTTCAGGAAACGCTATTCCTACAAAAGACGAGGAATTTGACGTCAAAAATTCTGCCCAATCAGTTTCGATTAGGGAAAATCCCATTGGAAAAGTGGGAATATGTATCGATTTAATATGCTCGATTACACCCAGTGTGACCGTTTTTGGATTGTTGTAAGAAATCTGGACTGTTGTAGGACTTACAACAAGCTAAATCAAGCTAAAAACTCAGGCTAAAAGATAGTTGTCAGTCTATTGATATACTGACGATCGATAGATGGCAGGACCATCGAATTTATTTTTAGCTTGTTGTCAGTCTGAATCTAGCCTGCTTTTAGCTTGAAAAAACGGTCACACTGATTACACCGTGATAAACGAAGATTTGAAATAAACATCAAATATAAAAGTTACGTATTTTTGTCCGTAGAATCCGAATCTGCAATAAAAATGGGGGTTATAATTTAAGATTTCAAAGTTGGACCCCTCTGACCTCCAGGGGTCGGTTTTGAAGGTCAAATTTGGTATCACAGAGTAGCTTATTTAAAAATATTTAACACGTATATTTACGTTTTTCAATCTCATATGTATTTCTCGAGTTATTCGGCCGTTTCCAGACTTTTCGGACACCCTGTATATATATATATATATATATATATATATATATATATATATATATATATATATATTCTAAAGAAGATATTTTAGATATTAATGTATCATTTTTTTAAAAATTTAGATGAAGTATTTAAAAAAAGAAATAATTTTTGGCAAATGAGAGACATTCATGATGATAATATCTGTATAAAAATGCCTATTACATACTTCAGAAAACCTCTATGTGAAACCAGCAGCAATCATTTTACTTACTTGTCAATATAAATTTACCGAATATAAATTCGTTGAAAATTATGTTAAAAATAAATCTAAAGTCATCATTGCAAAATAGCAACTCCTAGCTAGAATTAATGTTGAATGCTGCATCATAAACATTTTAGTCATTTTAGTTCTCGATAGTTTTAGAAATATCGTTCTCTTCTGCTACAATGCAGCAGTAGAAACGCATTTTGCCCTCTATAAACTCTGCAACAAATTATGATAGAATTAAGTTGCTGATACTAAACAATTGTAAATAGTCTATTTTTAAATGATGTAGATATAATTTGCTTATGGGTCATCTCTATATCAAAACGAACCCCAAAATTGTTTTTTCAATAGCAATATTTTAGTAATGACACCATAAAGGAACTCTACACCACTCAATTAGCCTAAAAGATTTTTTTTATGAAATTAAAACGTTTAGTTCCCAGGAATTTAATTACTTTAATTTTTATGTTCCAATCCTTTGTGTATCCAAACTGAACTTCGGTACTCGATCATTGGAATGGTAGAATGATTGTCACACTTATAAATTTCGATTGTTTCTAGACCAAATAAGTTATCCTGGGGTAATAACGCCACGTTAAGGTTCTACCAATTTTCACGGCTTAATTTTTAGATTGAATTTTTCAAACAAATATAGAATTTGATACAGCAACTCATTGTCTATCTTTAGAAAAAAAATAATTTAACAGATATGCATTCATAAAATGTAATAGCGTGATTTCTTGAACAATGCTATTATGCGTTATTATCCACCTATGCGGGTAATAACGCCATGCAAACAAATCTATAAAATAAGATGGAATAATCCCATGTAGATTGCTCATTTTTAGCACTTTCCAACAAAGTTGAAAAGTGCTTATGCATTCGGTTTGTCTGGCCGTCTGTCCGTCTGGCCGGATGGCCGTCTGTCCGTCTGTCCGTCTGTCCGCGCTCTAACTCCCGTAAATATACTCGGATTGCTATGAAAATTTTATACGTTATTGATGTTTACCCTAGCACGAACCCTATTGAAAATAAAGTATCTACCATGATTAGTTTATCTACAGGGCGAATCAAAAGTTTCCCATTACATTACGGCCTATGGGGAAAAGTCGTTAATATACTCGGATTGCCATGAAATTTTAGGACGTTATTGAGGTTTACCCTAGCACGAACCCTATTGAAAATGAAATATCTACCATGATCAGTTTATCTACAGGGCGAATCAAAAGTTTCCCATTACATTACGGCCTATGGGGAAAAATCGTTTATATGTTTCCGATTGCCATGAAATTTTAGGACGTTATTGACGTTTACCCTAGCACAAGTCCTATCGAAAATGAAGTTTCTACCATGATTAGTTTATCTACAGGGCGAATCAAAAGTTTCCCATTACATATTTTAAATATATTAAGCTTTTTCATGTATAATAAAATTGATATATGTCTCTGAAGCTTAATATAAATTATACGCTACTGTCTTGCATAATATGAAGTACATAGCATTTACAGGGCCATACAAAAGATTTCAAATAGTATATTTTTTCCGAAGTACCGTATATGTGTCCGATGATGGCTGATGGAGGGATGAAATGCATTTTAATTATGATATGCGCGTTTTTATTTCGCTAAATATATCCACATTATATGGTGTGTATAAATGTATAGTTGATATACAGGGCTACCCATAAAGAGCTCACCAACGTTACTGAATATGAGCGTAAATTATTTAAACGTGGTTCTTAAATAAGCTATGCATTTTTACGCTGAGCTTCATTCAATTTACTGAGAAATGTTTGCAGAATATAGATAAAAGGATATACAGGGCCACGCAAAGAATTCGGTACATGGACGCGTATGAATGATGATTTATGAGAATGTGATTTCAGTTGTTTTAAAAGTGTTTTAGTTTACAATAAACATTAGCCTGATGCTGACGTGTAATAAAGGTACAATGTAAACTACAGGGCTGAACAAAAGTATTCAAGTATGTTTCCATCTAATAGTATGAATTGCTGAAAAAGAAATGTCAAGCTACTGGGTATTTTCTTGCTAAACTAAATTTTCCCATTATATCAACTGACATATGAAATACAGGGCTATTCAAAAGTACTGGAATACGTATTTGGGTATATTTGGCTATACACTATTATTTCCCTAAATAACAAAGTTTTGTTAAAGATTTCATTAAGTGTTGGAAAGTGCTTCATAATCTATGCTTAACGCATGATTTTTCATACTTGTTAAAAATACAAACTGTACAGCCCTAGAAATTGACAAATTGTTGATAAATTTTTTTTTCTAAGCTATAGAAAATGTTTAATTTTTTGTGAAAGTGGAAGAAAAAGAAGGGGGGGGGGGGGCAAAACAATATCAGACCCTGAGCTTCTTTTTGCCTAAAAAGGACCGCTTAAGGGTGTATTTCGATTCAAATTGCTTATTTTCCGAGTTATTTTTGAATTCATTTTTGCATTCAAATACACCAAACTTTCAAAATCTCTTATCTGGAAAGTACACAAGGTGCCGTGAATGTCAATTCTTTGATAAATGCAAAAGATATTGTAAAAAAAAAAAAAGCAATCAAAAACGGCATTTCGAACCGATTTTTCCCTAGCGGGAGATCTGGGAACGAAAAAAAGGGTCATACTGATAAGGTAATTGTTTATAACTCAAATTCTAATGAATTGAGCGTAAAAAGACATCACACGACACCTCATACGTCCCTTCAAGAATCCCCTCAGCAAGTTTTATGTTTCTACTTTTAAAAATGTGTCTGAAATTGTATCGGAAAATTTCGAGCTGTTGAAGGTGGAAAAGCGTTTTTTCGAATACACCCTTAAATAAAATTATTAGAAACGTTGCATGGTTTTAATTATGTTATCTAAATCAATATTTATGTTCACATAGATGCATTCTATAAGATAGAAAATATAAATTTTTTTGTGAAAGTGAAAGGAAAAAGATATTGGGAGAGCATCTACAGCTCCTGTTTACTAAACAGTCCAGCTTAAATATAACTATAAAAAAAATTGACGGTTTTAACCTTATAAGAAGGGGGGATTGTACTTTGAGCTTATGTATAAATAAATATATAAACAACGTTAAAGAGCACAAATATTATAAAATAAAAGATGTTAAAAGCATACAGCTGTTTCGGGACTTTTAAAGTCCCATCATCAGTGCTGAAATTGTGTAAAATGTAAAAGATAAGTCACATTGTTAAATAAAAATAGAACCGTGTATCACAGCTCGCCGCTAAGGCAAACTGACCATGAAACGTCGCAAAGCAGCAGTAAAAGTAAACTGGCACGCGCACTCAGCAGGAGACCAATCAGACGTCTCTTCCCACTAGAAGAGTCCAAATCAAGGAGAATAGGAAAGGGGGAGGGGGAGTGATATTACAGGAATAGAAACCAGATATCAGAAAATCTTGGTGTACTGGACATGTCATTAACCAAATTACTAGAGTTTTTCCATATATGAAAAGCTTCTCAAAAGTATAAATCATAAATTGATGAACAATATTGTATTAGTGAGCTTCGGAAAATTTAAAATTGTGACTATTGGACCACTATCGCCAAACATTGCTGGTCCAATAATCACAATTTTAAATTTTCCGAAGCCTCACTAATACAATATTGTTCATCAATTTATGATTTAGACTTTTGGGAAGCTTTTCATATATGGAAAAACTCTAGTAATTTGGTTAATGACATGTCCAGTACACCAAGATTTTCTGAAATCTGGTTTCCATTCCTGTAATATCACTCCCCCTCCCACCCTCTCCTATTCTCCTTGATTTGGACTCTTCTAGTGGGAAGAGACGTCTAATTGGCCTCCTGCTGAGTGCGCGTGCCAGTTTACTTTTACTGCTGCTTTGCGACGTTTCATGGTCAGTTCGCCTTAGCGGCGAGCTGTGATGCACGGTTCTATTTTTATTTAACAATGTGACTTATCTTTTACATTTTACACATTTTTAGCATGATGGGACTTTAGAAGTCCCGAAACAGCTGTATGCTTTTAACATCTTTTATTTTATAATATTTGTGCTCTTTAACGTTGTTTATTTATTTATTTATACGGTTTTAACCTTATTTGTAATTATAATGTAATATTTTTATCATGTGAAATTTTATAATAACTAGAGTTATGTGTAATAAATGTTTTTGTTAATACTGTTATAGAAGTTTTTAAAATGCTTTTTAACCCGTAAACCCCGCACTAATTTGGATTAGCTCAAGCTTAAAGTTAAAATGTCGGCGTTATATTAAACATTCTTTAATAAATTTGTATTTTTATTTAAGTAAATAAGATTTCCCTATTATCAATATCCTTGTGAGGTCCCTTATTAAATTTTTACACATGATTCATGTGATTATATTTCGTCATCTCTAAATTAGCAACAAAATTAACCTTTAACTGCTGTTAGCGATCTCACTAAACGCTGATTTTTTTTTTTTTTGGGTCAAATTTCAGATTTTAACCTATAGTTTCCAATTTAACAATCGGTACAACTGAAATTCTCTTCCGTTTGAAGTCCTTGTACTATTGTTAGAAATATTTAAATAGATTAAGCTTAATTAAACTTAATCCTGTACAAAAAGTTCAGTGCATAAATAGTGCTCTATGAGTTTTAATCATTGATCGCCTTTTAACCTTTAACCCTTTCCGGCACACTGTGCCCGGTCTGGGATACCTAATTTTTATTCCAAACTTGCAAACGGCACCAATAATATTTTAGTAAAATTTTACATTTACAATAAAAGCTTAACTTAGGGGTTTCAAAATATCTAAAGAATTCGTTTTTGAATTCCGGTGTCAGTCGATAATTTCTCCTTTTATTAACAGATTTCGCCCGTGCCGGAAAGGGTTAACTAATGTTACCGGTCTCACAGACTATTTCTTTTTGCAGTTTTTATAGTTTAACTTGAAATTTTCAGTTTAACTATAAACACTATCGAAATTTTGTTTCATTTGGAACTTTAGTACTATTACCAAACACTTTTAAATAGATGCATATTAATTGAAGAGCCCAGAAGCCAAGGCCAAGTGACAAAATTGAAAAAAATGAGTTAAGTGCACAGGCTATCTGGAAATAAGTCAATTTATTTGTAGATAAAGAGTCATGAGTAATTTTTTAATTATGCACTGTGTTTTAGGGGTCAGTTACTTAACCTCTTTACCGAAACCGTGAAACGCGTGGAGGCCAAGGGGTATATGTGCAGGTGTATTCATTAACGTCTATATAGCTGAAGGGCGACCAACGACATTCAAGGCTAATTCATGACTCTGAAAACGCCCCAGGAATTTGATAATTTTTAAACGTCGATTGGTACAAAAACACGATCATATGCCAATTTGCACCAATCACAGTTTAAAATTATTTACACAGTGTGACGTTTTAAACCTTATGAACTGGAGTTGTATGTCATTTTTCAAAATGTTTTTCGTCAGTTTTTATTTTTCTGTTTAGAATTTGCTTTTTAATGCATTAAATAATACATTAAATAAATGCAAACTGTTAACAAGTAAGAAAAATCAAACATTAAACATAGAATTCTGAAACTCTTTCCAAGATTTCCTGAAATCTTAAAAAAAATTTCGCAATTTAAGGTAATAAAATGTTACTGTCAATAGAAAAATATGTATTTTAATACTTTTGAACAGCCCTGTGTTTGATCTGTCGGTTATGTATATACAGTATAATGGAAAAAACTAATTTAGGAAGAAAATGCTTAACAGTTTGAAATTTCTCTTTCAGCATTTTGTACTAATAGATGAAAACATACTTGTATACTTTTGTTCATCCCTGGAGTTTACCTAGAACCTATGTATTATACGCCAGTATTTAGCTAAAATTTAGCTCCAAGCAAAACATTCTTAAGACTACTGAAATAATATTTCAAGAAATTATCATCCATAGATGACCATGTATCCAATTCTGTGTGTTGCCTGTATATCATTTTATCTGTATTCTACAAACATTTCTGAGTAAACTGAATGAAATTCATCATAAAAACGTATAACTTATTTAAAAACAATCTTTAAGTAAATTATACTCATATTCAGTAACCTTTACCATATTTTTTGTGTAGCCCTGTATATCAAATATAGCATTTATACATACCATGTAATATGTATAAATTTACTGAAACTTAAAAGCGCATATAAAAGATTAAGAAGGCATTTTATCCATCCATCAACCATATCAATAATGTACAGTATTTGGATAGACTATACTATTTCAAATCTTTTGTGTGTCCCTGTAAATGCTGTGAACTTCATGTTATGCGTGATATAACTTATATTAAATCTCATGGACGTATATCAATTTTATTATACATGAAAATTTAATATAATTAAAATATGTTGCAAAAATTTTCACTTTCCCATTATGTAATTGAATTCTTTTATGCGGCCCTGTAAATGAATATTATTTTTTTCTTTTCACCACATATTTTACAGAATGCATATTTTAATGAACTTCGTAGATGAATATAAATCTTAAAATATTTGACAGGGTGTAACACCTTTAAAATTCATTTGAAACGATTTTTTTCTTTATAGTCCGTAATAAAACGAAAAAATTTTGACTGTCCCTGTAAATAAATTAATCATGCTAGAAACTTTAATTGAAATGGGCTTCGTGCTAGGGTAACCGTAAATAATTTCCAAAAAAATTCAACGCAATTCGAGTTTGTTGTTTCATTTATGTGTATCAACATTGATCTTAAATATTTCGTATTTTAATTTTTTTATTTCACAATTTTTCCTTTTTAGAACTTTTATTAAAACAAAATTTTGTCCATTCATTTATTTATATCAACATTGTTCTTCATTTTTTATAAATTTATCTTTTTATTTCATATTTTTTTTTCATTTCTTGTATAAATTCGGCACTTGCACCCTTTGGCTTCCAAGCAGTTTTCATTACTGCTTGGAAGCCAAAGGGTACAAGTGCCGAATGCTTATAAATATTGCTTAGTTATACATTTAAAACAAAATTTAATCCGCTATTTTTCTAAACAGTTATTGAAATAAGAGTTTAAAGAACATTAAGATATAAGCAAAAGATTCCTATCTCAATTCGTTCAATTGGGCAATTGATGCTTAACTTTGAACTCAATTTACTCGAAATCTAAATTATGTCACTTGTACCCCTTGGCTTCTGAGGTCCTCAATTATAATCGTCTTGTACAAAACGTTTTATTTTAAAATACCATTCTATCAGTTAATCATGCCTTTTATTCATCTTTTGATCTTACAGTCTCACAGACCCCTTCACATTAGTTACGTTACAATTTATATCACATCAGTTAAAGGTTAAATTTTGAAAATTTTAAAAAAGAGAACGCTGAGAAAGCGGACAGTTAAACTTTAGAAATCAATTGAACAATCAAGTGGGAATTTAATAGAAACCTGATTTTGAAAATGTATGAATCATAATATCAAAACATTTTGATATCGTTTTATTTATAAGAGTTTAAAATAGTTTTTACATTAATATTTAAAAAGAAAGATCAATTATGGGTATCGGACCCCCCTCCTCCTTCCCTTTAGTCTAACCATTTTAACAATGACAATAATGCTGTCTCATAGGTAAAGAAAAAAATAAACCCCTTTTGGATGTAGTTCCGCCTCTGTAAAAAATCACCCGGGGTATTAACGCCAAGGAATGGCGTTATTACCCCGATATTACTTATTCAGCAGTTCATATTAAACTACAAACTATTTCGCGAACATATCCAAAATCTTCTACAACATTTTGAAAGTACATGAAATGCACTACAAATTAAACAGTAAACAAAATATTTCCTGGTAAATATATAGTCTTCACATCACAGAACTTACCTCGCAAATTTTAGATCAAGCATTAATTTTATTTGCTTCTAGAAGCGATAAGATCTACAAATGGAACAAATTAACTTTAAGCTATTGTTTGTGCTTTATATGACTCAGAGCCCTTCTGCGCAGAATCCACAGGTGCCATTTTCCGGATATTTCATAATTATGCGTAATATTAGCACTTGGCATTATTACCCTTCCTGGCGTTATTACATCAGAACATCTTATTTCAATTTAAAAAAAGTAATATCTATGTATTTTTTCAAATTATGTTTCTCTGCACATCATAGACGATGTGTTAAATAAACATTTTGACTTTTTAATCATAATTCAAAAACTACTGCATTAAAATTGAAAATATTCCTTCTCCCCTATCAACATTTAAAAAAAAAATCTTATACAATTGCAGTGATTCGGGGAAAAATTGCCAAAAAAATAATAAAAAGACACAAAAGGTAGTGAAATACTGACGGAAGGAGCAAATTAAAAATCGAAAGAAGAAAAACGATCCCGGTTTCATAGTGCTGAAGCAATTTTAAGATTCTGGAGTACTGAAGTGATAGAATAAAATTTCTAAGATGCCAAAACCACAGATAAATTGCACTGGAGTGGGAGGAGTGACAGGAGTGTCAGAAGATCGAAGTTTATCTTCTTTCATTTCGAAAAAAAAAAAAAAAAAAAAAAATATATATATATATATATATATATATATATATATTCTTCAGGTATGTGCCTTATTCAGTGTTTGTGATGGCGTAGAGAAGTAGATATTTGAGATATATTTAAGTAAAATATAACTGGTCTATTAACCACAGCAGTTTATTTAAAAATAGGATTTTTATGTAAAACTGTACTATCATAAAATATTGAATGAAAATTCTTAAATTTCTTTTAAAGAACAGTCTAATTAGAGTTTGGAAAACAAGCAAACAATTTATTTATTTCTAAGGACCTTTCATCTAATTTAAGAATTTTTTTGAAAAACTCATTTCGCTTTTAAGCGCCAATAAACAGCATTATGGTACACCATTGTTCCCCAGAAAAATTGTTTCATTGAAAAATACTGAGGTAATATGAATAATATTGCACACACACACACGCACAAAAAAATAAATAAAAGCTTAACAAAATTACCATTCTATGTATATATATATATATATTTGTCTATATACATAATCTTTAACACTGGTATCCAAAATTAATTCAGCAAATTGCCTAAAGTGAATTTGTCGTATCCATTGTAATTTAATTCGCTTCATTTTTTTCTGGATATTTGAGGCAATCATTCAAAGTGTGTGTGTGTAAGTGTGTATGTATGTCGGCCAATTATCTACACTATGGGATATAGGCCCTAAGGGGTGGAATGCCCTCCGTGGGGGTCTTTCTAAGGGAACTTAACCCGTATTTACGCAAGGTTCGAAGAAAACCACGGAAAACTCCGAACGGTTAGGTCGACGGTCGCGATTGGGTTCGAACCCAGCACCTACCGTCTACCAATTTGAGGTCAGAACCTCTCGGCCACTGGTGGGGCCAATCATTCAAAGTATTCATGCAAGGTTTATCTGCTTGTCACATTTAAACTGCGTTCGACATAAATAGTTTTTTATTTGTCTTTAATCGCTTTACATGGCTATCCGATGATTTGAAATTGTATTTTATCTATTTCTTACATTTCACAGCATCTATTGAAGCAAATTTTATTTTTTATAGCAGTGTGATGATAATTTATCTCGATGTTATGCATATGGAATTGAGTTTGGGGAATTACGCCTTTTGTCCACCAGCGTTGTTACAGACTTTTAGTATAAGTCTGCTGCTAGAAGTAAAGCACAAGTAAGAGATAAAACATTAAGTATTTTCCTTTTTTACAAAGAAAAAAAAAATAGCAAAACATAAAGCATCGCAGTGTGCAATATCTTTGAGAACTGAATTTCCAAGTTAGTAAAAAATGACCCATGTACAATCCCTTGTTAAATAATGCCATGTATAATAGCCATCCTTTATACGTTTTATAAATGAAAGCATGTTTTTATAACTTCCCGTTGACAAATAATCGTTGAAACTTCCGTTTTGAAAATTTTTATTAGAACCAGTGTTCTCGCTGTCGCTCGCCATTTCGCCGAATTGCGACTAAATTCTTCCTTTGGCGAGTAAACAAGTGATTAGATTCTCCAAATTGCTAGTGCTCAATTTTTCTTTTTTTTTTCTTTTCATTTTTGTTTTTCATACGTATGCATGTATACATATTTTTAATATATACATATTTTTATATATTAGTAGCGGATAGTTGAAATTAGATTAATAAAATCGTTGTCGCAGTTATAAAATCTTAGATTATTTTAGAACATATTTAAAAAAGGGGAGTACATTAAAGATAATTTTTTTGTGCTTCACTACGAATTTATTTTTCTAATACTTTTTTCATTTGGCGAATGTTTTTGATTTTTAATTAGCCAAATTACGAACGTTGGTCAAATGTCAGCGAGAACACTGATTAGAACACAGAAAAAACTAAAAAACCGTATATTATTTAATTAAAAAATATATAATTTTTAAATTGTTTTACTCATGAAAATACGTGGAGTTGATTTTCAGCTGTAATTTACTTTTATAAAATACGATTTTTAATATATTCTTAAGTTTTAAATCTTTATCTCATTGTGGAGGTGTGGGTTTGATGTCATCATTTCGTACCGCTATCGTTTTATAGCTCTTTTGCAACTTAACACCTATCCTTAGGAGAATGAGATAATAATGCAGATACGTTTTCAGGTTATTTTGCTTCATTCTTTCAAACGGAAGTATTTCCATTTCAAGGGTGTAGAAGTTATTAAAAGAAGGACGAGGGATTATCACTTGAAATTCAGTGACTATAGTATTCGGATAAGATTGTGATACTCTTCATTGAATTTTCGAAGCTAACACTTTTTCAAAGAAGAGTGACCAGGTAAAATTCCTTATGTAATTTTGACTTAGTATAGAAAATATTTTTGAGAATGTTCGTATATGCAATGCATGTTGTTCAGGAATTAAACTGTGAAGCTGTTAGGTAAGCTGAAGTTGACGATCATGAGTAAGTCAAAATCTTTATGATGAGTACCGCTAGATTTTCAGTGTTCTAATTTTGTATTAAGATTGTTTATTGCCAGTAAATATTAATGACAAACATCAAATATTCCAATATTAAGAAATATGTAAGTTTTCTAACCCAGGGGCAACGAACCTATGACACCAGTGCCAAAAGTGGCACGAAACAGAATAATTTTGGCATGGTGTTGATTGTGTCTTTGAACCAATATACAATAATACTGCACAAAATACACAATCTTTGAGGATCTGCTCTTGTCTAAATTAATTAATTGGAAATTGAAGAACTTTAATTGCGCTACTTTTTAAAATACCGTAAATTACTGTGTTTGATAAAAGTGGCAATGGTAAAATTATGGCAACTAAGAAATTAACTTTAGAGCTTTTCAAAGAAACTGGCGTTTATACTTTTAATAATTTTTCCATCTATGTCCACAAGGTCATTGTTTTCGCAAATGAATAATACAATAAATCAAATAAAAAGCAATTGTTCGATAAATCCAGTTCAGTTTGCATTCTGTTGAAATTAGTTGATGAGTATGAACCTGGATATTTATTATTTATCTTCTGTGATATAACAACAATATTAATCACCTATTTATTTTTAAATAATACTAAAAAATAATTATTTTTATGTTTATTACAGTGTAATACCTTGCATGTATGTTACCAGTTTAAAAAAGTCTAAACAAGTCAATTTTATTAATGATTTTCCAATCCACTAAATTTGTTTATTACTTGGCACATAAAGATCACTTAAAATATTTTTGTAAAATATATATATATATATGTGACTATTTAAAGGTTCGCCATTCCTGAGGCTAAAATAATTTATGATCTTTCTCTTTTGGTCCGTTGGTACATTCTGTACTTTTATACAGTGAAAAACGAGTAAAAGGGAGTTTCCGTCTCTGCCCGAGCCGATGGACAATAGAATGATAGGCAGATTTTTTTTTTCAAATTCAGGGAGGACCTACTTGCCATACCCAAAAATTGCCATACACAGAAATTTTAGTTCAGTTCTATGCGTAACTTCATGCACTTTTTAATGGTAAAATAAAGAAAATTGCACAGAGATCGTTATTATAGCGCTCTCAGAGAGGACCAACTAGCCATAGTCATACACATACATAAAAAATTTGGTTCATTTCGATGCATAACTTCATACACTTTTGGTCGGTACAATATTGAAAATAGCACAAAAAGCGCGATTGCAGCGCCCCCTTCCGGCGGAATATTTCAAAATTGAAGGAGGACCTGCTTGCCACAGCCAAAAACATTCACGAAAATTTGGTTCAATTTTATACATATCTTCATCCATTTTTTGATGGTAGAATGGCGACATACGGACACACACACACGCACACACACGGACAGACAGACATTTTGTAAAAACATGTTTTTGGAATCTCTGGCCCCTAAAGCGAGTATATCCTTCAAAAACTGGAAGTCGAAAAAAAAAATTTGATTACAATACTTTCTTCTATTGAAGATAAAAGAAGGTAAAAATTGAAAATATTTAAACTACTAAGTGTTCCCAACATCCCTGACGCATATGATGCACTAAGAGTCTCTTACTGGTTGACAACGCCTATCAAATGTCACCTGTTAATGTTGTAAGCACAAAATACATAAACCAAGATTGCCAATAAGAAAAATTCTAGTGTAACAAATAATTTGACCCACTGTAAATAAATACTTCTGAACTAAACATAGAGTTAAAACAAGAACAACCATAACTACCCTTCCATCTATACATAAATTGATCATACGAAAGAAGAAAAAATTTTTTGCACAGCTAATTGTAACCACTTTTAACCATTTGGCGGGATGGGCTATAATTTTCGATTTGCATATTTGAAGCTTCAAAAATTGATTTCTGTTAAAAAATCCATAGGTTACAATTCATATTTAAAAAATTGTCTGTAGAATATATACAGGGTGTCCGAAAAGTCTGGAAACGGCCGAATAACTCGAGAAATGTGTATGAGATTGGAAAACGTAAATATACGTGTTAAATATTTTTAAATAAGCTACTCAGTGATACCAAATTTGACCTTCGCAACCGACCCCCTGGGGGTCAGAGGGGGTCCAACTTTGAAATCTTAAATTATAACCCCTATTTTTTATTGCAGATTCGGATTCTACGGACCAAAATACGTAACTTTTGTATTTGATGTTTATTTCAAATCCTCGTTTATCACGGTGTAATCGAGCATATTAAATCGATACATATTTCGGCTTTTCCAACGGGATTTTCCCTAATTGAAACTGATTGGGTAGAATTTTTGACGCCAAATTCCTCATCTTTTGTAGGAATAGCGTATCCTGAAAATCACCCGTGGCAATTATTTCAATAGTGCTACACTGTTAAAAACTTTACCCATTTGCTACAGCGTCACTCCACAGCTATTATAGAATATCTCTTTTTTGACCAATGAGAATGCTCCATAACACAGTAAAGTAATCGTTTTCTATAAAAGCGGTGGAGTGACGATGCAGCAAAAGGGTCAATTTTTTTTACGGTGTACTTTACTGTGTTATTGAACATTCTCATTGGTCATGAAAGAGATATTCTATAAAAGCTGTGGAGTGACGCTACAGCAAATGGGTCAAATTTTTGGTTTAGTAGTGCATTCGCAACTTTTTCCCTATTTCTAATCTATGACTTAGAATGGTTTGAAAAGTCAAACCTAAAAACTCACCATCTTTGTTGACATTTATCTCTAAAACTATCAAACAAAAAAACCAGTATCCCCTTTCTACGTTTAACTGTTGGGGGGGGGGGGGGTAACAAAGGTCAACTCTAAGGGTCAACTGTAATTCTTAGATGTCAAAGTGTAATCAATCACTTCGGGGTAGGAAAGGAAATACGTTTTTTTTACAATGCATTGAGGTTGTACCAATTCATGATTGTAAACTCTGTCGCTGAAGCAATTTAGTTGTGATTGTAGTTCTTTGCTTAGCTTATATTAGGAAAAACATTGCATATAAATATGTTGAATTTTAAATTGAAGAAATGCTCTTTAATGTTGATAAAGGTAAAATAGTTTGATTAAAAAAAGCTTTACAGAATTAGAATTTTTAGTATTTTAAAAATCTTTTTCGGCATGTTTTTCGTATTTTTTAAGTTTATATTTCCAATTTTATTTTTAAAATTCTCAATTCATTTAAAAATCTCGATTCATTTTACTTCATATTTCAGAAAAGAAATTTAGTTACCACTTTTTTTTATAATTTTTAAAAAGCACTAATATTTCATTTCCGGAAACACAACAAATACTGAAAAAAATGACTACAAAAAAACCTATATTCTAATATTAGAATATTATTATATGTGAAAAAATTACGTCATTAAGAATTATAACATCGAGCTGCCATCAAAAGCTTTGTACTTTTTTTTTTCTTTTTATATAAATAAATTTTAAATATATAAATAAAGACAGTATAAATACTGGTTTCAATAAATTTTTGTTGTGGTAATATCTGAGTTACTTTGGTTTTATTTATAAAAGTATATATATATATATATATATATATATATATATATATGTGTGTGTGTGTGTGTGTGTGTGTGTCTGTATAATTCTAGTACATCAAATGCGATTTAAAAACACTATTGAAAATTTGCATTTTTACATAATCAAATCAATTTGAGTTCACTTAAACAATGTAATTAGGATTGTCTGTTTTCATTTTCAAACTTTAATAAATGCTAAAAAATACAAATTAAAGCCAAAGTAAAAAAAAAATAAAATACAAATGTTGTATTTTAAAACACACTTCACACTTGCTCATCAAAGGGGGGGGGGGGGATAGAATTAAACCTACTTCAAGAGCTAAAACAAATGCTGAAATCACCGTTCATATCAATGGCTAGTAAATGAAATTAGCCACTTTTATGACTAACTAATGCTAGTACTAGTATTTTTAGCTTATTCGCAGTAAGCCATATTGTTGAATCAAAATCTATTCAACAACCGTAGTTTATTTAAACGGCAAATATTGCATTATTTTGTTTATTTTGTAAAATTTCTGAAAATTTAGTTTTTATTGGGTGGGAGTGGAGGGAAGGGGCATGCGCATCAATTTTGATCTGATAACTAGAAATTATTTCAATTTCGAAAAAATTTTAGAGAATAAGAGATAAGAAATAATATAAGAGATAATTATTTCAATTTTGATAACTAGAAAATTATTTATTTTTTTCTTAAAAACTGTGCAGTAAGTGAGGGTAGAGGTCTCCAGGGACCGGCCCAAGGTCCGTCACCCGGCCCGGCGGAATTTTTCCAAATTTTCAAATGAGCCGGGCTGGCAGAATTTGAATTTTTTTTCAGTGGGATGGGCCGGATCGACAAACGGACTGGACCTTCAGAAAAATTGAAAGGACCATACGGGCCGCACCGATAAAGAAATTTAGCGGGCCTGCCGGTCTGTTTTAAAAATTTCGGTGCAAACGATAAAATATGAGCTATTTTCAATGAATATGACTTTAACGAGAATAAGTATAAATGTGCGACATAAGTTGATATTAGTTTGACAACATGAACACAGAAATATAACTTGTACAGTGTAGAGATAGGCATCGGAGAGTTACATTGTGGCGAATTCGAGCTTAATATTTTTTTAGTAGATTCGTACCAACCCGAGCTCAGGTTTGCATTGTTTTTCTATATATAAACGAGCCAGGATGGACTAGACTTAAAAACTTTCTCAAGATGTGTAGGGGCAGACAACATGATTTGTAAAATTATTAATAGCGATAAAAAACTTATGTTATCGTAATCTTTGGAAACATTCTTCTTGGTGGTTATTAAATTCACTTTTCAAAAACGCAAAAGAAAAGTTTGACACATTTTTTGACTAATATTTAACTGAAAAGTATAAAACTGACAAGCCTGACTATTGCAGGTGTTTGGAATCGGATAGAGTTTTTCATTTTGAGTAAATAAAATACTTGTATATATTTTTGAGATATGAGAGATTCTTGTCAGATGGTTGCGCATTTTTCTCCCTTCTTATGCTGTCGTTTCCGGAAATTCTATACAAAACGCTAACCTTGATATTATTTTCTTAATTGCTTGTATCAAATAATGGATATCGCTATTCGATTATGTAGTTTCTGAATAAAAACACCTGCTAATGTTATGAGTTTACAAAAAAGAAATGAATTCAGAAATGTATATGAAAGTAGTTCCTTCGGATTTGAAGAAATCTTTAATAAATTGACGAAGAAATATTTTCATAAATATACTCATATTATACGGCTTCAAAAGTTATGATGTTTTTAACTTTCTTTTATACCCTTAATTCCAAACCATATATTTTTTCTAATGAAACTTTAATTAAATGTTGAAAGTCAAAGAATCGAAGTAATCATTAATGTTGCTGTTGGACGTTCCTCTCAGACCGCACAACTTTGAAGAAAGTCCGTAGTAGTTATAGCTGCCACCACCGATATTATTAGGTGATATCGGTCACCCACTGTGAGGATTGTGTAAATGAACACCGACGCTGTCAATTAACTGAATTAACAGTTTATTTATACTATATGTACACAAGAAATACGCTATTTAATATTATATACAAATACAACTCGGATATAGGTGATCCGGTTCAACGTTAAATTAAATACAGTAAACGTTTGGCTGTGTACTGTTCAAATTACACCTTCTCCCTCACACTCAATACACGTTAGATTCACTTTTCCGGAGATCAATTTCGAATCTCCCAACACATGGATACTCGGCCTACGCTATCCGGCCCAGAGCACTACACGCCGGGATGTCTGTATCCCTTGTTCTCCAGATACGAACTGCCTACGCTCTCCGACACAGAGCACTCTCTGCAAGGACCTCTCTCCTACACTGCTCTCTAGGTACGAGCCCAGATGCGAACAGCCAAAATCACAGACAAGCCTTGCTCTTCTCAAATCACTGCTTTTCCCCCAATGTACACCCCCCCTGTGGGGCTTCTCCATTGGACGCATTCCACATTGCTTCCTTGATTCGTGGAATGTTCCTTGTTTGCTCATCATTCACATACATCGCTGACGGATGAACACGCTCTCGGCAATATTCTCTTTCTCACTTCACCACCTGCACATGATCACCTGTCAATTCTCATTTTAACAAAGAAAGAAGGTCACCTTGAAAATTCCAGTACACAGCCGGTACAATGCATAGACTATTAAGATAGAGAAATAACAGAAATTCCAATCTGTAGCAGATGTTTGCTCAGAACCTGACAGTTGCTATTGTGTATTTTCTGTAAAATATACTCTAAAATCATCCCATAAATATATATACAGCATTCTTTAAAAAAATCTTAATTAGAAGATAAAAATCTGAATTTTTTGGAAATAGTAGAAATTGTGTCCAGCCAGGTGAGGTTTTTTTTCTGATTTTGTGTACGGGTCGGGTCGAACTTTTTAGTTTAACACCGGGCCGGGTTTCCATCGGGTCCGTGTTTTAAAATTTCAACCCGTGCATACCTCTAAGTAAGGGTCGGACACTGCGATTCTGTATGTTTACGCAAAAGCTTTATAAAATCTTTCACATTTATTGAATTAATAGAATAAACAAAAGTATCAAAACTTACGCAGTTTTTCCCCCCATTATCATCACCTTATTGTTGTGAGTTTATCAGCATTTTTAAAACATTACTTAAACATTAGTCAAAATATCAGTTTTTGGAACTTGTGACATGAGGAAATTATGCAATTTTACAAGTGTTTCCTAGTATGTCAGTAAAAAAAAGGAAAAAAAAAAGAAAGACAAAACAAGATTGAACAAGTAAGAAAAATCATGCGTTAAGCATAGATTATGAAGCACTTTCCAACACTTCATGAAATCTTTAACAAAACATTGTTATTTCAAGAAGTAATAATGTATAGCCAAACATACCCAAGTATGTAGCCCAATACTTTTAAACAGCCCTGTATTTCATCAGTCAGTTGATATAATGGGAAAATTTAGTTTAGCAAGGAAATGCACAGTAACTTGAAATTTATTTTTCAGCAATTGATACTATTAGATGGAAACATACTTGAATACTTCTGTTCTGCCCTGTAGTTTACCTTGTACCTTTAATACACGTCAGGATAAAGCTAAAATTTATTTTTAATTGAAATACTCTTAAAACATGTGAAATCACATTCTCATAAATTATAATTCATAGGCGTCCATGTAACGAAATCTTTACGTGGCCCTGTATATCCTTTTATCTATATTCTGCAAACATTTCTCAGTAAATTGAATGCAATTCAACGTAAAAATGCATAACGTATTTAAGAACCACGTTTAAGTAATTTACGCTCATATTTAGTAACGTTGGCGAACTCTTTTGGGTAGCCCTGTATATCAACCATAACATTTATGCACACCATATAATGTACATATATTTAGTGAAACCTAAACGCGAATATCATAATTAAAATGCATTTCATCCCTCCATGAGCCATCATCGGACACATATACGGTACTTCGGAAAGATTATACTATTTGAAATCTTTTGTATGGCCTTGTAAATGCTATGTACTTCATGTTATGCAAGACGGTGTCGTGTAATTTATATTAAGCTTCAGTGAAATCCATCAATTTTACTATACATGAAACAGTTTAATATATTTAAAATGTGTCTCACGCAATTCCCCCTTTAACATTATCTAATGAAATTCTTTTGTGCGGCTCTGTAAATGAATAATAGCTATATTTTCACTGCATACATTACACAATGCATATTTTAGTGCACTTTGCGAATCCATATGAATAGGAGTATGTTTGACTGGGTGTAACACCTTTAAAATTCATTTGAACGATTTTTCACCATAGGCCTTAATGTAATGGAAAACTTTTGACTCTCCCTGTAAATAAATTAATCATGGTAGAAACTTCATTTTCAACACGGTTCATGCTAGGGTAAATATCAATAATGTATAAAATTTTCATAGCAATCCGAGTATAATTACGGGAGTTAGAGCGCAGACAGATGGACAGACGGCCATCCGGCCAGACGGACTGACAAACCGAATGCATAAGCACTTTTCAACTTTGTTGGAAAGTACTAAAAAGAAGATATTATCTCTTTTTTCCTCAATTGTAACAATATGGTGTTGAAAAAATTAGAAAATCATCTTTTTATAAAGTTTGTAACCAAAACAAAAAAGAGTTTGATTTCTATCTGAGATTGAGCAAGATAAATGCATATTGTCTAACACTTTTACGCATGGCCAAAACTACAGGGGCTAGGGGGCATGTGTCCTGGGCGCCAGAAGTTCTGGTGTAGCCAGGATTTCGTTTCGGGGCGGGGGGTGAGGTCCAATTTTTTTTCAGGTTATATATATAGTAATATTTGTCAAGATAAAAGCACAAATATTGGTGAAAAATTCTGTTTTCCACAGGTTTTCGTCTTAGCAGATGTAATTGTAAACTCTTCTTTTAGAAAGCATTTTATTGAAAGCATTACTTTGGTCTGGGCATATCCTGATAGAAACCTTCGGTACACTAAAATTTTTAACTTCTCCTTCCATTATATATTTTGCATTACATTACTTCGCCATCGACTTTCAAGATTAATTAATATATTAGGAAAAGCTAACAATAAGCTAAATACGACTGGGTCGGCACAACTTGGTAGAAAGCGAGACGAAAGAGGCACCAAACACCTATTTTGACAGTAATATCACGTCACCGAATTGCTGCTTGAAATTTTGGCACTTTACACACATCGACTAGTACAATACAAATGTTTCAGTCTGCCTCATAATATCTTGGTACATGATGAGCTGAGTAGGGTTCCAAGTCCCAATTTTGATGTACCATCACTTCATCGAGTTGCGACTTGATAACTTATGACAAAATTTCAAGCTATAACTGAATGATGTGATAGTATTGTCAAAATAGAGGATTAGTGCCCCATTCATGTCGCTTTGTATACAGTTATGCCGAAGCAGTCATTTTTTTCTTATTGTTATAAGCTTTTCCTAAACCACTGATTCATCTTGATAGTCAAAGGCGAAGCAATACATATTGCAATGTAATGCAAAATATTATGTTTATAAGATAGTTATTGTAAATTGACTTTGTTATAAATTTTAGTCTTAAAAGGGTTTCTACCAGCGCAAGTAGATCAAAACTTCTTAAAATACTTTATTTTATCTTTAATTTGGCATCAATCTCATCTCGTAACTTGATGACGTGATAGTGACATCAAAATGACGAGTTCGCGCCCGCTATTGCTAATATCGTAACAAGAAATACCGAAGTAGATTAGTTATTTCTTAATCTACTTCTAGTATTATTGTCCTACATCATGATTTTATATCGTAACTCGATTAAGTAGTCACTCTTTCGTCAGCAGTCATTTGTGTCGCCGCCGCCCGCTTTATATGAATTCCCATACAATTAAATTTCCAAAAAAACTTGTCTGAAAGGGGATTTTCACAACTCTTTAATGAAGTAAAGTAAAACTTGTAAAAGTGGAATATTCATATAATGGAATCCTGTCTCATAAACGTACATTCTAAAATGCATGTTTCTAGAGAGTGAATAGTCACTCCTTTGAAAGAGTGTCTTATGCTCTCCCGCTTAGAGAGAATATTCACTCTAAGCGGTATGAGAACATAATATGTATTGATATTATTCACCAGCCAATCAGAACAGTCTTGTCTACGAAGCATAAATTTGTGATCAGATTAAAATCTGGGGTATATTCGAGGAGAATAAATGTAAACAAAGCGGGAAAATTGCTTTAAGAAATTAAGGATAGAAGGCTTTGCAACGAAAATTGCAGTCTTTGGGTCAAAAAGAAAAAAGAATCTTTTCGTTCTTGTCTTTCATAAAAAGACGATTATAAGGAGGTTAATTCTTTAAAAGCGATAATGTGGTAAATTGTACCAGAATGACATTTATTTATTATTGATAGTGTAAAATGATAGATATAAAATTCTACTTAAAGAATTAAAGCTAATAGTCTATCATAATATATATATATATATATATAGACCCATTAGATAATACTACAAATCAACATCAATATGTGGAATAACTCGTTAATGACAAAATATATCAAACATAGGAGTTGGCTCAAATCGGAATAATATTAGAAGTGTGGTCTTTAGCTCATTATCAAGGGCAATGCTAAATAGACACATTAATTGCGATTAATTTCTGAATAGAAATCAGGATAAACCTAAAACTGATTATATTGCCCAATTAATCGCAATTCAAAACATAATTCAAAGAAAAATATTAGAAAAATAATAAGACAATAATTGAATTATCAATAGATTAATTGCAATGGAAAAACTATTTCAAAGAAAAATATTAGAAAAATATTTAGACTATAATTGAATTATCAACAGATAAACTTACAAATATCAATCGCTACCATATGTCGAGTTTCAAATTTGCAAACTAACTTTGCATTGATAAGTTGCTTTTGGAATGGCTTTCGAACAGTCCAGAGAATTTTTCCCAAATTTCTGGACAAATATGGATAACAATTTCTGTAAATGTAATTTAATTAATTTAAGAATGCTTTTGTTTGAATTAAATTTTAGCAAATACTGGCGTGTTATAAAAATACCAGAAAAAATACAGGGTGAACAAAATTATATAAGTATGCTTCATTTATCAATTAATACAATAAAATAAATTGCTGAAAGAAAAATTTCAACGAGTTTGGAGTTTTTTTGCTAAAATAAATTTCCCTATTATATAATTTGTATATAAACCTACAGGTCAAATACAGGGCTGTTCATAAATATTGAATTGGTTGAAATTATTCTAAAGTTTAGACTTTAACTTAAATTTTAAGCCCAAAATCGGAAAAATGGGGATAGGTTAACTAGCGAAAGTTTAACTGTGAACCGAGGAGGAGATTTTAAACGCTCATAAACATTGGACAAACTAATCGATTTTCTTGTGGTTTGCGTGTAGGTCATTTTCTTTGTAATTATTTTATTCAAAATGACGTACAATTGTGGTGTCCTCATTTTTTCATAGAGGGCGCTTCCGACACATGTCCGACATTTCAATGGCATTACTCTTGGGTGTTTTACTACCAGACTACCATACTTCCAGGAAGTGTTAGGGATGCAAAAGCGACTCGGAATCACATAGGAATGTAACGTTGAAAATGTCTTTTATGCAAGTTATGGTAAAAAAAAAACAAAAAAAAAAAAAACAAAAAAAAAAACAAAAAAAAAAAACAAAAAAAAAAAAAACAGAAACAAGCAGAGAAACAACAACACGTTAATATGACATAAAACAGTTTATTTAAAGGTTTTACTAGAAAAGATGTTCGAAATTACGACCAAAAGTAATTCGACATGCTTGACAGCGGCGTCGCATGTAATTCCTCACGCTTTGAAAGATTCCCGGAATCTTTGATAGATTTCCGGAAGCTACAGAAATACGAGCTGCTAAGTCTTTAATTGATGGTACGGGATTCTCATACACCCAACGCCAACTTTTCATGTGACCCCAGCAGAAGAAGCTCATACTTGATAAGTCCAGTGATCTGTCAGGCCAATAAACCGGGACACCACGACCTATCTACTGCTGTCCATATGTTACTTTGAGATATCGGTGAACATCATTGGTAAAATGTGGAAGAGCCTGATCGTGCTGGAACCATATAGAGCTGCGCAACGAGAGAGAGCGCGTATTACCGTTCAGCGCAATGTACCGCAAGAGAATCGCAGCGCCATCTACTGTCGCTTTCAAGTTTGCCGGACTTTTTCTGATCGTAATTTCGAACACTTTTTGCAGTAAAATCTTTAAATAAATTTTGTTCTGTCACTTTAACATGTTGGTGTTTCTCTGCTTGTTTCTGTTGTTTTTCTCTGCTTTTTTTTAAACGTAACATGCAAAAAAGCAATTTTCAACGTTACATTCCTGTGTGACTCCGAGTCGTCTTTGCAACCCTTACACTTCTTGGAAGTATGGTGGTCTGGTAGTAAAACACCGAGGAGTTATACCATTGAAATGTCGGACATGTGTCGGAAGCGCCCTCTATCAAAAAATGAGGACATGAAAGCTGTACGTCATTTTGAATAAAATAACTACCAAGGGAATGCCCTACACGCAAACCGCAACAAAATCGATTAGTTTGTCCAATGTTTATGAGCGTTCACAGTTCAATTTTCGCTAGTTAACCTATCCCTGTGTTTCCGATTTTGGGCTTAAAATATAACTTAAGGTCTAAACTTTAGAATAATTTCAACCCCATGCACAAGAGAACGGAAAAAAGTATTTGTTCGTTACTCTAAAATCTAAAGCGCCCTCTATCGGCAATTTTTGAACTTAACCTTTAAAATTAAAAAAAATAAAAATCGTGATATAAAGAATGATTTTAGAGAAAACCGCAAACAAATCGACCCTTTTTTCTAATTTTTATCAGCGTTTGAATTTTTGGACCTTAAACTTTAATGGCCTCTAGCTCCTACAGAAGACGTTTGCGCCCCATGGTTTCCTATTTAATAATGTTTGTCTTTATGTCTACTATCACCCCTCAAAGTTTGTCGGTCTGGTAGCGAAACACCCTGTATATATATATGTCTATATTTTCCTATAATCTTTAATATGTAATAAGTTATTATATGATCTTAAAACTAATCAACACATTGCGTAAAAAATGTATAAAAAATGTATTAAAAAATAAAGATAATGCAAAAAAAATTACAAATGCAAAAAAAAAATTAAAAAATGTGTATAATAGTATGGATGGGTGGGTTAGATATTGGATTACAGAGGAGGGCGGTGTTGTCTGGATAATACGCAATGGTTAATTATTATACATTTATATTGAAAAAATGCTTAAATTTACACATAGAATTAAAATTTATGTTTACCTAAAATTAATCTGCATAACTTAAAAATGATAAAGTTATTGAGATAAGATATGGTTGTCTATTGCATTTGTCGTAAAGAAGTTATTTGTAAAATATTAGAATAGAAAATGTTCTTAAAAATTTTTTAGCTTTTAAATAATTTATTTTATTCCGATAATATTTATCTTAATCAATAAAATATAGATGGCAGCACTATCAATATATAATTTAATTAATATATTAATCATATAGATGGCAGCACTAAAAAACTTTTTTTTTTGTATTTTGTACTTGAAGTTGTAGTAACATATTTTTTAGTTAAATAATTAATATAGTAATATTAATAATTGTTAAAAAATATAATACCACTAACAGTAGCAATTTTTTTGCTAAATGTATAATGACTATTTATGGTATAATATATGATCTGCTAATTTTTTAACACAATTATTGTTACAATTTTAATTTTATTATCTATAAAATTTATAACTGTGACTATAACCTTACCTGCTACAGAGTCGCATGTAATTTATATCCACTTTAACTCTTAACTGAGTTTCACTTGAACTACACATCAAACTAGGTATAAGTATGGTAAATATTTTAGTATATATATAATTTTTAAGAAATATTATATTATTGTTATTATGTCATATAGTTTTTATTTTCTTCAATAAATATCTTTTTTCTTAATCTATAACGGTAAATAAAATCCGACCAGTAGGGTGCATTGTGGGACGAATTTCTTAGCTTTTAGCACGTCTCATAACGGAAACTGGTTGGATGCTTTTGCTTTTTCATTAAATTATGCAATTTTGACGAGTGGTTTAATGAAAAAGCCTTCTAATGTCCATTTATCCATGTATATTTTATTATTTTGGTAATCTGCCTTCTATTTCACTTCAAATTTCAACTGTTTTCAATAAGATGATTGTAAAAATACTAGTTTCATTGGTTTATTGAATGATAATATCTGAATTACTTTGGTTATATTTATAAAAGTATATGTGGATTCACTTGAACTCATCTTGATAGGATTTGGGTATGGTAAATATTTTAGTATATATATGCTTTTTTTTATGGAATATTATATTATTGTTATTTTGTCATTGTTTTTATTTTCTTCAATGAGCATCTTTTTACTAATTTGTCACAGTAAATAGCTTCCAGCCAGTCGGGTGCATTGTGGAACGAATTTCTTAGCTTTTAGCACGTTCCATAACAGAAACTGGTTAGATGCGTTTGCTTTTTCATTAAATTATGCACCCCTGACGAGTGGTTTAATGATGGCCTAATGTCCATTCATCCATGTATCTTTTATTATCTTGGTAATCTGCCTTCTATTTCACTTTAAACTTCAACTGTTTTCAATAAGATGATTGTAAAAATACTGGTTTCATTGGTTTATTGAATGGTAATATCTGAATTACTTTGGTTATATTTATTGGTAATCTGCCTTCTATTTCACTTCAAACTTCAACTGTTTTTAATAATATGATTGTAAAAATACTGGTTTCATTGGTTTATTTAATGGTATTGTCTGATTAACTTTGGATGTATTTATAAAAGTATATATATATATATATATATATATGCATAGTGCTTTGACTAAATGTATAAATTAAACAATCCCAATACAACAGGCGCAAATCAGCTCATATATGCATAAAGTTTATATAAATTATTTTTCGAAAGAAACTTAAGTTTTACTAAATGTCTGCATATTATATGGTGTGTATAAATGCTATAGTTGATATACAGGATTACACAAAAGAGCTCGCAAACCTTACTGGATATGAGGGTAATTTACTTAAAGGCAGTTTTTAAATAAGTGATGCATTTTTGAACTGCTTTCAGGTTACTAAAAAATGTTTGTGGAGTATAAATAAAATTATATGCAGGGTCACCCAAAGAATTATCTACATGGTCACCCATGGATGATATTTTTTTGGAAGTGTGATTTAAATAGTTTTAAAAGTGTTTTTGTTTGAACTAAACTTTAAGAAAATGCCGGCGTGTAATGAAAAGTTCTAGATAAACTACAGGGCCGGACAAAAGTACTGAAGTATTTTTCATACATTAGTATAAATTGTTGAAAGAGAAATTTCAATATATTAGGCGTTTTCTTGCTAAACTAAACTTTCGCATTATCTATACATATAATAAAACAGTAGGACCCGGTGTGTCTGTACATTGAAGATAATTGACAAAAATGGAGTCAGGGCGATAAAAGAAAACCAATGAAACACAAAAAAAATTTTTTGAATTTTTTGTCTGTCTGTCTGTCTGTCTGTCTGTCTGTCTGTTTGTTCGAGGTTATCTTCGTAACTACTGAATGGATTTTTATGCGGTTTTCACTAATGAAGAATGCACACTCCCGGGCAGTGTATAGGCTTTGTTTCATCAAAATCGGACAACAGACAAAAAAGTAACAAAAAGAAACAAAAGAAACTATTAGGTGCGCTGCTCACGTTTTTTAGTACATAACGTTTTTTAGTACATATAAAATCCAATAGATGTCACTGTGCGATTTTAAAACGCGCTATCGTTATGTTTTCGCCAGTCTACTTAAGTATGAGAAAGTTTCAAGCTGGCTGTCGTTCCATGTGGTTTAGTCGGTAGAACGTCAGTGCGCCATATTGATGGCCCGGGTTCGATTCCCAGCATGGAATTTTTTTTCACTATGTTGGCATTAACGCCTATAAGCAATTAAAAGAATTTGAAATATTGTATTCAAGGCGAATTTTCTCTCTGGGAAAATTTCCTTGCATTAATATGTCAGTGTAATTGTTTTTTCGATTTAATTTTTTTTTTCGAAACTTTGTTTTTCTTAAAAAATTACAGTAAATATTTGATATTTCCCAACGTTTTTTGAATGATCGACTTGCTTTTTTTTTTTTTAATGTATGTCTGAACCTTATCTAACTACTTCTTCAAGATTTCTTTAGATAAACCGACCAGCGTAGCGGGCGAAGGCCGCTAGTATAGAATATATATCAACCGGCAGATCAAATACAGGTCTGTTCAAAAGTATCGAAATACATATTTGGGGTATCGATAGTAACACCTTATTTTTTAAATAACGAAGTTTTGTTCAAGATTCCAGGAAGTGTTGAAAGTGTTTCATAATCTATGCTTAACGCATGATTTTTCATACTTGTTAATGTATATTTTAAGATGTGCTATTATTATTATTTTTTCAATTTCTAAAAGGAATTGAGCTGATATTATTATATGCCAGTTGTATTACATAATTATATCATGATCTTTTATATTAAAATATATTTATTCGCAGCTAAATAATAGATCGATAGTTAACTTCAATTGTCATGTTGTTATTTTAGAATAGTTAAACTAGTAAAAATTCGACTTTGTGTTAAATGTGTTCTTTAAAAAGGCTTGTTTATAAGAGAAAGTATTTTCTAATGGGTTCTGGTTTAATGTGAATTTTTTCCTAAACAATCCGTTAAGGCTGTTCTGAGAAATGTATTTTTCTTCACTCAAGAACACAAAACTTTCTGACACTTTATTAAATAAAACATAACAAGCAAACTAAGTAACACGTGTTGGCATTATTTTTAAGGGATATTTTACTGAACTTTTTATTTAAAAAAGTTTAGAAACCGATAAAGTTGATTAAATTTTCCGTAAGGCGGCGTTACATTATGTGTTTATAAATAAACATGAATTGGGAAATATGACAGAAACAACTAGTTTAGATTTCAAGCAGTTTTATAATTAATAAAGTAATTAATTAAATATGAATATTAATTAAATATGCATATACATTAAACAAATCCAAAATTTCTATTATATCATAAAAAAAAAACAGCGTATGCATTTATTGATAATTTCTTAAAATAGACATACTTGTATGTTCCTTCTTTTTACTGATCTAGTGGTTCTTTATGTGTGTGCAGCAGAATGAAATTTAATATGATAATGATTTATTATTTAAAAGTTAATATACTTTTTGGGATACAAAATAATAAAAAAAAATATGTGTGGCACTCGGAGACTGCCGCGGTAAAGCTATTGCATAGCATTTTTTATCAACTTATGCAAAAATACCGCGTCAATGTCTGCTGAAGTCTATCGAAGGATACCGCGCCGAAGTCTGCCAAACTCAAACGTCGTTAGCCGGAGTGTTAGGATTTTTTCTCGTTACGGAATTCCTAGATTCGGTCGCCGCGCTCAAAGCCCGCGATAATAGCTATGCAAAGCTTAATAAATTACCAAACAAAATTTGGTCGCGCTACGAAAATTAGATCGCGAGTTATAAGCATTTTAAATTTTTCGACCCTCACCGTGGGGGGTTTCCTGTCACCAAAAATTAACAATATCTTATAATAAATTACCAATCAAAATTTGGCCGCACTACGAAAATTAGATCGCGAGTTATAAGCATTTTAAATTTTTCGACCCTCGCCGTGGGGGGTCTCCTGTCACCAAAAATTAACACTGACTCATAATAAATTATCAAACAAAATTTGGCCGCGCTACGAAAATTAGATCGCGAGTTATAAAAGCATTTTAAGTTTTTCTACCCTCACCGTGGGGATCTCCTGTAAACAAAAATTAACACTGTCTCATAATAAATTACCAAACAAAATTTGGCCGAGCTACGAAAATTAGATCGCGAGTTATAAGCCTTTTAAATTTTTCGACCCTCACCGTAGGGGGGTCTCCTGTCACCAAAAATTAACAGTCTCATATTAAATTACCAAACAAAATTTGGCCGCGCTACGAAATCGTGAGTTATAAGCATTTTAAATTTTTCGACCCTCACCGTGGGGGGTCTAATGTCCCCAAAAATTAACACTGTCTCACAATAAATTACCAAACAAAATTTGGCCGCGCTACGAAAATTAGATCGCGAGTTTTAAGCATTTTAAATGTTTCGACCCTCACCGTGGGGGGGTCTAATGTCCCCAAAAATTAACACTGTCTCATAATAAATTACCAAACAAAATTTGGCCGCGCTACGAAAATTAGATCGCGAGTTATAAGCCTTTTAAATTTTTCGACCCTCACCGTGGGGGTCTCCTGTCACCAAAAATTAACAGTCTCATATTAAATTACCAAACAAAATTTGGCCGCGCTACGAAAATTAGATCGTGAGTTATAAGCATTTTAAATTTTTCGACCCTCACCGTAGGGGGTCTAATGTCCCCAAAAATTAACACTGTCTCATAATAAATTAACAAACAAAATTTGGCCGCGCTACGAAAATTAGATCGAAAGTTATAAGCATTTTAAAATTTTCCACCCTCACCGTGGGGGGTCTCCTGTCACCAAAAATTAACAGTCTCATATTAAATTACCAAACAAAATTTGCCCGCGCTACGAATATTATATCGCGAGTTATAAGCATTACAAATTTTTCGACCCTCACCGTGGGGATCTCCTGTAAACAAAAATTAACACTGTCTCATAATAAATTACCAAACAAAATTTGGCCGAGCTACGAAAATTAGATCGCGAGTTATAAGCCTTTTAAATTTTTCGACCCTCACCGTAGGGGGGGTCTCCTGTCACCAAAAATTAACAGTCTCATATTAAATTACCAAACAAAATTTGGCCGCGCTACGAAATCGTGAGTTATAAGCATTTTAAATTTTTCGACCCTCACCGTGGGGGGTCTAATGTCCCCAAAAATTAACACTGTCTCACAATAAATTACCAAACAAAATTTGGCCGCGCTACGAAAATTAGATCGCGAGTTATAAGCATTTTAAATTTTTCGACCCTCACCGTGGGGGGTCTAATGTCCCCAAAAATTAACACTGTCTCACAATAAATTACCAAACAAAATTTGGCCGCGCTACGAAAATTAGATCGCGAGTTATAAGCATTTTAAATTTTTCGACCCTCACCGTGGGGGGTCTAATGTCCCCAAAAATTAACACTGTCTCATAATAAATTACCAAACAAAATTTGGCCGCGCTACGAAAATTAGATCGCGAGTTATAAGCCTTTTAAATTTTTCGACCCTCACCGTGGGGGTATCCTGTCACCAAAAATTAACAGTCTCATATTAAATTACCAAACAAAATTTGGCCGCGCTACGAAAATTAGATCGTGAGTTATAAGCATTTTAAATTTTTCGACCCTCACCGTAGGGGGTCTAATGTCCCCAAAAATTAACACTGCCTCATAATAAATTACCAAACAAAATTTGGCCGCGCTACGAAAATTAGATCGCGAGTTATAAGCATTTTTAATTTTTCGATCTTCACCGTGGGGTGTCTTCTGTCACCAACAATTAACGCTGTCTCATAATAAATTACCAAACAAAATTTGGCCGCGCTACGAAATATAGATCGTGAGTTATAAACATTTTAAATTTTTCGACCCTCACCGTGGGGGGTCTCTTATCACCAAAAATTAACACTGTCTTATAATAAATTACCAAACAATATTTTGCCAAGCTACCAAAATTAGATCGTGAGTTATAAGCATTTTTAATTTTTTGACCCTCACCTTGGGGTGTCTTCTGTCACCAACAATTAACAATGTCTCATAATAAATTATCAAACAAAATTTGGCCGCGCTACGAAAATTAGATCGAAAGTTATAAGCATTTTAAAATTTTCGACCCTCACCGTGGGGGATCTCCTGTCACCAAAAATTAACAGTCTCATATTAAATTACCAAACAAAATTTGCCCGCGCTACGAATATTAGATCGCGAGTTATAAGCATTTCAAATTTTTCGACCCTCACCGTGGGGGGTCTCCTGTCACCAAAAATTAACAGTCTCATATTAAATTACCAAACAAAATTTGGCCGCGCTACGAAAATTAGATCGCGAGTTATGAGCATTTTAAATTTTTCGATCCTCACCGTGTAGGGTCTCCTGTCACCAAAAATTAACACTGTCTCATAATAAAATACAAAACAAGTTTGGCCAAGCTACAAAATTTAGATCGCGAGTTATAAGCATTTTAAATTTTTCGACCCTCACGGTGGGGGGTCTCCTGTCACCAAAATAAATAAGACCACCAAAATAAACACTGTCTCATAATAAATTACCAAACAAAATTTGGCCGCGCTATGAAAATTAGATCATAAGAAACATAAGTTTGAGACTTGATATCTTAATATCTGAAAAATACCACGTCAATGTCTGCCGAAGTCTACCGAAGGATACTGTCCCGTAGTTTTCCGAACGGAAACGACGCTAGCCGAGTGTTAGGTTTTTTCGTTACGGATGTGTTAGGATTTTTCGCGTTACGGAATTTTTGGATTCGGTCACCGCGCTCAAAGCCCGCGATAAAAGCTATGCAATAGCTTAATAATCTTAAATCTTCAGATAAATTTTTCTCTTTCAGAGAAAACTTTTGTAGCAGTATAATGTGCTGTACAAATTATCTATGACAAATAAAAAAAAATATTTTAGAATAATTACTACCCAAAAATTTCATCTTACAGAAAAATATTTTAGTTTAAAAAGTAAAAAATCAATCTCAATCGATCTCAGACAGCTCTTTAAAAGTTAGTTCATATTTTTTATAAGTTCATTAAATTCTGTTAGGCAGGCTCTGTGTATTATGGAAATTCATTATTAATTTTGGAAAGATTCTCAAGTCCCTGCAAATCCATAGACATAGAGTAAAACTTGTCTAAGGCGGAAAGTTGTCTACTACGGAAACTTTTCTCGGTATCGATTGATTCCGCTTTAAACAGAGTTTATTGTATTCGCAAAATCTTTTTAAGAATATTAACATTACTTGAAATGTAAATATAGTAAATGAAGTAAAAACTAATGTAAATAAACTTATTAGAATTTTAACATTTCATAAAACAATCAACAGAAAATTATATAATTATTTCATTTTTCTTTTACCTGTGATAAATCAGTTTGTTTCTGTAAGTAAATAAATTTTAAAAAAAGGCATACATTATTTTTTTTTTCGCAAACTTCTTTCAATAATTATAAGTTTAGAAATGCGAAGAAGTAAAGTACAGGGTGTCCAGCAAAAAACACGCTGATTTCAAAATTAAATTTTTCAAAAACAAAGATCGATAGTAATATGCGGTGAACGGTTTTTTTCATTTGGTAAGCTGTAAAAATCTTATACAGAAATTTTAAACAGTGAATATTTTGAAAAAATTGCGTTCTGATTGCATAGAATGATTTGATTTGACAGTTTTCTTGATTTAGATTGCCTGCAGAGAAATAATTTTTCAGCTTACAGTGCAAATTTTTATAGATTTTTCGAAATAAATTCTTAGAATTTCGAAATTTCAAAAATTTAATTTAAAAAAACTATGAAATATGGCATTTTAAGCCGAAAAACACATTCTCTGGCAGCAATCTAAAACAAGAAAAATGTCAAATCAAAGCATTCTTTGCAACCAGAACACATTCTTTTCAAAATATTTACCGTTCGAAACTTTTGTGTAAGATTTTTACAGCTTACCTGATAAACAAACCGTTTACTGCATAATTCTATTGATCTTTGTTTTTGAGAAATTTAATTTTGTAATCAGGCTGTTAAGTAAATAAATTTTAAAAAAAAGGCATACATTTTTTTTTCGTAAACTTCTTTCAATAATTATAAGTTTAGAATTCCGAAGAAGTAAAAACGAAATAAATCAGAAAGTAAAAAAGAAGTCAATCCCACCCCACTGCTTATCGTAAACCGATCTGGGAAGCAATTAGTTGTAAAGTTCCCCCCCGCGCCTCACACTACAGTAAAAATCTTTTCGACTTCAATGGTACTGAAGTAGAAACGAAATGGTTGCCTTTCATAGTTCGTTATCAGTATCTTAGAGGTTTTCCCTAACTATCCCTAAAATTTTTCCCCTCTCGGTTTTCGAAAGCACTATAGCACCAAATTTTTAACTGTGTAGCACTATCGAAATAATCGGCACGGGTGATTTTCAGGAAACGCTATTACTGCAAAAGACGAGGAATTTGATGTCGTAAATTCTCCCCAATTAGTTTCGGTTAGGGAAAATCCCGTTGGAAAAGCCGAAATATGTATCGATTTAATATGCTCGATTACACCGTGATAAACGAAGATTCGAAATAAACATCAAATACAAAAGTTACGTATTTTTGTCCGTAGAATCCGAATCTGCAATAAAAAAGGGGGGTTATAATTTAAGATTTCAAAGTTGGACTCCCTCTGACCCCCAGGGGGTCGGTTACGAAGGTCAAATTTCGTATCACTGAGTAGCTTATTTAAAAATATTTAACACGTATATTTACGTTTTTCAATCTCATACGTATTTCTCGAGTTATTCGACCGTTTCCAGACTTTTCGGACACCCTGTATATATATATATATATATATATATACAGTTGGCAAAAAAATTATTTGTACACTTCATTTTTTTAAGTTATAATGAAATTAAATAAAAGATTTAAGCAAAAAATCCTGTAATACATTAATTTAATGCATTATAATAATATAAAAGCAAAAATAAAAGAAAACGAATTGATTTTTTGTATTATAATAAACAAATATACAAAAATATAATGCAAAAAAGTATTTGTACACTACATTAATGTACTATAATTAAGGAAAATTTAGTTAAATGATACAAATTAATATTTTGTGTGAATTCCATTATCGTTTATGACTACTTCTAGATGGTGTGACATAGATTCCAACTTTTTTGTAGCGCTCTGGTTTATGTCATTCCATGACTCAATAAGAGCTTCTTTAAAACTGTTTTTCCCTGATACGTATTTTTTTCAGATTTTTGCATCCAATAGCATCCACAAATTTTCTGTTGGATTCAAGTCTAGATATTGTAGAGGAGTTACCAGTCGCCTACAGGCATTGTAGAGTAACTATGTGCTGGTGATCACAGCAGTATGCTTTGGTCGTTATCCTGCTTAATGTGAAAAGCTTCTTCTACACGTAATTTCTTAGCACTGTTTAATAAAATATGCTGCGACACCTCAATGTATGTTAAAGCTGTCATTCCAGTATCAATAAATTCCAAATGTCCTGCCCCATTAGAACCTATACACGTCAAAACCATAATCTCCCCACCATGCTTGATAGTTTGAAGTATACTTTCTGGACCTAGAACAGTTTTATTTTTACGCCAAATTTTTCAAATGCTTGGTGGTAAGATAATTCCGAATTTTCGCTCATCAGAAAAAATTACTGTTTTCCAAAAATCCAATGATTTACTTCTGTATGCGAAAGAGAATTCTATGCGTTTTCGCCTATTTGTTTCACTGATGAATGGGTTTTTACTTGAGGTTCTTCCTTTTAAATCTGCATTGAGAAGAATATTTTTTATTATTTGAGGTATTACTCTGATGTTAGAAGATGTTAAAAGGTCTAAAGTAAATTTTTGAACTGAACCCATAGGATTTTTTAAAGCTTTTTTAACAACACTCCTTTTTTTCCCTCATTGCTAATTTGATGGAAAGTCCTGTTTTTCGTTGAGTTTCGGTGCATCCAATTTCTTCATACTTTCTCACTATGCATCTAACAGATGGAAATGGTAATTTAATAGCTTTTCGAAATTTTTGTTGCAGGTTTCAATTTTTATGATGCTCAATGATAGGATTTCATATATCTAGAGGTACCACTCCAGTTTTAGATGCCATTTTCAATTAATTCAAGAGCAAATTAGATTAAATGTCAGACAATTATAATATGAAGTTAAAACTTATTAACAGCTTCTGTATAAGTAGTCCTTTGAACGATAAACACTATAAAACACAAGTGTATATCAGGATGGGGAAATGTACAAATACTTTTTTTGCAATAAATTGTTAAACTTTTCCTATTAGAAAATTATTTTACATCTTTATCGGAATTTTCTGTTGTTTAATTTAAAACGCACGGTAAAAATACTGTATTAAAACTATTTTTGACAAAATATCTGCTTTTATTTACTTAAAAATTAAACATTTTAGAGTGTACAAATAATTTTTTTGCCAACTGTATATATATATATATATATATATATATATACAGGGTGTCCGAAAAGTCTGGAAACGGCCGAATAACTCGAGAAATACATATGAGAGTGAAAAACTTAAATATACGTGTTAAATATTTTTAAATAAGCTACTCTGTGATACCAAATTTGACCTTCGAAACCGACCCCCTGGGAGTCAGAGGAGGTCCAACTTTGAAATCTTAAATTATAACCCCCATTTTTTATTGCAGATTCGGATTCTACGGACAAAAATACGTAACTTTTGTATTTGATGTTTATTTCAAATCTTCGTTTATCACGGTGTAATCGACCATATTAAATCGATACATATTCCCGCTTTTCCAACGGGATTTTCCCTAATCGAAACTGATTGGGCAGAATTTTTGACGTCAAATTCCTCGTCTTTTGTAGGAATAGCGTTTCCTGAAAATCACCCGTGGCGATTATTTCAATAGTGCTACACTGTTAAAAATTTGACCCATTTGCTGCAGCGTCACTCCACAGCTATTATAGAATATCTCTTTTGTGACCAATGAGAATGCTCCATAACACAGTAAAGTAATCGTTTTCTATAAAAGCGGTGGAGTGACGATGCAGCAAAAGGGTCAATTTTTTTTACAGTGTACTTTACTGTGTTATGGAACATTCTCATTGGTCATGAAAGAGATATTCTATAAAAGCTGTGGAGTGACGTTACAGCAAATGGGTCAAATTTTTAACTGTGTAGCATTACCGAAATAATCGGCACGGGTGATTTTCAGGAAACGCTATTATTGCAAAAGACGAGGAATTTGATGTCATAAATTCTCCCCAATTAGTTTCGATTAGGGAAAATCCCGTTGGAAAAGCCGAAATATATATCGATTTAATATGCTCAATTACACCGTGATAAACGAGGATTCGAAATAAACATCAAATACAAAAGTTACGTATTTTTGTCCGTAGAATCCGAATCTGCAATAAAAAATGGGGGTTATAATTTAAGATTTCAAAGTTGGACCCCCTCTGACCCCCAGGGGTTCGGTTACGAAGGTCAAAGTTGATATCACTTACAAGGAAGGTCTCCATACGGGCATACTCAGAAAAATCTGAAAAAATTACAGAATGTTCTTCTCATATAGTTATATATGTTTATAAAAGAATTTCGGCGGAACCCCCTTATAACGTCCGTAAAAAAATAACAAAATTTTTGTTTATTTGGCGATTTATCTCCGGTTGGCGAAAAAACGAAATTTTGAAAAATACGCTTTTACGCTTCGAATACTTTTCAAAGAAAAAACTTTCTATGTTCAATTTATTTAAATAAGTTTATTTTAAGTAATTTTAGTTTTGCATTTTTACTTTACTTTAAGTGTAATTTTGTCATATACGTTTATATGTACTTATAACAAAATGAAATTAATGTATTTTATCATTTAAAACACAATTTAAATTGATTAAAATTGTTCCAAATTGAAAAATACACTGTTAAAAATCTACTGCATTTTGTTGCAACGCACTCCCTTGCTTGTATAGAAAACGGTTACTTGGCCGTGAAATGGAGCTTTCTCATTGGTTGGAATAGAGATATTATATACAAGCGGTGGAGTGCGTTGCAGCGAAATGCAGCAGATTTTTAACAGTGTTGCACAAGCTACAACACCGCTAAAAATCTGTACCATTTTCTCCAGCGTCACTCCACCGCTTTTATAGAAAACGGTCAATTCACCGTGCTATGGAGCATTCTCATTGGTCAGAAGAGAGATATTCTATAAAAGTAGTGGAGTGACGTTGCAGTAAATGCTGCAGATTTTTAACCGTGAAGTCAATTAAAATCAATTTTCACATTCGTTAAAATCGTCTGCTTTTGGCGAGGAAATGTACTGCTCGCCAAATCCCGCGTCGCTTTCAGCTTTTCACGCCAATTATTCCAAACTATTTTATTTTTTTACATATCTAATAATGTAATTCCGCCTCTAATTTTCACTGATCCTTTATTACCTACATGAGTAGTTTAATTCGTATTTTTTTCAAAAAATTCTGAGTATGCCCCCAATGGAGACCTTCCTTGTCAGAATTTTTTGAAAAAAAAATACGAATTAAACTACTCATGTAGGTAATAAAGGATCAGTGAAAATTAGCGGCGGAATTACATTATTAGATATGTAATAAAATAAAATAGTTTGGAATAATTGGCGTGAAAAGCTGAAAGCGACGCGGGATTTGGCGAGCAGTGCATTTCCTCGCCAAAAGCAGACGATTTTAACGAATCTGAAAATTTATTTTAATTGACTTCACTGTTAAAAATCTGCAGCATTTACTGCAACGTCACTCCACTACTTTTATAGACTATCTCTCTTCTGACCAATGAGAATGCTCCATAGCACGGTGAATTGACCGTGTCATACACTGTTAAAAATCTGCTGCATTTTGTTGCAACGCACTCCACCGCTTGTATATAATATCTCTATTCCAACCAATGAGAAAGCTCCATTTCACGGCCAAGTAACCGTTTTCTATACAAGCAAGGGAGTGCGTTGCAACAAAATGCAGCAGATTTTTAACAGTGTATTTTTCAATTTGGAACAATTTAAATTGTTTTTTAAATGATAAAATGTATTAATTTCATTTTGTTATAAGTACATATAAACGTATATGACAAAATTACACTTAAAGTAAAGTAAAAATGCAAAACTAAAATTACTTAAACTAAACTTATTTAAATAAATTGAACATAGGAAGTTTTTTCTTTAAAAAGTATTCGAAGTGTAAAAGAGTATTTTTGAAAATTTCGTTTTTTAGCCAACTGGCGATAAATCGCCAAATAAAGAAATTTTTATTATTTTTTTACGGACGTTATAAGGAGGTTCCGCCGAAATTTTTTTTATAAACATATATAACTATATGAGAAGAACATTCTGTAATTTTTTCAGATTTTTCTGAGTATGCCCGTATGGAGACCTTCCTTATGAGTATGCCCCCAATGGAGACCTTCCTTGTCAGTACCATCAAGTATAGTTCTTTTATCATTACATTATTTCGAGAATGTATTGCGTTTTAAAAATAAATTTCAACTCTGTTTACAAAAGACAGAAAAGAAAATCATCGCGTAAGGAAATTCATGTCTCCAGTTAAGGTTTAAACAGCTGGCATACTTATTACAAGTGAAAAAGTCCTTCCGGCAGTGCCGGCAGGAAAAGGTAGCTTTCATATACTTATTTATTTATTTATTTACATTAAATTAAGTTACATTATTCAAACATACGAAGCTCAAATTAGTGGAATCCGATTTTATAAGATAGAATACTAGTTTTTGTCGATAGTGAATATTAATAGGAATTTTTAGAAATTGGCCATCTTTTATTCAACCTGGTTTTATTTTAAGTGATTTAGAGGGTCGCCAAATTCCACGATATCACGAAATGTATGCCATTTTAAAGCATGATTGATAAAACAAACCAATGAGCTTGGTCGAAATCTTAATTCATGTGCACATGCACACTCACATTGAAATCGATTAATATATACGAGTGCTGTCGAGGACAAATTGGTTTTAAAAAAAATGTCACCCACGTTAGAAGTTCAAACTGCTATAGCTCAGGTGTTTTTTAAGGTAAAGACAAAGCAAAAAATATTCCGGAATTGATTATTAAGATAAATACTTTAGAAAGAACCTTTTTTCAATTTCTTATTTTTTGTTTGTACATCATTATACATTTAAAAGATTTTTGACAAACTTAAATGACTGTCATTTTGAAACAAGATGTCGGATGAAGTTAGCAAGTGAACTCGGTCAAGACACCTACCCACGCCCATTGAACACAGTTCAATTTGCGCTAATGAAACTCAGATTTCGAGCTCAAAATTAAAGTTTATGTCTAAACTTCTAAAAAAATACAATGAGATGCAAAAAATAACGGTAAAAAATAGTTGTTTGTTATTTCAAAGTCTAAAGCGCCCTCTATCGGTATTTTTTGAAATTTATCTTTATAATTTATTTTCAAGACAATACTGACATAAAGAATAGTTTTCGTGAAAACCGCAAACGAATCGACCAATTTTTCCGTTTTTTATAACCATTTCAAATTTTCGACCCTAAACTTTGATGGCGCCTATCTCCTTCGGAAGACTTTTGGGCCCCTTTGTTCCCCATTTAATATTATTTGTCTTAATCTGTACTATCACCCCTTAAAATTTTGCCCAGTAGTTTAGATACACCATGTATATGTATGGTTATACAGGGTGTTTCTAAATTCATGGTAAAAACTTTAAAGGGTGATAGTACAAATCAAGACAAACAATATTAAATGGGAAACTAAGGGTCCCAAACGTTTTCCGAAGGAGATAGGCGCCATTAAAGTTTAGGGTCCAAAAATTCAAATGATTATAAAAAACAGAAAAATTGGCCGATTCATTTGCAGTTTTCACTAAAACTATTCTTTATGTCATATTGTCTTGAAAATAAATTGTAAAGATAAATTTCAAAAAATGCGATAGAGGGCGCTTTAGACTTTGCAGTAACGAACAACTACTTTTTACCGTTATTTTTTGCATCTCATTAAACTTTTTTAGAAGCTTAGACATAAACTTAAATTTTGAGCTCAAAATCTTAATCGTTGGAAGTGGTTAAGCAGCGCAAAGTGGACTGTGGAAGGAGGTTCAAATTCCAAATGATTCTAAAAAACGGAAAAATTGGTCAATTGATTTTCAATTTTCACTAAAATTATTCTTTATGTCAGTATTATCTTGAAAATAAATTATAAAGATCAAATTCAAAAAATGCCGATAGAGGGCGCTTTAGACTTTGGAGTAACGTACAACTATTTTTTACCGTTATTTTTTGCATCTCATGAAATTATTTTAGAAGCTTAGACATAAACTTAAATTTTGAGATGAAAATCTGAATTGTTGGGAGTGGTTAAGTAGCGCAAACTGAACTGTGTTCAATGGGGGTGGGCAGGTTCAAATTGCAAATGATTATAAAAAACGGAAAAATTGGTCGATTCGTTTGCCATTTTCGCTAAAACTATTCTTTATGTCAATATTTCCTTGAAAACAAATTTTAAAGATTAATTTCAAAATATACCGTTAGAGGGCACCTTAAACTTTAGAGTAAACAACTACTATTTTTAACTGTTATTTTTTGTATCTAATTAAATGCTTGTAAATGTTCAAACTTAAATTTTGAGCTCAAAATCTGCATCGTTGTGAGTAATTAAGTAGCGGAAAATTGAAATGTGTTAGAGGGGTGGGGAGGGTAACACTTCAACTGCTGAACACATTTCAGTTTGCGCTTCTTAACCCCTCCCATCAATTTAGAATTTGAGCTCAAAATTTAAATCTAAGCATTTGCAAGCATTTAATTAGATACCAAAAATAACAGTTAAAAATAGTTGTTGGTTACTCTAAATTTTAAAGCGCCCTCTAACGGTTTTTTTAAACTAATCTTTAAAATTTGTTTTCAAGGAAATATTGACACAAAGAATAGTTTTAGTGAAAACGGCAAACGAATCGACTAATTTTTCTGTTTTTTATGATCATTCGAAATTTGAACCTGCCCACCCCCATTGAACACAGTTCAGTTTGCGCTACTTAACCACTCCCAACGATTCAGATTTTCATCTATCGGCATTTTTTGAATTTGATCTTTATAATTTATTTTCATGATAATACTGACATAAAGAATAATTTTAGCGAAAATCGCAAATCAATTGACCAATTTTTCCGTTTTTTATAATTATTTTAAATTTGAACCTCCCCCCACAGTTCGGTTTGCGCTACTTAACCACTCCCAACGATTTAGATTTCGAGCTCAAAATTTAAGTTTATGTCTAAGCTTCTAAAAAAAATTAATGAGATGCAAAATATAAAGGTAAAAAATAGTTGTTCGTTACTCCAAAGTCTAAAGCGCCCTCTATCGACACTTTTTGAAATTTATCTTTACAATTTATTTTCAAGACAATACTGATATAAAGAATAGTTTTAGTGAAAACCGCAAACGAATCGACCAGTTTTTCTGTTTTTTATAATCATTTGAATTTTTGGACCCTAAACTTTAATGGCGCCTATCTCCTTCGGAAGACGTTTGGGACCCTTAGTTTCCTATTTAATATTGTTTGTCTTGATGTGTACTATCACCCCTTAAAATTTGTACCATGAATTTAGAAACACCCTGTGTATATATATATATATATATATATATATATGTGTGTGTGTGTGTGTGTGTCAACATTTGAACTGGGTCTGGGGGTCATGATCGGTGTAAATATACCAAAATTTTCTGGAAATGCTTTCTTCCGGACGGCTGCAATAGGTAGCTTTGTACTTTTTGTAATGAAAGCTACCTAAAAATGGTATTATTTAGCTACTAAAAATAGATCAAAATATTTTAAAGATTTTTTACAGTTGTGCGACAAAGAGGCAATATCTCTGGAGGGAAGATAACTGTCACCACTTACGCATGATAAGGCAGTCTCACCTTACTGTGCATGTACCGCTTGAGTTTCGCGGGTTATTTTAGTTTCATTTTGGATTCAATTCATTGATAACAGGTGAATGAAATCTGAATTACGATAGAGTAAAATTATCAGGTTCTAAGAATATGCATTTCATACACGTATTATTGATAACAAAAATAACTGATCTTGATAGTTCAAGAAATTTTGGATAGAATGTGGAATTCAGTGATAAAAAGTTTTCAAAAGTTGCTATTGGGATAACTTAAACTGCAAGATTTTGAGCATTAGAATATTTCTTTTCCAGCCTGGACATTTTTTTTTGCTCGGTTGGAAAGATTCAATTCGTATGATAACTTTACCAATCAGGCCATTTTTTAATACCAATTGTATTAAAAAATAATAGTATATTTCTTTAACTGTTCATCCGTAACTTGATCCTGCCTCTTCTAAGTGAGCTTTAAACCCACCTGAGAAGTTTTATTGTGTGATTTTGTTTACATATAATATGACTGATCATCACAAAATATTTCAAAATTTTAATTCAATAAATAAAAATTATTTTAAAATGTGTCCCGTTAAGGATACTGGCTAAACGTGGTTTTACAGAAAAAAGGACTCCGTATGTTGATTTTGATCACGAGTTACTTTAATTCATTTTTTAACTGATCCCTGAATGGAAGAAAAATCATGTGCAAAAATTTCAAACTTTGAAATTTAATAGTTGTATCAATTTTTGTCGAACAGAAGTCAAACTTTTTGTGTTATATATGTTAAGATATTTGTAAAATTTTACTAAATATAACGATAGAGATTGGGGACGGCATACAAAATTAGATTTTGTAATTTCTATACAACTGATTTTTTATTTTAAACAATGCCATAACATGAATATTTACCTCATTTGACACGTTTTTATAGTTGGAATTATATGTCTACAAACAACGATTGAGAAATTAAAAGTCGGTGATATATAACATACTGCAACATGTGTATAAAAGAGTTTGTATTGACTAACTCATATAATTAATGCACAGCTCAAACAACTGAACCTAAAATAATGAAAACTGTGGGGAGAATACTTCTTATGACATAAACTTGCACTAAGACAGGATTTTAGAAAATCCCCCGATGAGGGGATTAGAGGGCGTCAAAAATTCTAGAACATCTGACCATGTCTCAGCAGTTGACTCAGCAGTTTAGATACTAGCTAGAAATTTCATAAAATAAATATACTAAACAAGTTATTAAACACGCTTTTCAGCTATTCAAGAAATTCCTCCTGAGGGGTTAAAGGGGATAATGTCGAAAATTTTGGAGTATTTGGCCACATCTCAGCAGCCGTTTTAGGTAGGAGCGTAAAATTCAAGATAAAATATTTACTAAATAAATAATTAAACACGTATTTTAGAGATTTTTAGACATTTTCACATAAGGAGTTAATGGAGGTAGGGGGGGGGCGAAAATTTTAGAATATGTTTCAGCTGCCGTTTTAGGTACGAACGAGAAATTCAAGATAACAAGCTTCTTAAAAAATAATCAAACATATTTTACCGGTTTTAAAAATTCCTTCTGTGTGAGAATAAAAGAGAGGTGGGGGCGAAAATTATGAAACATTTGGCCATATCTAAGCAGTTAATTCGTGTAGGAGCGTAAAATTCCTGAAAATAAATCTATTAAAAATAACTCAACAAATATTTCCGTAATTTTGGAAATGACGTTAATGGGGTTGAAAGGTGTGTCGAAAATTTTAAAACTAATAAGAATGTATTTATTAAAATACAACACTTTGCTCAGTGGTGCACAAAACAAGAATTTTAATACACATTTGTACAATTAAAATAAAATAAAACTATCAACGTTTCGCGCCGTCTTCTGCGGGCGTCTTCAGGAAAATATGATAACGGAAGGACTAAGTTTGCATCTTGATCGAGAGATAATATTTCTAATAAATTAAAATCTAAAAATGATTTTTAGATTTTAATTTATTAGAAATATTATCTCTTAGGATAAAAATTACAGTTAGAAAAACTTTCCTCATTCATTCCTGAATTAAACACAAAAAATCCCTGTCGGCTTGGCCTATAGGCGGAGGTAGATTTCGAAGAGTTTTCTTTCAACAACAACAAATAAAATATTATTAAAGATAAACCCTGATTAACTACTTTATTTGGCCGCTTTAAAAAAAAAAAAAAAACAATTTCATTTTTCTGTAAGAACGGATTTTTCAAAATCCTCTTAAACGAAATTCGGCTCAAATGCCCATTTTGAAAACATATTTTGAATATATATTCTGATTTTATTAAAAAATCGACCAATACGCACATTATATAATTCCTAAATAACAAGAAAAAAAACTGTCAATTGAATGTGTTTGAGAGCAAAATTGAATTTAAAAATGAGTCATAAAATAACCAATTAGTTATTTGAATACATCCACAATTCTTTAAACAAGATCACTTTGGGAAATTTTGTGCGAAGTGCCCAATTTGACAGCTTTTTTAAAAATATATACATGTCTTTATAAAAAAAAATGACCAATATGGCCCATTACACAGTTCTTAAATAACAAATAACTGTCAATTGAATGCGTTTGAGAGCAAAATTGAATTTAAAGATGAGTCATAAAATAACCAATTTGTTATTTGAATACATCCTCAATTCTTTATCATGATCGCTTTGGGAATTTTTTTTTTTTTTTTTTTTTTTTTTTTTTTTTTTTTTTTTTTTTTTGCGAAGTGCCCACTTTGACAGCTTTTTTAAAAATTATATTTAGCCTCTATCAAAAAATTGATGAATACGCACATCATATAGTTTCTAAATAACAAAAAACTGTCAATTGAAATCAAAATTAGATTTAAAAATGAGTCATAAAATAACTAGTTTGTTATTTGAATACATCCTCAATTCTTAAATCATGATAGCTTTGGGAAATTTTGTGCCAAGTGCCCATTTTGGCAGCCTTTTTTGAAATATATTCTGCTTTTATCAAAAACTGGCCAATCCGTCTCACTATATAGTTCCTAAATAAGAGGAACTGTAAATTGGATGCGTTTAAAATCAAAAATGAATTTAAAAATGAGCCAGAATATAAGCAGTTTGGATTTGAGGTTTTTTCTCAAACTCCTATTTTTGTTTAATTTATTTTTGATATAAGAATTGATCCTATGAAAAACTTGTTAATATAAAAGTTGTAGATATTATTGAGAAGATGTAAAATAAATTTAATTGGATTTGATTGCTTAAGAATTGAGTAAGTTATGGATTTTTTCTTTTTCCTCCCCCCTTTTTCTTTTCGTTTTTAATTTTTTTTTCATCGGTAAAAATTGGTCCTATCAAAAACTTGTAAATACAAAAGTTTTAGATAATGTTGAGTACATTTCTAAAAAATTTAGTTGGATTTTATATCTTGAGAATTGACGAAGTTGTGAATTTTTTTCTCCCAAAAACCTTGTTTTTTTCGCTCCTTGAATCCACTTTTAACTTTATCAGAAATCTGTCAAGCATAAACTTTTAGCCCATTTTTTAGGAGTAATATAAACTTTAAACGGATTCGATATCTATTTTAATTAGGAAGTTATCGCGTTTTTTCGGTTTTCACAAAAACCCTCCATATTTCCACCCCCTTGGTCCGATTTTCCCATTAACGAACTCGACCGAGATTTTATGCCTCTTGATTTTATGTAAAAATTTGAAGAAAATTATGAAGTTATGAAGTTATCGTGTCTAGAAGAAAGTGAAATATATATATACACTGGTGTCCAAAAGTTAAGCATAATTGGTAATTAAGTAATTATTTTTAAGTAATGAAAGAAATATGAATCGGAATGTGCTGAAACTCCAGGTGTGTAAACAAAATAGTACGCGTCACATATTTTCGCGAAGAGTTTTCCCCGAAATCGAACAGGGAACCGTCAACAAATTGAAAAAGAACGAAGATCTTTTGGATAACCCTGTCAAAACTAATGTAGCAAAAGCGTTCAAACTGCACATTATGATTAATTGGCTTATTGTAATGTACTATGTTAATTTTTACAAGGATAGCATGTATACTCGTAGAGAAATTAAGGTTTTTATAAAAACAGTCCTAATTTTTTCCAAGTTTTTTGCTTATAATTTGCAGAGTTCTTATTATAAAATAATGTTATTTTCTGAAAATATGACAAACGTCATTGTACGCAATACCCTGTCATCAGAATTTAAAAATAATAAAAATTGCATGAAAAATGAGTATGTTTAGTAAATAATTTTTCATTGCGCATGCGTCAACGATATCAAAATGTCATTTGCATATTGTGTTAGCTAAATGTATAGAACAACTTCTGTAAAAGTTTCAAAATCATAGCTTGAAAATTCTGAAAATGGGAGCCTATAGAATCAACTCAAAATCCGTTATTCCTAAAGGAAGCAAAAAAATCAGGGGTTTTACCTAAATATAGTTGTACGTGCAATATTGTGTAGGCACTAAACAATGGAATATGGATACAGCCCCTCATCTTTTTGCTTCATTTAGGGAATAAAGGATTTTGAGTTGATTCTATAGGCTCCCATTTTCAGAATTTTCAAGCTATGTTTTTGAAACTTTTACAGAAGTTGCTCTATACATTTAGCTAACACAATATGCAAATGACATTTTGATATCGTTGACGCATGCGCAATGAAAAATTATTTACTAAACATACTCATTTTTCATACAATTTTTATTATTTTTAAATTCTGATGACAGGGTATTGCGTATAATGACGTTTGTCATATTTTCAGATAATAACATTATTTTATAATAAGAACTCTGCAAATTATAAGCAAAAAACTTGGAAAAAATTAGGACTGTTTTTATAAAAACCTTAATTTCTCTACGAGTATACATGCTATCCTTGTAAAAATTAACACAGTACATTACAATAAGCCAATTAATCATAATGTGCAGTTTGAACGCTTTTGCTACATAAGTTTTGACAGGGTTATCCAAAAGATCTTCGTTCTTTTTCAATTCGTTGACGGTCCCCTGTTCGATTTCGGGGAAAACTCTTCACGAAAATATGTGACGCGTACTATTTGGTTTACACACCTGGAGTTTCAGCACATTCCGATTCATATTTCTTTCATTACTTAAAAATAATTACTTAATTACCAATTATGCTTAACTTTTGGACACCAGTGTATATAGATAGATAGAGAGATAGATATATATATATAAACTTTTTTACTGATGGTAGTTTTGGGGTCTAGGAGTCATGATCGGTGTAGATCTGCAAAAATTTTTCAGAAATTCCAACGTGGGAGAGAATGCAATAGGTAGTATTTCATACGAAATCTACCTAAAATAGTATTTCATACGAAATCTACCTAAAATTGCATCTTCATATCACCAAAACTCACAGAGTTATGTCCGTTTAAATAATTCGTCAGGTTTTAAGGGATCAGACACAAATTGAAATATGTGCAATTCAAGAAAAAATTTACTTTAACAGTTCTAGGAAAAATGCAAAAAATATACTTATCGAGTAAGAATTTTGATTTTTTTTTCTTTTTTGTGATGGTTAACCATATAATTTGCGAACAAAATCACATCCTAAAATTTCTCATAAAGTTAAAAAAAAAATAACTCATTAGTTCTTTTTGAGTGCAGTAATTTAAAATCGTTATGACTCGAAATGTTATCCATCGGATTTCATTTTTTTTCTTTTAATTAAAGAGGAAAATATAATTTCAGTTTTGTTTCAGAATTTTTTTAAATATTAATTTTAAATATCAACAATATTTATTTAAAGAATGATGTAACTTATTTTATTTTTTCAAAATTTGTTTGTTCAAAAGTAAATATTTTTTTTATTCAAATTTGCGGAAACAAAATTAATGTAATAAATAAATAAATAAATAAAAATAAAAGACAAGTTCTAAGTTTGCACCTTATTTCTTGAACGATTCTTAAATTAATAATTTAAAGCTGAAAAATGGTGAAAGAAAATATCATGCAGCAAAGCGCATTTAAAGTTTTAAGCAAAGATTGTCTCCTAATAAAATGTTTAAGTGTTTTAAAAAATTGAATGTGAAAAAATAACTTCCTTCTGTAGTTGAAACTCCCGAATCAGCTTAACTTTTGCCGTTTTCACTTCTTTCCTGAAGGGGCGAGTGGGGCAAAGTGGGACAGTTGATTTTTCTGTTTATGTATTATTCTAAATATTTCATAAATCACACACAAGATGAAGCAATGGTAGCTCAATTTCAGTTGAAAAATAAAATGTTGATCTGTATAAGCTTGCAATTGTAAAAAGAAAAAGGTTATTTCAAGAATCAAAAGTGAATTTGCATCATATACTTGTTAGTCAATACTATATTAATGACTGCTTTATGCATATATTTAATAGTTTCCTTGTTTATCGAACATTATATTGTATGCTATCCATTATTTAAACTAAGAATAAAAATAATATTTTTGTTTATACAAGAAGTTTAACACAAAACAAGGAAGTGGGGAGGTATGGAACATGCCTGTAAAGGGAGAAATGGGACATGTCCAATTTCCTGCTTTTTAATAAAATGGATGTAAATTGCTAACATGCAAAATTTTTTATAGGATAGTATATATTAGTTATAACAATGATAAAATATTCATTTACTTCAAAATGCAAATAAATTGAATCGGTGATTTTTTAATGTCATCTATGACTGACAATCCTGAATTTCATTTCAATCATGAAAACACTGGAATTTTATGTTGTGGTACATATACATTATCAACCTACAATTTTTGTTTGAATGTATATCTACCCGACAACAGACTATTTGTGTTTTATAGCTTTGTTTCATCACGGTTTCGTACCTCCCTGTTAGTGGGGAGGTATGCGACACATTTTGAAACTTACAATTTCTTTAATTACAAAATAGTTTTTTGCGTGTTACATTTCTATATTGTTCAGGGAGATTAAAAAATGTTTCACTTTGCACTCTATAAATTAAAATTTTTGTTTTTGTGTCAAACAATGTTGATTTTCTTACTTTTGTAAAAAGCGTCCCACACCACCCACCTCTTTCCTACTACTTAAATGTTTGTCAATTATTTAAAACAATGCTTTTTCTACATGCTGATAAGAGTTTTTTTTTCATAACTTTAACTCTCACAACTTCAGGTTTTTTATCGTCCCGGCGAAGCCTTTAAAAAAAGTTTGTATTCTAGGACCGGGTTAAATCAGGCATGGGACCTTACTTTTTTCTGAAGACTCGGCCAGGCCTTACATGTTTTTTTCATTTCGAACTTGGACTGTCTTCCTTCTTCCTAGTTCTGCACGGGGCTAAATTTTCAGTTCCGGTCTCGAAAGAAACCGTATTAAAATTATCGTCTTTGACTGGTCTAATACGTGCAAAAATAAGTAAAATTTGCTCAGCCCAAAATTTTTTCAAAAAGTGCATAGATTTTAAAATCATCATTATTTTACAATAAAAACGTTAAAGTTCACTTTTTATAATGGATAGTAGGTTTAAAGGAAAAAACCCGTAAAATACAATAAAAGCAGTTAAACGAATCTGCCTATGATGCAATCCTCTCTTACACGGAAAAGATCTATACAAAGTGAATATGATAATACCTGAGAAAAAATAGATTGCTTTTATACCTCCTAAGAAAGGAACTTGTCTATAGCGCATTTTTATCTTTCCCATAAGATTCCATCTTAAATGATTTTACTGTATAGCAAACGATATTAAAGGAAAGGCGAACGTATCAATAGAGATTCATTAATAAAACAAATATATCGAAGATTTTTTGCGTTTCTTTAAAAGTAAAAATTATAAACATGAAAAAAGAAAAAGCTAGAATAAATATTTTTAGTCAGAACTCGCCTATACGAAACAGTTTTTATTCACATTGATGAAAAAAACTATGTAGAAATTCAGTGAAGCCGGGCCAGGCTATGATTTTAACTCTAAGTGCCAGTTTGGGACCGGACCTAGCTATTTCGACTCCTCCAAACTTCTGGTGCACACTAAAAGGAAATTTTCAAAGCAGGTTTAGCTTTACATCTGTAAGCTGTTATTTTGTGTCCAAAGGAGAGTCACTGTCTTAATTATACATTTAAAAACGGACAATATGTGGATGATCCCTTTCTTCCTTTCAAAATCAGTCAAAAACTCTTCGTTTACAGGCATGGTTAAGTGGTGTAAGTCGCGAATTTTGGAGAATTTTGGACAAATATTTCTGCGAGATTTATAGATATGGAGATGAAAATTTTTTTGTTCAATTCAAGAATGGTTAAGGAATAATTTCCTAAGTGGAAATTTAGTCCTACGGAGGCCGTATAAAAATAAATTTTTGTATTTTTTTCAAATAGACCCCCCCATGGAGTTGCAACCCATGCCATCATATATGGTACCTCTTTTAATGAATTTTTGCAAATGGAAGTATGGGTCTAGGGGCAATATTTAAGGAGATAGCCTATTGTTTCGATAGTTATTACTCACCCTGTATAACCTATGTTGATGGTTTGAAAATCTGTCCAATAGTTTTGGAGAAAATATGCTATGAAATAGAAGAACCATTTTATCTCATGAAATATAAATATTTATAAAATAAATATTTATAATAGGAGAAATATACTGTTAGATAGGTAGTCACATATAAAAAAAAAGGAAATTTGATTTAAATGCATGTTTTCAATGCCTAATCAGGCTGTGCTCTTTACCGATTATAGAAATTATATTTAATAATGTTACTTACTTTATTTTTGTAGAAATCTTGATTTTGCAAAGAAGTTAATTTTCCGAAATGGAGAATTCTTCAAACGAGGAAGAACCTTTCTGGATAAATCCTTGCGGCTTGGAAGATGAACCCGATTATAACAGCTGTGTTGACGATCCCCCTTTAGACAGGAAGGTCATAAAAGAAGTATTGAAACATTCTCTAGTCAATGTGAAAGTAGCTTTAGATGATGCAAAAAATCTAAAGGAATACTTGGTAAACATTTTTATTTTCTCTTTCTTTTCGTTTTTGTTTTTAAAAGCGTTGAATGTAATAAATGACACACCATGCTTAGAGATTTTTATTTATCAACTTTCGTCAAGCAGTCATACCGCTATTCAATTATCATTTTAAGTGCATTTTTATTTCTTCCTGAAATGATTTTGACCGATACAACTTTTTAAAAGTATTTTTCAGACAATGAATCACTTTACTTTTCATTATTTTATTTTACTTTTCATTAATGAATTAAATTCTGAAATCTGAAAATTTTTGGCCTCGTAAATAAATTACCATTTTGAAATAAATTCTTCTTGCAGGCATGTAGTGGTGATGGTTAAATGAAATCGCCTCTAATTTTTGGAAAAATTAATAACAGTTCATAAAGAAAAGATGTTATTTCGAGTGGCATCTTAAGAGGGCTGAAGGTTATGTCACAGAATCGTCAAAAATCTCCCATGTGCTGAAACTCGAGCCCGTTTGCACCTGCAGAGTAAGAGACGAGACAACGCCGACTGAGGATTAGAGGTCTACACGGGTCCGGGCCTGGCCGGGCCGGCAGAATTAGAGTAATTCTTTAAACAGGCCCGGCCGGCAAAAAAAAAAAAAAAAAAAAAAAAATTAAAAAGGCCATACGGGCCAGGCCGATAAAAAAAGTTCAGCGGGGCTATCGGTCCGTTATAAAGATTTAAGCAACGACGATAAGATATGAGCTATTTTCACTGTGTATGATTTTAACAAGAATAATTATAACTGTGCGTCCGAGCCAATATTACTTTGACAACATCGATACAGAAATGTAACTTGTACAATGTAGAGATCGGCTTCGAACAGTTACATTGTGTCTAATCCGGGTTTAATATTTTTTTAGCAGACTCGTGCCGGTCCGAGATCAGGCTTGCATTGTTTTTCAACATTCAGTCGAGACAAGCAGGACCTAGATTTAATTGTTGTAGGGTAGACAACATGATTTGTAAAAGTATTAATAGCAATAAAGAGCTTATATTAACGTAATCTTTGGAAATATACTTCTTGGTAGTACTTAAATCCACTTCCCAACAACATGAAAGTTTGACACATTTTCTGACTAATTTTTAACTGTAAAGCTATAAAACTGACAAGCTTGACTGTTGAAGGGATTTGGAATCGAATAGAGTTTTCCATTTTTGGTAAATAAGATACGTATATACTTGTTGCGATATAAGAGATTCTTGTCACGTAATTGCAGATTTTTCGTCCTTTCCATGCTTTCGTTTACGGAAATTCGATTCAAAATGCTAGCTTTGACAGTATTTTCTGAAATTGCTTGCATCAAAAAATGGATAACGCCATTCGATTACACAGTTTCTGAATAAAAACACCAGCTAATATTATGCGTTTCCGAAAAGAAATGCATTCAGAAATGTATCAAAAAGTAGTTTCTTAGGATTTGAAAAAATTTTTAATAAAATGATACAAAAATATTTTCATAAATCTACTTTATATTATAATCTTCTAAAGTTATGATGTTTTTAACCCATTAACGCCCAGCGTCCTCTTTTGAGGACGGTTACAAAACAGCAAGAAAGCAGTTTTCCCACCAGTAAAGAGGAAGATATATAAATACCTTCCTTCACGAGACAGAATCCTCGATAAATTTAGATAAAAGTTAATTTGATTTTAAAAGTGGTGAAAAATACAAAATTAAAATTTTAGCGAAGAAAATAATTCGGGTGTTAATGGGTTAACTTTCTTTTTTTTTCTTTTATTCTGAACCATATTAATTTTTTAATGAATTTTTATTTTAATGCTCAAAGTCGAAGAATCTAAGTAATCATTATGTTGTTATTGTGTATTTTCTATAAAATTCACTGTAAATCATCCCATAAATATGTAAACAGTATTCTTTTTCTAAAAAAATCTTAATTGTATGATAAAAATTTGACTTTTTTCGAAATAATAGAAATTGTAACGGGCGATATCAGGTCTGTTTTCACTGATTTCTGTATGGGCTGGGCCTAGAAATGTAAATATATAAACGGGCCGGGCCGAACGTTTGAGTTTTACACCGGGGCAACCCCAGCCTAGAAATCCTGGCCTGTGCAAACCTCTAGCGCGGATTCAAAGAGAACCGCTGAGATTTCCCTCATATGGAATGCTTAACTCAACTTACATACCCCCCCCCCCCCTTCTTTCGAATCAGACGAACCTCATTAAAAAAACCGATGATAGTTCAAAAATAAAATATTGTCAGTACTTCTTTAATTTCTAAATGTATTTTACTCGTTTCAATTGCATCATAACAATACTAATGGAGTAATTGTACGCTCATTTTAAGGCATTTTGCTTTACGTACAGATGTTAAGTACGATTATGTTAAATTAGTTATGTATTTTAGTAATGTCAATAAATGACCCAATAGTCATTTGAATGATTTACTTTTGAATAATATTATACTTAATTTCTTAATTATTAATTTTAATGTTTTCTTTTTGTATGTGTAAATAACTGTAAATAATTGTCTATTCTTTATGATAATTAATTCAATGTCTTAATTTTATATGCGTTGCTCCAATTCTACACCGATTAATTTTTTTCTTTTAATTAATTATTTATCTTATGTAGTTGGTATAGCAGGCATAATAGTATTTAATTTCGAAGTATGTTTGGTAGTGTAATACAATCAGTCAATCTTCATAAGTTGCAAGGCAGCGTAAATATTCACATTATAATCAATTTTAAAAGGTCTAATTGGAGTTAATTAATTTGTAGAAATAAGTAATATGTTTATTAATTTCGTATTTAATTATTTTAATCTTCACTTACGTCCAGAAGAATCGAGCACGCTTTTTACCTGTTATATAGAAAACCAGTAGTACTGGAACGAGGTATTAAACCTAACCTTACATGGTTTTGTGATTATAGATTTTTAAATTAGGCTAAATAATCATTAGGAGGCCTAAAACTTACTAGCAAATGTCTATATTAACCCCTTCGCGACGGAAGCCTTTTACGAAATTTTTAATGTTTTTTAACCAGTTTTTAAAAACAGAGATTTGTGTCTTACTAAATCAAGAAAATTCTCCGATTAAATAAGGTAAATTTTTACTGGTGGTGATAAACAAGGATTTTTAAGTCTTTTTGCGGCACGTGTACGGTCGCTCGTCTCTAAGGGGTTAAATAAATTTAAAAGCTTCATTTGTGAAATCGTCTGCATCATTTTTTAATTATTGACTGTGGCGTGCTAGCTTGTTCTAAAATGTTTACAATTTACTAATGTTTTAATATTTAAATTTTTGGCTAAAGATCTCGATCCCAAAGAAATAAAACTATTTTGCAACATATTAATGTTTAGTCTTCTCCATATTATAAAGTTAATGGATTGTAAAAATTTCACATACAACGAAAGTCCATAGAAGACCGATCATAGAAGTAGTAAGTAGCATCACCAACATTAGATTAATTTTAAACACGATTATTCAATCGATAAATTAATTATAACAGATGTCAACAGATATCAACAGATGTGAACAGATAACAAATTTACATCTGTTATCATCACCAACAATACATTAGAAATATTGATACTGTTTAGGAGATGATATTGAGTGAATAAAGATTAAGCTTTAAGTGATAGCAAAACTGTATCTATCTAAAGCAAATGTTTTGCGCATTTTAGATGAACATCTTTCGTTGCAAGATTTCAATATCGTTGCACGATTTGATCTTGGCCTATGGCCTTGACATCTATCAGATATTAGAAAATTGCAGCTGTCATTCCAAAAAGCTAATACAAAAATGTGGGTTTTAAAAGTTTGGCAGTCCTCTTTTTAGTCCAGATTTAGATTCAAATATCTGTTCCTGGAGATTAAATCGAGTATTTTAGAAGATAAAGAGACGAATACAGCGGTTATTATTATTTTCGTAGTAAATATTCTAAATGCTTTTCAAAGGTATTGGAACTAGTAAGTAAAACACGTAAAAAATGTTTCCTAAAGCAGTAGTGTTACATTGAAAAATAAATTTCTTTCTTTTAGAAGTATTTTAAAAGAAAAGCATTTTGATCTACCTATATATCTCTAAAATCAAGAGCTAAGAATGAAGGAATGATAAATTTTACGAAGCATGTTTTTAAAAGCCGCTTGTTATCGATGCCGTCAACTGTTAAATTAGGTACAATATGTTTTATTTGATTTAATATACCATTACAATGAAAATCCAGTACCAGAGCTTTATAGACCAGAAACCTCTGGGAATTAGTATGTAAACTAAAGCACAATACTCTGAAGAGTTCTGTAGCTTATTATTAACCCTTAAACGGTAACGTGTTTTTCGGCACCTTTAAACGGTAACCATGGGTCACTCGTGCTTAGCGCTGTAAAAAGTGGTTTAAAGTGCTTTAAAAATTCTAAAAAAATTCATGATATTACATCAACTACCCTTGAACAAGAATCAGTCACAATATTGCTGATTTATTAATTTGTTTAAACAATATGTTTAAATAAACAAATAAAAATGTGAAAACTGCACATTTTCTTTAAAAAATCATAACTTTGGATAGAATTGACATTTTTTGCTGTTTCAAACGGGAAATTGAAGACCAAGAATGGTACTTTCACAAAGAAAATAAAAATAGCCGGTATAAATTTAAAAAATGCTTAAGTTTTGAGCATAAAAATGACGTTTTTTTAACTTATAAATAGGTACAATTTACAATGAAATAGAAATTTTATTAATTTTTAATCAATTTTATTTATGAAAATGATGTTAATTATCAAACTTTATTTAATTAAACAAAAAATATAATAATGAAAATTTACAGCAACACTGATATCATCATTTATAAACAATCGAAGGAAGCCAAGAAGGAGAGCAAACTGCAATCACACCAAACAATTTCATAAACACGTGTTTGCATAAAAAGCAAAGTTCGGAAACCCAAGCGAGTGTAATGTATCGATTTTTTATGAAAAAAACATCAATTCCTAACCAAACAATTTTTTTCTTACCTTACACTTTTCGTCAACGTAAATGGTAACCCTGGGTCACTCGTGCCTTTTCGAAATTTTGACTGGCTCTTACGTCGGCTGTGAACGCACTAAAACATCGGCGTTTCGGGAGCTAATAGACTACTAGTGCACTATTTTTTTCAGGGTAATTTAGTCCCGCTCCCCACTCTCTCCTCTAAGCTAGCAAGGAAAGAAAATTTGACCGAGGCACTAGTGACCCATGGTTACCGCTTAAGGGTTAACCCGGAAGAACGCGCGCTTACCCAGAGTATGAATGGTTTAACTTTGTCACCAATAAAATCAAATTAAACTAGTCACTTTATTTAGACGGAGACAATTCTTACAAATTTTGCGATAAAATAAGTTGAAGACTACTTTAAAAAATTAGTGTTTACAATTGTAAAAACTATACGCACTACGGGTCTTTTAGGCCCTGCTCGCGTCCTCCCGGGTTAAGGGTATTCTATTCAACTGGTTGAGACTGCATTGATAATCTCGTATGGATTGCAAACAACTGCTCCTATTGCTTACTATTGGCATGCATGTGTGCCGTCTTAAATTATTTTACAAAGGTACTTTTATATAAAGCTACAAAGTTTGTAACATGATGATATGCAAAAGTGATATCATTTCCCACGTGTAGAAAGACAAACATACAAAACCGTTCTTTGATTGTATATGGCAAGTTTTCCTTTGGAGTCTGTAACGTGGAGATTCAAAATTTAAGCTGTTGTAATTCCTGATACATTTCTGGGCTTATTTTGTTTCTGACGTCTTATTTTCCCTGGTGCAGATCTGTAAGGTATGAAAAGTTTTGATAAACGTTTTTTTGTTCCGGTATTCTAATATTGCCTTTTTTGCTTAACATTTTAACATTAATGTACAGGGCTAGCGAAATTAAACTTTCGCTACTCAAAGTGCCCTGGAGGCCGTTCTACTAGTCCGAAGAGAAAAATATTTAGAAAACAGACACTTCTGAAGATGCGCTCGAGTTTTCCAAAAAAAAAAAATTAAATAAATAAAATAAATAAATAAATAAATAAATAAAAATAGTTTAAAAATTCATCACCTGATGGCGTTACGAGTTATCGTGAAGAGAGAAAACAAACTGAGCTTTCGAAACACTCAAGGACCAGTGATCTTACACATAAGGAACACAATTACGATAACAACATAATTAAAATATTGCACTTGCAATTTATTGCAACAAAAAATCTCTGTAAAAGACATTTCTAAGCATGCAAATTAATGCTTTAAAACCTGTTCAATTGCGCTTTCTATCACTGTTCTTCAAATCTAACAGAGTTGTCAGACGTCAGATTCTGTCTTTCAAAAATCCTTATAACCAGAAATACCGAGACGGAAGTTTGGGGGATCGTGGTGGCTAAGCTGTCAGGAAACATCGGCTGATCACACGTGCGTCTGTAAATGTTTGCCTTGCCTCAACAACTGTTAAATTCGAATTGCGATATGTGGTGGGGCTCCTTCTTACTTGAATATGGTTTCTTGCAGTAGCCTCGTTACTGGAGAGTAGGAATGGAACATGTGGTGATATCGTTGCGCATTAACAAAACATATGATAAGTCCTTGAAAAGTCACTTCAAAAAAAAAAAAAAAAAGGTCCAATAATGAATGCAGCAATGAACCCGCACCATACAGTCACTTTCGTATCATGCAAGGGTTTTGCGTACATTTTGTGGGGGTTTTCACTCGACCACATGCGACAATTGTGGGTATTTATTAGTGCTCGCGATGGGATACGTATAGAAGCTATACGTTTAAACGTTATACGTATATCCGTATAATACGTTTTTCTGCTATACGAATACTTTAAAATATACATTTAAACGTATCCGGATACGTATAAGGCGTATCAGTTAAACGTATATTTTAGACTACGTATATTTAATGTATTCGTATATTCCACGTATCGTATCTAATTTAAATATTGGACTTCATCAGTCTTATGTCACTGAATGAAGAATAATTTGGAAATCGGTGGCGTTACGACAGGAATCCATATAGTATGTCTTATGTATACAAGATCAAGCAATGAAAAGCGTATATTTTTTAAAACAGTTTGCAAAAATTTCACAAAATATCAGACTCCTGATTGGCCAATCTCGTTTCACTAACTGTGAAATATCTATTTTCAAAATAGCGAGTTATTACCGTGAATTGCAAAAGTATTTTGCAACATTGTACTTTGAATTTATTTAGATTCTTTTATTCATCTCAAGGTAATGAGCTCAGATACCCCGTTATTTTACATTTTGTGTAGGTAATGTATACAAATTGTATCCATTGTAAATAACCAGCAAAATTAAACACTTTTTGAGGAAAGAATGAGAGTATAAATGTTTCAGATTTATTGTGAATTCTTGTTAAATTTAGTTTTTTCTTTTTATTTATTTAAAAATTCTTTATTCACTTATTGTTTTACACTCAAGATTGCACCCGAGCGTAAATGCTATTCTTTTCATGGAGTTGATATTTTCTAACTCTGTTAATGTATAATGAAATTTCATTTTTTTAATCTTGACATTTTCACCAAAACATACATAGAATCACTTCATATCAAGCATTAAGTGAATCTGTAGTTTGATGAAATTCCGTGCATTAATTCTAGAGATAGATCTTTTGCAGAAATCGTAAATAAAGTACAGTAAAGTAGAGCCACCTGTTGAACGATTTACATACAAAACTAGTCAGCAACAATTTCTAACAGGGACTACTTGAATATATAGGGGAGACTGGGATGCATGTGAACAGTTCACATGAACATAGCTTTTTGTCATAACTGGGTTAATTTCTATAAGCAAAACTACTCTATATAGTAAACAGAACTTTTTTTATGCATGGTATTTTTTAAAAATTAACTTTACAGTTCTTCTTATTTTTCTTAATAGTTTATTGAATTAAAAAAAATGTTTATATGTGCCCCAACGAAAGAGCAGTTGTAAACACATAAGGAAAACATGTGAACACAAGGAAAAAAATTTACATGTTTTTACTATCTTTTTCATATGTTACCTTAATCATTAGTTGTATTATTTATTAAATTCACCATAAAGAAAAATATATGTATATTTATTTAGTTTCTGAGTTATATGATTGAGCAAAATATTATAAAATAAGAATAAGTAGATTTGGGAGGGGGGGGCTTATATAATTGATAAAATATTGTTGCAATATAATAAAAAAATAAAGAAGTAAACTTGAGAAAATAATTAAAGAATTTAAATTTTGCTTAGGGCTTTTTGTTTGAGGGAAATTTTAGGGAGGGGGCATTTGGATAATATTTATAGGAAAACTACCAAAAGGCGAAAGATTCTCATTCCTATATTTGCCTGTAAATTAAGGATAAAAAATTGTTTTACATATATAAACTTCCTCCAAATTTAATTTCTTTTACTTTTAAAAGTAAGGGGGAGACAGTAATGGAGATTTCACGGTAGTTATAAGTTTAAAAATTTTATTTTCTGAATATATATATCTATTTTCAAAACACCAAATAAAATAGCTGTTTTAGAAATGGAAGTAAAATAATACTACAAGTTTGTAACAAATAAAACAGAAGAATTTGCAAAGTTGTTAAACGTAATATTTTTTGCATTAATGATGCATAAAAAATAGTATTGAAAACTGTTAAATAAAATAATGTATAGCATTTATTGCAATTTAGAAAACATGAAATTTATTTAAATTACAATTGAACGTAGAGAGCTTGTTGCTTTTTATGTATTTGCAGACAGCAGGGGCGTAAACCACTCTAGTCGCGTAGGGGGGTGTAGGCTCATAAATTTCCGACTTTCAAGATGGAAAATTTCCGAGTACTATGGCCAACATGAGGACTAAAATATATACTTACATATACATATATATTCATAGATATATATACATTAATATATATATATATTATAATTCTCAAGATAATTATGACTTAGTGTATCGAGATAGTCAAATAATCTTACATTATGCTATTATTAGTCTTATATAACAATATATTTTCCCCATCAGTAGAAGATCTCCTGATGGAATAATCGTACCACCCGAGAGGGGCATGGGTAGTGCATAATATGAATAAGCAGTCTCAGGGCTTTCCAACGATATATCACACGAAAGGTGTCGGCTAAATTTAGAAAAGCGGTGACTTGTGAAGACTAAGTGGGTATCCAACGATATATCACAAGAGAGATGTAGGCCAAATTTAGGAAATATTTCCCCTCTCAAAGTAGACTTTTCCTCTAACTGTAAATTTTTCATGTATCATAAATAATATTTATCGGAGGGCCCTGTAAAAAAATCCGATCTTAAATGATAAAACGCTACAGTTTAAAAAAAAGATCGAAAATTGTCCACGGTAGGGAAATTGGATTGGATCAGGGGGAAGGTGAGCAAGGTTTATAATATGAAAGAGTGATCTGAGGGCTCTCTTACGATACGCCACATGGTCCAAAAAGTATGGAATTTTTCCACCCCCACTTTAACCCCCTCGGGAGTGGAAATTTATAAATATTGCTGAAACACTTATTTAATTAGTTTTTAATAATTTTATTTTCTGCCGTTTCATGCTATTATTAAAAAATACTGCTGACATGTGCCAAATGTCCTAAATTTTTCGACCCCCCCCCCCTTTTAACCCCCTGAGAGGGGATTTCGAAAACCGTTGGATTATGTGTTTAATAATATTTTTAGTAGATTTATTTTCTGGAATTTCACGCTCCTACCTTAAATGTTTGCTGAGATATGGTAAGTTGTTCCAAAATTTTTGACCCCGTCCCCCCGCTTGTCCCTCTTAGGGGGGGGTAATTTCAAAAATTCCATCTTAGTGGAAAGGTACATCATGAGAAGTATTTTCTCTCCAATTTTCATGGTCATTCAATAGTTTGGGCCGAACGTTGATTATCAGTCAGTCAGGACAAACTATTTTATTTTTATATATGTATAGATATCTCTACTAGCTGACCCGCCCGCCGTTGCCCAGCCATTAGATAAAATACATACTAGATATATCATATAAATATATTAGATGCATTATATAGATAAACAACAAATTATTAAAGCAAAGTATGTAAGTTTTCAGGTGCGAATTCATTGTGTTCTCAAATTATTCTTAAAAAATAATAATAAATAAATAAATAAGGCAATTAAATAGAGCCAACAGTTTGCTGTCGCCGTATGAAAACATGCACAAAATACAAAACAAAAAAACGAAATGCATAAGTCAAAAGTAAAATTCTTGTTTCTCTACAATCCCCCCCCCCCTTCCCCTACACACACATACGCAGGCACACCAGGCTCCAGAAAAAAAAAAAAAAAGGATCATTAAAAAATTTCAATTTGCAAAAGAGGTTAAGATCGATTTAATCATCAATTGGCTTTAAACAATCAAAAGTTGCGCCATTTTATCTTCTCCCAAGGCCGAAATTATTTTCAAGTTTCAAATGATTAAATTTTGTTTCTTATCTATACACACACTCACACACAAATACAAAAAAAAAAAAAAAAAAATATGTACAAAATAATAATCAAATTATTGTTATGCAGTGAGACAAAATTATTGTATTTGGTACTATAACAAAGTTTTAAAAATATAGAATATTTTACATATATTGACATTAGAACTTCAAAAAATAAATTAACTTTCTTAGTAATGATATTGAAAATGAAAATTGATATTATTTCCATGAAATGATATTGATAAAATATAAAAAGATCCATAGTACAGTTTTAACTTCACGCACAATACTAAATACATTGACTTGCGAATTGTAAAATGGTTGGCAAAAAAGAAAGCAAATATATTGAAAGAAAATGTTTAGTTAAAAATAATAATAATTTCATGAAATTTAAATAATAACTAGCTTGTCATCTCCAGTTTGAAACAAAACTAGCAAATAGTTCGGGAATTGCGATACTAACTGTTAAAAAAAAAGTTTATATATATCGAATAACAGTAAATTTTTACAAGTTATTAAATAATTTATTTGTCCCCTCAATAAATAAATAAATAAATCTATTATTAAATATGAAAACAATAGTTATTTACACATTTTATATATCTAAAATATTCTGTAATAAAATAGCTTACTTACTTCAAAAGGTTTTTTTGGAACTCCAGCAATGCAAAACGGTATGTGTATATGGGCTGAAATTTTATCAGCATGTTTTTGTTTATTATGTGTGTTTCTGTAACCATTATCGAAAATGGAATTACGTAACGCAGATTGTACTTTTTGTCTCTTACATTTAGGTGAGGACATAACTGATGCAAAAATATTGAATTATTAACCAAATACCAAAATATTCTCGCATAAACATTTTGTAATTGAATGATTTCGTACTATGAGCTTGAATACTAACGGTTTAAACAAAGAGTTAATGCAGTGCTGTTTGTTTTGTAATTTACACATAGGACAGGAAGTTCAGCGCCCAGTTGTCTAGGTGCCCAAGCTTTACTTTGAAGAGAAAAAAAATGTTCTATCTTTCTATTTTTCAGAAGTCAATTACAATCTCTAGCTGTTTTTTTTTTTTTTTTTTTTTTTTTTTTGCTTAAGGAATATTTTAGAGACAAAAATTTGTCAAAAATACGGGATTTCTTAATATAGGTTTTAATTCTTTCTAACGACAAACTTTAAAACAGCGTAATAACTTGATGTTCATGTTACCCCTTATTTTTCGGACTAAACAAAATGCAATAGTATTAATAAAAATATTTAAAAAAAATGAATACAATTGATTCAGGAAAAAAAAAAAAAAAAAAAAAAAAAAAGAACGTATTATTTCTGAGAGAAATATACTCGTATACTGTAAAATATTCATATTATTTCGAGATAAAAATTCAAAGTATTTGGGTATTTTCAATTTTCATTCTATATCATGTGAGGACCCCAGAAGCCAAGTTGTACAAGGGACAAAATTTCGATTTGGAGTAAATAGAGTTTAAAGATAATTGATGTTAAATTGGAACATCAATAACAATTGAGTGGATCGAAATAGGAAATTTCTGCTTGTTGCATTCTGGTCTTTGAACTCTTATATCAATAACTGTTAAAAAATAAAGTACAATTTTCTTTAAATGTATAATTAATCAATATTGTTTGTTTTTCGAAAAAAGTGGTTTGCCTCTATAATTCAGCAAATAATAAGAAAATCACTTATGTTTCTTTACCTGAAATGAAAAAAGCATATTTTTAGGTCGTCTGTGTATTTAGTTTATTTTTTTCAGTTTTGTCACTTATACCCCTTGGCTTCTGGGGTCCTCATATATATTTCTTAACACTAGAACGACCAAGACCGTCAATTTGACGGTTTTCAAATTTCGTGCTTAAAAATTTGATATAATTTATGGCGAGTTGCAAAATTTTATGATAAGACTTTTAATAAAACATAAGAATATTTAAATATTCATATTCAATTCCCTCTCACCCACTTTAATTTTCGTAATAAGTATGACCTATACCTATTTATACCAAGACCCGTCAAATTGACGGCTTTGGCAATTAACAAACTCATCCCGAAGGAATGCGGACTTCCCCATTTTCCAAATGGTCTAGCCCTTTTCGCCCATGCGCCGTCTGCTCCAGGCCTCATATCAAACGTATCAGTAACTGTTAAATGTAATTAGGATGCGATCATTATCAATTGTACTTCTAATGTGATAACGTTCTTAGTGAAAAGTCTGTGAATAGTGTAATCTGTATAAAGTCTAATCTGGGAAAAAAGTATGAACATATTTTTATGAAAAAAATAACATTTATTTTTTGTAAATTCTAGTCAAAAATGAAACGATTTCGAGGAAGAAAAAAATTATTCGGAGAATACAAAGAACTCACTAGTATAAATGAAGACTGTTCGGACACTAATTCAAGTAATAATATTGACTCTGAAAATTCTGGAGATGAAATTGAAGTACGAGATATTGAAGAAAGTGAAGAAGAAGAATATGAAAGTGAAGATTCAGGTAGTGAAGATGAAATTCCCCAAAAGAGCCACAAACGCAGAAAGCGATTGCGAATAATTTCAGATACTGAATCGGACAGCCAAAAAGAAACTGAAAAAAGACAGGAAAAAGAAATTGCTCTCGATGGTACTGAATGGGAAGAAATAGAGGATGGTTGTGTTGGCAAACTCCCATCACACACTATATTCAAGAATACTTCAGGCCCAACTGGTTATGCGAAACAAAACATTATGCTTGGTAATGTTAGCAGTGCATTTAGACTTATAATTGATAATCGAATGATGAAGCACATAAAAACTTGCACTGAGCTAGAGGCCAGAAATGTTTTACAGAAGGACGATTGGAAAATTACTATTGAAGAATTGTATGCGTTTGTAGCTATTTTGTATGCTCGAGGAGCCTATGAAGCGAGAAATTTTAAATTATCCTACTTGTGGTCAGAAAAATGGGGACCTTCTTTCTTTCGCGAAACTATGAGTAGAAATAGATTTCTAGAAATTATGAGATTCATTCGTTTTGACAAAAAAAGTGAGAGGAGTGTTCGCTTACGAACTGACAAATTTGGATTAGCTTCCGAAATTTGGAAGTCCTTTATTGATAACAGCCAAGCTTGTTACAAACCAGATCAGAATATAAGCGTAGACGAACAATTGTTTCCCACAAAGGCAAGATGCAGATTTCTGCAATATATGCCTAACAAACCAGACAAATTTGGAATTAAATTTTGGTTAGCTGTAGACGTGCGAAGTAAATATCTTATAAATGGCTTTCCCTATTTAGGCAAAGACGAACTTAGAACATCAGGAGTACATTTGAATGAATTCGTAGTTTTGATTCTTGTAAAAAACTACGTAAATTGTGGGAGGAATATAACAACGGATAATTTTTTTACAAGTATGCAGCTCGCAAAGAAGCTACTGGCCAAAAAAACAAGTCTTGTTGGAACTATACGAGCAAATAGAAGAGAATTGCCGAAAATAGCTAAAGTTAGAAAAGATAACATGGCTCTTTTCTCCACAAAACTCTACAAATCAAATGATATTGTTTTAACGGTTTACAAAAGTAAGCCTCGTAAAAAAGTACTACTTCTTAGCTCAAAACATAAATCTATAAAAATTGCTTCTAATCGAAAACAAATTCCTGCAACTGTGACATTTTACAATGAGACAAAGTTTGGAGTAGACGTAGTTGACCAAATGGCCCGCAAATATAGCGTAAAAGCAGGGTCACGTAGATGGCCTTTGCAGGTATTTTATAATATTTTGGACTTAGCAGCAATCAATGCGTGGATTTTATATAAAGAGATTTGTGATAAAAATATAACTAGAAAATTTTTTTTATTTCAATTATCTGAAGAACTCTCCAGTGAATATAGGTGCTGCAGAAAAAAAGGCCTCCTCCCAAAAACAAGAACGGAAATCAATGGATTGTGTTCTAGAAAATTCACAAAATATTCCTTATGATCGCAAATCTTGCCAAATTCGATTATGCAACAAAAATAAAGCGATTTATACTTGCATTGTATGCAACAAATATGTTTGTGGTAAGTGTTCATCTAAGATAACATATACTTGTAAAATATGTGCCTCGTGATTATTTCATTCATATCAAATATGCTGTACTATAAATGCAAATAGAAAGTGTTTTTCTTAATTAATAATTAATGAATTAATACATTAAATGTTATTTTTGTTAAATTATATGTATATTTTATTTACATTAACTAAGTCAAATATCTTTGTGGAAAGTGTTCATCTAAGATAAGAGACACTTGTAAAATATCTGCCTTATAATTAGTATTTCGTGCATATTAAATGTGATATACTGTAAATACAAATAGAAACTGATTTTGTATAGTTTCTTTATATTTATCATTAATGAATTATTATATTAAATATTGTTTTTGTTAAATTATATTCTTATATTTACATTAACTAAGTTTCATATGTTTGATGCAAGTGTTAATCTAAAATAACATGTAAAATTTGTCCCTCATAGTTTTTTTATGCATAGCAAATGTACTAACTATGCAGATAGAAACTGTTTTTTATTGAATTTTTATTAATTATTAATGAATTATCATTATAAATGATGTTCTTGTTAAATTATATATTTTTATTCACATTAACTAAGTCAAAAGTTACAATGAAAGCCGTGATGAAAAATCCGTCAATTTGACGGACGCGGTAAAACTAGGTATATATGAAACTCCGGTAGTTCTAGTGTTAAGCACATTTTTAAATCAATCCAAAATTACGTAAAAAGGTAAATAAAAACAGTTTCACATTTTTAATTATATATTTTTTAATAAAATAAAAAGAAAACACAATATTAGTTAGTAGGAAAAAATATAACCATAATTATTTTCAATTAAAGGTAAAATTTGTATAGAGTGGAAAACATCCAGATTTCGATATGGAAAAATATTAAATATTTGTATTTCAGTTTTGAATTTTCATCGGATATCATTTAAATTCCGTGATACATATTTCTAACTAAATTTAAAGTTTAGATAAAACAATAGGAGTTTCTCCACTTCAATCAGTATAGCTTTAAATTTCGAGACTAAACTAAAAACTTTCCTATAGTAAACAAATACAGGTAGATTTCGATATTTCGAAGTCAAAAGGCACAGAAAAAAAAAAAAAATCGGAATATTAAGGTTTTACTCAAAATACCACAGTTACAAATAACATTAACATTGCTACAATATGCACATAAATATTTTTCTTTTCGTCATATCGAGGTTTCCGAGTACACAATATTTGACAAATCAAAAATTTTCTGAATAGATTTATGTAAAAAAAAAATAGTAATAATAATCCTATATATTAATGAGTTATATAAATTAGTAAATTAAACTAATTAATAAATTACCAATTAGTTAAATTAATTAGTTCCGGTTAAGAATAAGTTTATGTTTTCTTCGTTATAAATTGTTTTTTCTTATTAGAAACTACAAGGAGAAATAAATCCGACTCAGAATAAAATTTTATAGGTTTTCTTCGATCTAACTTGTTTTTCTTATTTATTTAAAAACTACATAAATATTTCTCCAATTCATAAATATTTATAGATTAATACCTTTTTTTTCGGCTAAACATACTTTTTTCCGATCGAACAAGAATTTTTCCGACTGACTTTTCCATTTTTTTAATTTATAAATTTTTAGAGGTTAATACGTAATATACTGTTTTTTCCTACTAAACATGCCTTTTCCGATGGAACGGAAAAATTTCCGAATGATATTTTTGTTTTTTCAATTTATAAGTTTTTATAGGTTAATACCATTTTTTTCCGATTGACTTTTCCGTTTTTCCAATTTATAAATTTTTATAGGTTAATACGTAATACTGTTTTTTTCCGACTAAACATGCTTTTTTCCGATGGAAACGGAAAATTTTCCGAATGATATTTTAGTTTTTCCAATTTATAAGTTTTTATAAGTTAATGTCATTTTTTTCCAATCGAACAAGAGTTTTTCCGACTGATTTTTCCATTTTTCTAATTTATAAGTTTTTATAGGGTAATACATAATACTATTTTTTCCGACTTTCCGATTAAACGGTATGCCTTTTCCGATTAAACGGTAATTTTTCCGAATGATATTTCCATTTTTCCAGTTTATAAGTTTTTATAGGTTAATACTATTTTTTTCCGACTAAAGATACTTTTTCCGAGCGATCTGGTAATTTTCCGACTGATTACTTCTGGGGGGGTGCTGTACCCCCCCAAACCCCCCCGGGATTTACGCCCTTGGCAGACAGTTGTGTTTGTAGAAGTTTCTATTACACAAAATAAACTTTATATGATAGAAATGTCTTCTATTTCTATAAAAATATAGATAATGGAGCTGGCATTATTTTCACGAAGTTAACTAAAAGGAATAGAATCACTGAATGATTATTGGGCAATTTAATGACATATTCAGATCTGCCCCAACTAGACTCTTCATAAGTGTCCCACATTCCCACAAGAGTTAAGGGTGTATTTCGATTCAAACTGCTTAATTTCCGATTTATTTTTGAATTCATTTTTGCTCTCAAATACACCTAACTTTCAAAATATCTTATTTGGAAAGTGCACAAGGTGCCGTGATTGTCGATTCTTTGATAAATGCATAAAATATTGCAAAAAAAGCAATCAAAAACGGCATTTCGAACCGATTTTTCACAAGTGGGAGATTTGTGAACAAAAAAAAAAAAAAAAAAGGGTCATACTGATAAGGCAATTGTTTATAACTCAAATTCTAATGAATTGAGTGTAAAAAGACATCACACGGTACCTCATACGTCCCTTCAAGAATCCCCTCAGCAAGTTTCATGTTTCTACTTTAAAAAATGTGCCTGAAATTGTATCGGAAAATTTCGAGCTGTTGAAGGTGGAAAAGCGTTTTTTCGTATACACCCTTAAAATGACAAATCATTAGCACTTCTCAATTTTAAAAATAAAAAATATCATAAATATTTATTAGTATCCATAGTATATGTTAAATAAAGAAAAAAAAAAGAATAAATAAATAAAATTATTCTTTTATCAAGCTGGAGATTTTACTTTTAAGTACAGTAAGCAGTATTTTGGCTCCCGGGGACAAACAAAATGTCGAAGAGTTTCAAAAAAAATTTCCATATGTCTATAGGTGCTCCCATCTTTGATATTTTTTTGAAATAAAAAAACATATAATAACTAGTGAAAAATGGCAATGTTCTCATATGCCCCATTTTCACATGTGCCCTAGTCTCCCCCATATATGTTACTTAATTCTGTGTATTAGGTCTTGAGATAGAAAACCCACAAAATCCATGTCACATAGAGACAGACAAAGTCACAGACTCATAAACTGACAGGCAGATATTTTGTAAAAACATGTTTTTCGAACTCTCTTACCCTTAAAACGTGTAAACCCGTCGAAAGTACTCCCGAATCCAATACTTTCTTCTTCTTAAGATACAAGAAAATATAAAAAACTAAGTACTGCGTCGCAGATTTTCCAAAGATTAGTTTGATTCTACCCACAACTATTGTTAGACATTTTATAATAAATAACTTAGTTTTTTGGAAAAAAAAAAACCAAAATCTAAACTGAGGAAGTATTCAGATTTTTTTTAAGTACCTGCATAACAAGTAGTAGTTAAGTAAACACATCGTAGTTCTTTGAACAAAGAATCGCGATGGGGATACTCTACCGGACATTTCTCAATGTCTCTAATCCGCAAAAAAATATTGAAACATCAAATTTCATACATTGAATGAAAAACGTTTAAACGTTTATACGTTTAACCGCTTGGGTAAAATTCGTATATACGATGTACCGTATATGCTGTTTCGTGTAATACGTATAACTGCCGATGCCGAATTATACGTATAGCAAATACGTATTTCGTATAATACGTATTATACGTATACTCGTATAAACGTATAATCGGGAGCTCTAGTATTTATCTGCATTCTCAACGTTGCGGTAGTACGGGTGTCACTAGCAGTGCTCTCTCCAGCAGTAACCGTATTCCGAAAGGATCACCTGATTGTGGTAAGAACAACTTCTTCCTTTTATTGTGGTGGACATTTACATATGTTGCAGCAATGTGCTGCCCACTGCGCCATCTGGTAGTGTATTTTATTATTTTTTTTATTACGGAAATTTTTAGCACATCCTCCAATGTGTCGATTTTCTAAATATTTTTCACTCAGGACTTGTACAACTACCTCCAAGGCCCTTTGAATAGCGGAAGTTTAATTTCGCTAACCCTGTAGATATAATACATATATGTAACACATTTCTACATCATAATATAAGAGATACTGGCGAATGTTCACCTGGGATTTGACAGATAAAAATTTCTTTTCAAAAAGCAATTTCAATGGTCTTTTAATTTTTTTCTTTTGCACTTGCTGTAGGGAGGAAAATTCAAATCAGGCTATAAAATATCCCCATCATGGCATTATACACCATGTAATTATAAATAAATGTAATTAAGGTCATTGTGCCTAAATGCGATGACCCCTAAAGGCGACAAAGTTCTTTTACTTAAACTCTTAATGCAAGAATCTTAAATAAAGGCTGTATAATAAAACATCCGTTCTTAAGGGACGAAATCCGAAATATTTTTCTACATTTAACACACTTTCTTCAATAAAATTTCCCATTTAAATACACATTGTTCATTTTACAGCACCCCATCTTTCATAAATGCGGCAAAAAAATCCCGAAAGTGTAAACAAATGTGGCAACATGCAACAGCCCTTTTTGGCTGTATTCTGAACTGAACTGATATGATCACAAAAACTTTTATCTTTTGTAATTGGCAACAGTCCACAAGTGTCAGAGTGGCTTGCTCTTCCAATGTTGTCGTGTGGTGTACACGTTTTCCAGAAGTTAATTAAATTTGTTATGCTTTTAAGTTAATCCTTCTGATTCCAGTGCTTATTAAATTATGTTACATTTATCACAAAACCGATAAGTGAACAGTGGTGACCGCGGACATAGAACATTACCATCTGCCATAGAACACCGCATGTTGTACCGGATCATGGCGTTTTAGGCCTAACGTGCTATCAAAACAATGTGCTCCAAAATGATTTGGTAGAAACGCATTAGGTCTCGATTCTGCATAATTATAACGCTCGCACAGTGTAATTAGATATGATGTCTCCAGGTATGGTTACTGTTATTTTCTTATAATTTCTTTTTCGTAATGGCTGTTCCCCGCGTTGTGTCAGTCGCGTAGTGTTATTACTACAATGAAATTAATCATTACCTAATATCTTTAAGACCATTATTTTGTTTTGTTCATTATTTTGTTTTATTCATTATTTTGTTTGATTGCACCTTGTGATGTATATATATATTTTTTTCCCCTTCTGTTTTGTTATCTCATATCGTATCGTATCGTAACAAAATTATTGTGAATGTAAATATGTATTAATTTGAATCAGTCTTATCATATTTAGTAATTTTTACCTCCTTATTTTGCTGTCCTTCAAAAATAAACGACGATGACTCTAGATCAAGAAACAGGAGTTTTAGCCGTTCAGGCAAAAATGCCCACGTTTTCGAAACATAATATTAAGTTATTTTTCGCGCAACTCGATTCGGCTTTTACATTAAACAAAATCACTGATGAGAAAACCAAATTTAATTATCTAATCAATATTTTGGACACGGACATCCTGTCTTCTGTTAGCGATCTCATATTCACACCACCTGACACAAATCCTTTTACTACTTTAAAAGATAAGTTGCAAGCTATTTTTGAAAACTCCACTGCCCAGAAAACGAAGGCGCTCCTGCAAGAGCTCACTCTTGGAGATCAAAAACCGAGTGTGTTGCTCAGAAAAATGAAAGACCTTGCCTCTGGCCAAGTCTCAGATGATTTCCTGAGAAATCTTTGGCTGCAACGTCTGCCAAGCAATATTCAAACTGTTTTGGCTGTAGGGGGTGAGGAATTGGACAAACTTGCTGTCCTTGCTGACAAAGTATCTGAGATCAGCACCCCTCACAATGACCACACAATAGCAGCATTATCCGAGTCCAGTGAAATGAAAATTCTGCGTCTCCAGGTTTCTGAACTTTCAAAAAAGCTTGATGCTCTGACGGCTTCTTTTTCTGAGAATCGCTCTCGTTCTCCACATCGTAACAGAGAACGTAATTTTTACAGAAACCGCAGCGCCTCTAAAGACCGCAGATATAATTCTGAAATTTGCTATTATCACACACGTTTTGGCCCTAAGGCTCGTAAATGCACTAAACCATGTTCTTTTTCCCAAACGGGTAACGATATGAGTGCATCACAGTAGCGGCATGTGATCGCACACAACCTTCACACAATAGTCGCTTATGTATTTATGATCCTGCCACTAAGACAAATTATTTAATTGATTCAGGAGCAGATGTCTCTGTAATTCCCAGTGTCACCAAATCCAACCCCTCAATTTTTTGTCTTTTTGCTGCCAATGATACTAAGATACCTACCTATGGGCAAAAACTTGTTGAAGTTGAGCTCAATCTTAGACGTAGCTTTAAGTGGGAATTTACTTTGGCAGATGTTAAGCGTCCTATTATTGGATCAGATTTTTTAGCTCATTTCGGGCTATTAATTGATCTTAAAAACCACTGTCTTATTGATCCACTAACAAAATTAACTAGTAAAGGCCAATTTATAAAGGGTATATTTACATCTGTCAAAATTATCTGTAAGGATTCAACTGTTCACAAAATTTTAAACCAATTTCCAAACCTTACTCGTCCTCGCCCTTTTAACAGTAAAATTACCCATAATACTTACCATTTTATTGAAACTTCTGGCCCACCTGTTTTTAGCAAACCACGAAGACTCCACCCTGCACAACTTGCCGCAGCTAAACGAGAGTTCCAATTTATGTTAGAACAGGGTATCTGTCGGCCATCTAAATCTAATTGGGCATCTCCCTTGCACCTTGTTCATAAGAGTTCAGGTGACTGGCGTCCCACTGGGGATTACAGAGCACTTAATAAGATAACACGTCCTGATAAATATCCTATACCTCACATTCAAGATTTTACTCATAATTTGCATGGTGCTAAAATTTTCTCAAAAGTTGATATTGTGCGGGCTTTTCATCATATTCCTGTAAACCCTACTGACATTCCCAAAACAGCCATTACTACCCCATTTGGTTTATTCGAGTTTGTTTTTATGCCTTTTGGGCTGTCGAATGCTGCCCAAACATTTCAGAGGCACATTCATGAAGTTCTCAACGATTTTGATTTCTGTTTCCCATACCTGGATGACATTTTAATCGCCAGTAAATCACCAGCTGAGCATGAAGCGCACCTCCAGCAAGTTTTAAGTCGTCTTGATAAATATAACTTGACCATCAATCCATCTAAATGCGAGTTTTTCCAGGATGAAATCCAGTTCCTTGGACACCTTGTCTCTGAGCATGGCTGTAAACCACTTCCAGACAAAGTCAAGGCGATTATAGACTTTCCCCAACCAAAAATAGTGAAAGAACTCCGTAGGTTCTTAGGTGCCTTAAATTTTTACAGACGTTTCCTTCCTGAGATGGCTTCCATTCAAATGCCACTAAATCACTTGTTGCAAAATTACCAGAAAAATGACAAACGAGAAATCTCATGGACTGATGCTACAAAGAAGGCTTTTGAAGCTTGTAAAATGAAACTTTCTCAGGCCACGATGTTATGTCATCCTGATCCAACTGCTACATTAGTGTTGCATACTGATGCATCTGACACAGCTATTGGTGCAGCATTAAATCAAAAGACGGAACAAGGTCTTCAACCACTTGGATTTTTTTCAAGAAAACTTTCACCTGCACAGCAAAGCTATTCAGCTTATGATAGAGAGCTGCTAGCGATTTACAAAGCAATTAAATACTTCAGACACATGGTTGAAGCCAGATCATTCACCATATACACTGACCATAAACCTCTATGTTTTGCGTTTGCACAGAAACCTGAGAAATGTACTCCTCGACAACTTCGTCATCTTGACTTCATTGCTCAATTTTCAACTGATATTCAGCATGTTAGTGGGCAAGATAACAGTGTCGCTGATGCACTCTCTCGCATTAATTCAATATCCATGGATCTCAGTCTCCAGACAATGGCCGAAGCACAACTGACTGACAGTGAACTGCGTGAGCTATCGCAGAACCCTACTTCTTCGAACTTAGTTCTTAAGAAGTTTCCAGTTGAAAATGGTTCCACATCTGAGCTTATCTGTGATGTCTCCACTGACAAAATCAGACCTTTCGTACCCCTTTCGATGCGTCGACAGATCTTTGACAGTCTCCATGGACTCTCCCACCCTGGTGTCAAGTCAACCGTGCAGTTGATAAAACAACGTTTCTGTTGGCCATCTATGCAAACTGACATTACCAAATGGACTCGTTCTTGCATTCCATGTCAGCGCAGCAAGGTCCACAAGCACACATTTAGTCGTCCAGGTCAGTTCGCCACTCCAAGTTCTCGTTTTGAACACATCCATTTAGATTTAGTGGGTCCTCTCCCTCCATCGAAAGGCTGCCAGTATCTACTTACGCTAGTAGACAGATTTACACGTTGGCCAGAAGCTTTTCCAATAGAGGATATCACAGCTGACACTATTGCCTTCAAGTTCTATTCTGAGTGGATTTGCAGGTTTGGTGTACCTCTCCGAATCACCACAGACCGTGAACGACAATTTGAATCTCAGCTGTTCAAAAGTTTGTCTAAATTTATTGGCTCCCACCATATCTACACGACTCCGTACCATCCAGCATCGAATGGACTTGTCGAGCGATTTCACAGAAGTCTTAAAGCTGCTATTCGCTGCTATGCCACAGAATGCTGGGCTGAGATACTACCCACTATCCTCCTGGGCCTCCGCTCATCCATCAAAGAAGACCTGCAAGCTAGTGTTGCTGAACTTGTGTATTGTGAAACTCTTCGCTTACCTGGTGAATTTTTCTCTGCATCCAATGATTATGTTGATCCAACTACATTTGTCGGTCGCTTGAAAGACCACATATCCACAATCCGTCCTGTTCCAACTAGCCTGCGCACTGGTCGTTCTATTTTTGTGCATAATGCACTTTCTTCGTGTACTCATGTCTTTTTACGACAGGATGCTACCCGTAGAAGTCTCCAACCATTTTACACTGGGCCATTTCGAGTGTTATCCCGCAATGATAAAACCTTCACCATCCAGCTACACAACAAAACATCAACGGTGAACATTGATCGGTTGAAGCCAGCATTTATCAATGTAGTTCCTGATGCAGTGCCTCCAGAACAGACTGTGTTTTTTCCTACAGCAACACCTGATTTACCACAGTCTCCTTCTGGCCTGACAACAAGTCAACCGCTGTCTTCTAATCCGTCTACTAGCCAACAGCCATATGTTACCAAATCTGGTCGCCGAGTCAAATTTAACCCCCGTTATCTTGATGTCACTTCGTCACTGGGAAGGGGGTGATGTGGCAACATGCAACAGCCCTTTTTGGCTGTATTCTGAACTGAACTGATATGATCACAAAAACTTTTATCTTTTGTAATTGGCAACAGTCCACAAGTGTCAGAGTGGCTTGCTCTTCCAATGTTGTCGTGTGGTGTACACGTTTTCCAGAAAGTTAATTAAATTTGTTATGTTTTTAAGTTAATCCTTCTGATTCCAGTGCTTATTAAATTATGTTACATTTATCACAAAACCGATAAGTGAACAACAAACTTTCTATTTTAACTTTAAAGATCAAATAACTTCATAGACATCAAGGACTACACTTTTGTTTAATTTGCGTGAGGTATAAGATTAAGAATCGGCCACCAGTTTTCAAATTAGAGTGATACTACGCATGTAGGTGACTTGGTAACTTCGCTTGCTTATATATGATGCAACATGTGATCTAAATGCGTAGAGACTTATAGGAGATTTATGAAGTATGGTTATATGATATTTTTTATTCATTGTATTAAAATTATGTTTTGAGCAGATAATGTGTTTAATTAAGCTGTGTTGAATTAATTAATTGTGAATTTCAGCATAATCCCCAAATAATACCTTTTTTATTGATTATTTAAATATGTGTTTAAAATCATCTAAATAGAAAAATATGTGTCTTTAATTTTTTTTATTTTAAAAAAATGGCATAAGAAAAGCTGTGTAGTTCGTTTCAAACAATGCAGATATTTGATTAAGGGATTCTCATTCGCAATGCTTTTTCTATATGGTGAAAATTCTGAAAAACTTTATATATAATTAAAACCTGTTAAATTACATATGTTTATTTTAATGTGATAAAGTAAGATAATTTTAGAAATATTAAAACATTCAATAGCTTTAACGCTAAATCCAATTAAAATATATTGGAGCTAAGATTCCTAATTTTTGTTTGTGTGTTTCTTAAATCTAATAATTTAAATATGTTTTCACATTTTATTCATAAAAATCAACATTTTCTATTTTTATATTAAAATAAGATAAAAAAAAAAAAAAAAAAAAAAAAAAAAAAAGAAAACTATGTAATTCTAAATGAGTATTTATATTTCCTTATATGCATTCTAAGCGTTCTAAAATGTTTAATTATTTTTGTAAAAATATAAGAAAAAGGAGGTGTGTGTGGGTGGGGTGGGGGGCATTAGAATATCCTATTCTGGTCATCTCATGGCTTAATAAGGCCCACTTAAATAGAGTTATTAGAAGCATTGCATGACTTAAACTGGTTTTTAGTTTAATATTTTTATCACGAGGCATTTTATAATAATTAGAGTTATATGTAGTAAATAATGTCACTTTAATAAAAAAAAATATTTTTCTTAAGAAAGGTGTTATAATAAAAATTAATGACATTGACATGTTTCGGAGCCGTCAAATAAGATCCATAATCATAATACGTACGTACTAACACTGCCTTATCAAGAACATATTTAAATGAAGGGATAAAAATATTGCTTAGTGAAAGTAAATTATGTTTTATATCAAATTGTTGTCGTAAATCTATTATAAGAGAGTCCATTGAAAATTTTACGCGTAAAAATCTGGTTTGCAATGATACCGTTTCCCTTATTCTTCCTAAGTTATGGTTAGAATTAATGAATAAATTCCTCGTGAGAGCTTGAATGGGATGAACCATGTTAGAAATTCTTTTAGATCATGATCTAGTTTAATTTAATTTTTTACAATAGAGCGCGTGGGTTTTTTTTTGTGTTTTTTGTTGTTTATATCTTATTGTCGCGTGTCATTTGTATTAACCGTGGAATATTTTGAAATTTTATTTTTATTTTTATTATGATTATGGATTTTATTTGACGGATCCGAAACATGTCAATGCCATTTATTTTTATTATAACACCTTTCTTAAGTAAAATAAATTTTTTATTAAAATGTTTATATAAAAGGTGAATCTTTTGAAATCTGGTGATTTAAAAAATCTATTGGATTTAATAAACTTTTTATCATAAATAATGTCACTGTTTTAAATGTCTTGCAAATACTTTTAATAAGTGAATTCCCCACTAATGCGTATTAGCACCGAACAAAATTTAAAATGTTGGGGTTGTTTAAAACATGCTTTAATTAAATTGCATTTTTAATTAAAAAACAAGATTTTGATAAAAATCAATAACCCTGTTAGATCCCTTCTTAAGTTTTATATATAATTCAGATATGAGATTATGTTTCATTATCACTATATTGGCAACAAAATTAACCTATAATTATTGACAGCAGTCTCACTGATCGCTAATTTTTTTAATTTTTGCAGTTTAGCTTTTAATTTCCAGTTAACTATGGTTACTTCTAAAATTTAAAGTCTTAGCACTATATTTGAATGACTAGGCAAAATTACATTAAAATTAAAACTATAAAGAGTTTCGTGTATAAATAGCCTTCATAGAGTTAATCTCTTGTCATTGGAATACTCGTTTGGAGACCTAATAAGATCATTAGAAAAATTCGAATATATGGAATTTAATTAGAATTAATCCTTACAAATCTTTAATCTAGAAATAATATTCCATGAAATAATGAAACTTTTTAATTATCTTTTGATCAAGCGGTCTTGCAAATAATTCACAGTTGTTTTGTGTCAATTTTTGTCACAGCAGGGAATGGTTAAATGGATATTTTAGATGAATTTGTATGCATATACGCATTATTACATTAGAACACTGGACGTCTCACATAGGTTTTAACTGTCATAAATGCGACAATTGTATATTCTGAGTATAAACTACTGATAAAGCTTCCATTTCTACAAAAAAGTTAGTTTTGAACTAAAACCATCGTATTCAATAATTTCCAGCCTAATAAATACATATTTATTTAATAAAATGTCACTTCTATCCTAAATGTGATAAAAATATGGAAAGTCGCGTCTCATTTAGGAACAATGACTTTTCTTTGTATTCTACAGTATATCAAGCAATTTAATTTCTTTTTCATTGCAGAAGATAAAGTACCCGTCCATAGATATGGAATCTCTAAGTGATATTCCTCTATTTAATTTTTTAAGATTTCCAGAAGCAGAATTAGATGCTCAAAATGTGAGTATAAAATTCATTTATATCAAAGATTATAGAATGTTAAACTGTCCATACGTTAGAACATATAAAGTTATTTAAACATCAAGCATAGTTTTTGCATTATTTTTATTTTTATTGAGTTGAAATTAAAAACAATTTTACAAAGAAAGCTATCTGTTATACAAAAAAAGAATTTCAATCTTTGTGAATTTCGAACCTAATGGTTTGTTAATTTTAATAGCACATAAATTATCATATTTAGAATTAAAAGAATACAAAATGTAATGAAAAATAATAGTAAATAGAATAAAAAATTAAAATGAATCTTAGTTGAGAATTAAATTACTTGCCTTATATTAAAAAAAAATCATGACGTGTTCTTTATTTCTTTTCAAAAATCGTTAAAAATGTGTGAACACCCCTATGTTTTCGAAGTCGGTCTTTCATATTATTGTGTAAAAAATACTGTTAGATGCACTGTATGGCTAAAAGAAACCTGGCGATTTGAGACTTTTGTCAAAAATCTAGTGAAGTACTGTTGCGAATTCTTTTTTTACTTGAATGTAAAGAACAAGTTTCACATAATATTTTTGAGAGCACCCCACTAAAAATAATCTTAAGATTATCTGAAGAAATCGCCACTTTCTACAGAAATTCTATAGAAATTTGAAGAAAATTTGCAGACTTAGCTTTATCTTTAAAATATTTGCAGAATTTTTTAAGATATTCTTAAAATTTTCTGCATAATGGGCCAAATACCTTCGGATTTCCCACAGATTTTGGGCCAAAAAGCTATAGATTTTCTTCAGATTTTTTTTAGTGGGGCAGGTTTAGTCATAAGGGTTATTGGGGGACGAACAACTAATTGAATAAAAAATATTTGCGATCACTCTGAGAAATAAAATACTCGAAATAATCTATAGATGTAGCAGATGATATAGCAGTATAACATTTGTGTCCATTTGTTCATGTGTGTAAGAATAGTGTTATATTCTTGCAGGTGTACAAGTTTGTTATTAAAATTCTGAATGCATTTGTGTATAGCATGGAGGATATACAATCAAATTTAACTTTTTTTTAATGAACTTATTTTGATGGTTTTTCCCAAAGTCTAAAATAGCAATAAAAAATATTGTAAACAAAAATGATGGTAAAAAAAAAGAAAAATGACAGTTTGTGAAAAAAATTCTTTTATTCTAGCATGTAATTTGAAAATTAATTTAACTTTCCCAATTTTCATTGACCCATTTCTTTTTTTTTTTAAAAAGTAATAATATAAAGATAATTTCGGTATTATAAGTAATATAATATGAATACTGTAATCATTTACTATAAAATTCTGTTTTTTATTGTGACTATTTTCTTAAATTTTATGCAATAACAATTACGATATTAAGATTCATATATCTTCTCTTTTTCATTTCTTTTAGAGCATCTCAAATATCCCAATCGCTTATAATTGCCTTCAAAGACATGCTGTAGCACTAGAACAAATGATGAAAGATGCTGAAGACGACTGTGAATATTTCCGTTATCTCAGAGATAAAAAACGATCCATGGTCAGTGTTCTATGCTCGCTATATGAACTAATTTTACATTTGCATCTACGAAAGTACAAAGATGCTAAAAGAGCTGTTATGCCAGAAGAACTTCGGACCAATGCCTCGTCGAGTATAATGATGAGAGATGTCATTGTAGCAAAACGCTACGAGGAGTTGATTGCTTTCTTGTATAATACTTTAAGTTATTGCGAAATGATTTTTTAGGCATTTTTGTAATACCATACTTCATCATTTCACAATATGCAGTATTTTTAATAGTCATGATCATTTATCATTATCGTTTATTAATAGTTTCATTAACTGAGACTCTAAGTTAGGGCTCCTATTAGTCCAGTTTTTGAGTACCAGCATTTCTAAACAAATATATCGACGTAATTTTTTTTTACATTTTCAACAAGAATAATGTAAAGGGCAGATTTCTACAAAATTTGCAATAGAAATCTAAAACCAAATTTTTTCTTTGAAAATAGGGGTTTTTTAAAAAACGGACCAATTGGGAGCCCTGCTCTTAAGTGCATTTTTGTTTATCATTAATATATTCATTTTTTTTACATATCGTTTACAATAAAATCTTCATGCTTATTTAAATAATGCTTATTTTATTTTACTTTTCTTTTATCATTCTGCACAAATGAATCCAAATTTTAATGAATTTTTCAGACATTTTTATAAGATAAATAATTGCGTATCGGCTACATTGTTATAGAAGACTGATTACGATGTAATTTAACGTTCTGACTGTTACTTCTTTCTTTACGCATATAATATCAAAATTTTACCCTATTTTATTGGCTTTTTTAATCTCCCTTTTTATCTCTCCCACATATGCAGTGGCGGTCAAAAGTTTGCGGTTAGCATAATTTTTTTCGCGAATTTGTAAGTATACTCATATGAAGATGAATCTGAAGGTGATACTTATACATAATAAAATATAAACTTATCGTTTAAAAGCTTAAAAGAATCTGTAGTATGAAGATGTACACATTGAAAAAATATGCATTTCTTTTCATATGTATGAAAATTTTCATTTTAAATTCTCAAGTTAGTTCATTTAAGTTCTCAAATATATAAATATACTATTTTAATTAGCATATATAAAATCTAAAAAAGAATAGATTAAAAATAATATACAAAACAAATCTGTAATTTGATAGCCGTGTTCGTTGGAATTTTAATATGGATGTATTTTGCTACTGTTCCTTTCCTGTGAAAATTGCATAAACAGTCAGAGGGTTAAAATTTGAAAACTAATCAGATGTGGCTTTGTCATCGATTGAAATAAAATCATAAAAATAAAAATTAAATAAAAGACTAAATTTCATGTAAACTTTTTTATACTTAGGAAAACCTAAATTAAACTAGCCAATTTTCTGCAAGATTTCTCTTTGATAGAATATTCTGTATCACTAGTATAATTAAATGTATCTGTAGAAGTATCTGTATTGAATGCAGTTTGAAATGAAAATAAATGTATGAATTTAATATTTTATTATATGAAGAGCTCAGATGATAAAGATGATAACTGACACAATCATCATTTTGAGAAATTTAGTCGTAAAATTCCAAATATCCACTTGTATTTATTAACAAATTCCTCCTTCATCAATTAAAATCTCTGTGAGTATTACGGATTTTTTTCAAATAGTAATTTAACAGATTGGTAGAGGACTATTGATGATGTTTAACAATATGATTAACCAAATGTTTTTGGTCACATGCCATCTTTGTCATTTGAGCTCTTCATATATATGAAAAATTAATACTTCTTTGTAAACTCCTCTTTCCTAATTATTCTTCAAGCAGAAAATTTTGTGGTTTTGGTGAAAGATTCAAGATAAATTGTGCTCCCTTTAGTTTTAAAACAGTAGTTATGTAGCATTCGAGTCTTTACAAAATGAAAACTGTATCAATAATATTATACATGGTTGAAAACTAGACTTTGAGCCATACTGTAATTTTGCAAATGAAGTATAATCTTTAAAAAAGTATTTTTGTGCTTTTTTATGCCTTCCGTAACGAATGCATGTTGCAATTCCTACATTTTTAAAGTAGCTTTTCAACCTGTCCAATGCTTGCATTCTTTACGAAATGAGGGAATGTTCAGAATACATGTAGAAATTAGCAAATATTATGAAAACGCACTTTAAATGCTTCAAGGCCTTAAAATATTTATATGCTTTTCAAATCTATATTTATAAAAACATAAGATGGCGAAAAGTCACTGGACGCTTTAGATTTTCGAGACGTTGTCGTTTATCTATAGACCTTGGTGAATTCTTTGGCACTTCAGGGATATAAAGAACACATTTGACTTCATAGTTTTCAGCGAATGTTTAGACAAGAAGTTTTAATCCCAAAGGCAACGAGAGAAACAAAACAAATTGAATATAAAACATATTTACGATCACCTTCTAAAAATAAAATACTCGAATCTGTAGCTGTAGCATAAAACTATATGGATGCTGTTCAGCATTTGTGCAAAAATATAGAGGTTGTGTAAGAATATAGAGGTTTAAAAAAAACTTCAAGCAATTTTTGCATGTTTTTTCTTTTTAGTATGCAGGTTTTTAAACTAAATTCAGTCCCACTCTTAGAAAACTTCACATAGCACAGTAGAATAATGTATTACAAGTAAATATATGGGAGCATGTGAATTTCAAAATATAGCCTTATCCAAAATTTAAAAATTCATGTTTTTTCTAATAATCCCAAATAAAACTTCCCGTAAATTCCGATGTCATTTATTCATTTCAACAGTTTAAAAATGAAAGTGCTTTGCCCCATGAAAGGGTTAAATATTAATGAAATATGGCACTTGTATGAAATAATTTTTGACAGTACATGCGCAAACGATAACAAAATTATTTTTCCATAATTTAGTGCTGGAAAATCGTGAATTTTCATGAAGATATCGGCAATGAAGTAAGCTGCTTTTTAAAAATGACTTGATAAATTTGGCATCATTTTAGAAGGAAATCTCTTAATATATAAGCCATATAAGAGTGAAATGTTTAATCCTCAAAACATAACCAGGCACATAAGATTCTTTTTTTTTCTTTACCACTTTTGACAGAACGAAGACGATTAATACAATATTATCGATATAAATTAATACCGATTATTTATATTTTTCATGAATGTTTTGAATTTTGTCTAAGTGGATATAGACATGCATTAATATTATGAGAGCCATTGGTTGTAAACACAAGCAGATTTAGTCATTAGTTTCACCTGTTTTGAACATTAATATTACGAAATAATGAAATTATTTCGAAATTCCTAATTTTTTAAGACCTACTGCATGAGAGATATATGCATGTGCTCGGGCGTTCCAATCCTGAGCAACTCCACAGAGAAGGCAACCAATCGACAGGGACAATTACAGCCAAGGAAACTTTCTTACAGTCTGTGAAAGAACAACCAAGTTTCAGTACACAAGGCATTGTTCGCCGGTTTGGTGTTTCATACTCATGGCGGATACTGAACGAAGAACAATTGCACTCTTTTTCAGTTGTTGATGAACACGAGAAACATTTGATGGTAAGGTTTCCGTTGGTTGAAATAGCATTTTGCATACATTTGCGCAGCTTTCCGAACCCTTTCCCTTATTGTACCGTAAGTTAGATACATATCTGCGTTTTCATGTAACGTATAATGATTCATATTGCGTTGATCGTGCTTCTGCAAAATAACCTTGTCGGCTGGACTTGTCAGAGACATTTGCTCGTGATTAGAAGTTGTTTTCAGAAGATTTTGTCAAGTATCTCTCTGGATTACGACTCCTCTAAAATTTGAAAGTGTCCAGCGACTTTGGGGAATATAGTTTCTTTGCGAAGTAAAGATTGAGGGACTTTAATTTAAACAGTTTATAATGTAATGCAGAAAAATACACTTTCGTATTCTCTGCACCGTGAAAACTTGCCTAAAATTATATACGGAAAAAAACCCTGCGTAATCGTGTTTGTTAAAAGCGCACATAAAGTAAGTGTCTTGAAAATAATATTTTTTAAGCATATATTTCCTCATGTTAAAAATACGGGTATATTAGCTACCAAATAGCTAAGTATTATACTATAAACTTTAGCGATATATTTCCTGTAGAAAAAAAAAATTTCAATATTGTTGTGCATCACGTTGAAGTCATTTAAGTTGCAATAGTTATTTTTGTACAAGTTGCGAAATTTAATTTTTTTTTTCATTCTGTCCTATAAGTTATATTCAGAGAAGCCAAGTTTTTACATTTGATGTTAGAAGATTTTTTTTTCTTTTTAAGATCATGGGGAATTTTGTTTATAAATATAACTTATAGACGCCATGGATCATATAAAATATTCAAATTAGTAACATTTACAAATATAACATTATTGATGTAAATGTCTTTTAATGAATTTTTAAACAGTATTTGAAACATTTTTTTGCAGTTGAAAGTATGCTTCCTAAAGATAACTGTTTGAGAATCAACTGTTGAAAAGTAATTAGAGGTGACTAATTGTATAAAAAAGCTGGTTGTTGTAAGAATCAAACAAGATTGCCCACCTTTTTCATCAAAAAACAAGTCGGGGGAAAAACACATAATTACTTACATCACACTTCAAAATCTCTTTAATAAATTAAAACTATGTTTTTCAGTGCAAATTGGCAATTCTAGAAATTTATCATTTACCGTGAAAATTAACACTGAAAATAGTTCTTAGTGAAAAAATCTTGTATAAGAAAATTATTCCATGTCCAGACTTAAAATCTTAAGAAAAAGATAAACATTTGTTGAAAATACCCTGAATTGTAATAAAAAATAAATTCATTTTTCCATTGACAGTTTTAGAAATATTTTAATGTAATATTATACCTATTATTATGATTCCAACGAATTAAATTAATAAGATCTAAAGAAAAAGAGCATTTTTTTTAAAACTCACAATTATTTTTAAAACAACTGATATACATTTTTAAATGGCAAGTTTAGAAAATTTAGAGACTGAGAGCACATAAAGGTATGTAAATGTAATAAAAATGTTTTAATACTTTTTAATGACGATTTTAAATAAATTAGAATCGAGAGAAAATAATAATAAGTCTAAAATGTGGTCACCAAAATTATCATTCACCAGTAAAAAGTGGTGGTTTATAGTTGCTAAACCTTAATCTTTACTTCGTAAATTTTATAAATTTTGTTTTCTGCGAGGAAAAATAAATGTATTTTTACTAAGAAAAAATTTATACATTTCACGCTTTCACATTAATGTATTTTTATAGTATTATTCTAACTATGGCAATTTTGTTTTCAGTTCTTTTCCGATTAATATTTGTCTTTGAGTTTTATTTTCCTGCTTGTGCCTTTTAGTTGATTTATAATACTAAAAAAGTACAAATATATTCTGATTCAAAGTATTAATTTAATAGTTTTTAAATATTTGTAGGATTTATAGTTTTTAAATATTTAAGATTTTTATTATTTAGTTTATATACATATATGTATATATGTTTAAAAATTAAATTGTATGCAGCTTTTTTGTAAATAAAATTTAGAGCTTCATTAATTGCTATTTTATGAAAAAAAACTTTTCTGTATGGCTGTTCTCAAATCAAAGCAAACTACTTTTAAATACATCCAAGAAGTTATTTGTACTCCTACATGCACGAAATTTGCATGATTTCTATTGAAATACTAGAAAATCAAGAAGCGTTTCACTTTTATTTCTGTTGAAAATATTGTCTAATTTGAAGATTTAAGTCTATTCTTGCGACATTACAGAAAGGGAAGGACCGTTATCATGAAGCTATATACATATTTAAAATAATTTATGCTGACTGACTGATAATCAATGTACAGTCCAAACTACTGAACCTAGAAGCTGAAAATTGGGGAGAAAAGACTCCTTATGACGTAAGCGTGCAATAAGATGTTTTTTTTTGAAAAATTCCTTCCCTAGGGGGGGGGGGGGCAAATGGGGAGGGGAGTCGAAAATTCTGAAAAATTTTGCTATACTCAGCAGCCGTTTATGGTAGGAGCTTCAAATTCCAGAAAATAAATCTATTAAAAAAATTAAACTCGTATTTTAGCGATTTTAAAAATCCCCTTTAAGGGGATTAAAAAGGGCTCGAAAAATTTAGAACATTTGGTACATCTCAGCAGTCACTTTTAAGCTGGAGCATGAATAAATCTATTAAAAATTAATTAAACACGTGTTTCAGCGATTTAAAAATTTATAATTCCCACTTCCTGTGCCCTTCCTCCTACTTTGCACCTCTCTGGGTGCATGAATATCGTATTCTATCAGGAGGTCTTCTAATAAAGGGGAAATTATAGAACTGATCTCCATGACATAGAAAAATCAATAAAAAATGCTGATTCCATTTATCATCAATTTAGTTCCTATTTTTTCTACCAGGGGTGCCTTAAGCTCATATTACTCTGGCCATTTCCCTGCTATTTGCCGAAAAAAATCGAATTTTTAATACTTAAATCCCATTATTTTTTGGAGCTATGGTTCGGATCCCCCCCCCCCTTTATGCTTACTCGCGTCTTTTCAACTCTTTACAACCATCAACGGATACCATCACATGACTTTTCCACTATTGTGGCTCCACTTTAGCCTTTCTTCGGTGTATTATTTTTTAATTACATCCGCGCTTAGTTTCCATGTATTTACTGCAATCCTTTATAAGGATGTAAAAAAAAATGTTTTAATGATCAATTGTAGGACATCTTGACATCAGATTTTCGAAAGTAATCGATGATTGTATCGATTCTGTTTTTTACGATGACGATTTTTTTCGATTGGTAAATTTTCGAAATTCGCCCAACACTAACCATATCCTAGGAGAAATTTTAGGTAGAAGCGTGATATTGATGATAACAGCCTACTAAAAAAATTATTAAGCATTTATTACAGCGATTTTAGAAAATCCCCTCCCCCCCGTCTAAAAGGAGGTACGAAAATTTAGGTCATTCGGCCATACCTCAACAGCAGTTTTAGATAGAGGCATGAATTTGAGGTTATCTAATCTACTAAAACAAACTTAAACATCTATTTTATTTACTTTAGAAATTCCCACAAAAGCGGGTTTAATGGAATGGTTGCACTTTTAGGACATTTCGCCATACCTCTGCAGCAGATTTAGGAAGAAGCAGGAAATTCAAGATAACACACCTACTATAAAATCAGTTAAACAAAGGTACTTCAGTCATTTTAAAGCAAATTTGTCTAGTATGTCATCAACTTCGACTTTAACCGGATAATATAAGATTATAAGACTAAGACAACAATTATGGTTGTTTGATTAGATATTAAGATTTTTTAAAATCTTTACTAGATGTATTTCGTTTGATTCAAGATTATTTTAGAGAAACCGACCAGTGCATCGGGCGAAAGCTGCTAGCCTGTAATAAAATTTAATAATATATTAAAAAAAAAATAGAAAACACTATTCCACTTCACATTGCATCATGTCTTGAAATTTCTTGTTATTGTATGTAAAATTGAATGCGTAAATGTGTCGGTTTTACATTGTTGAAATCACTACCATTCTATTTTCCTTGTTTTCATTTTTTCAAATTTTAATCAAGCACCTGAGGGCGCGAAGCTCTATAGTAACCTTGGTTTGTAATACTTTTTGCATAGCATATCCTTATTTCTAAAAAGAGACACAATTAAAAAAATGAATTTTGAGTTATCAACAGTAAAATCATAAATTCATCTATTACGTGACAAAAGTACCATTACTTCAATTTTATATATTGCCTTTTATACTGTAGTATGTGCCACTTTGCCCATTGCAGACAAAATCTGCATATAATGTGAAAATGTGACATATTTTCAGTGACAGTTTTACCTAGTATAACAATTGGATCTGAAATCGGAAGCATTATACTTTCAATCGTACTATTTTTTGTATAAAATGTGAAGCACCGATGAGCAACATTTCAAGTTAAGACATTGTTATACGTACAAATGTAGCTGAAAATTCATTTAATTATGCATACAGGGTGAGTCATAAATATCGAAACAATAGACTATCTCATTAACTATTGCCCCTAAACCCATACTTCCAATTGCAAAAATTCATAAAAAAAGGTAAATTTTTTGATAAGTTGGAACTCCATGGGGGTCTATTTGAAAAAGTACAAAAATTAACTTTTTATACGGCCCCGAAAAATAAAAATTCCAATTAGGAAAACTTTTCTTCTCCAGTCCTGAATATTACACAAAAAGTTTCATCTTCATATCTTCAAAACTCGCGGAGTTATAGTCGTTTGAATAATTCATCAGGTTTTACGAGATTAGACACAAATTGAAACGCACGCAATTCAAAAGACAGTGTTACTTTAACAGTTCTAGGAAACGTGTAAAAAATCTATCTTTTGAGTTAGAATTTTGATTTTTTTTCTTTTTTTGTGATGGTTAGCCATATAATTTGCTAAGAAAATCACATCCTGAAATTTATAGTAAAATTTATAAAAATTTCATATGATTAGTATGGGATTAAATGGGATAGTTAAAAATCGTTATAACTTCAAACATTATTTATCGGATTTCAATTTCTTTCCATTTAATTAAAGATGAAAATCTGATTTTAGTTTTGTTTTGGGATTTTTGTTTTTCAATATTGATTTTAGAGCTATTAAAAATATATATTGAAAAAATAGTATAACTTAAAAAAAAAAAAAAATCATATTTTCAAAAGTAGATAATTTTTCAATTTTGACCGAAACAGAACTAATGTAAAATAACTAAAAATGACATGTTTCAAGTTTGTACATTTTTTCTTTAAAAATTCTTAACTTTTAATAAGGTCTGCACTGGACGATATTTTCAATCTCGGTCTCGAACAATCCGCTTTAAAATCACTGTCTCTAACTGACCTAATGCGTGCATGAAATAAGTAAAATTTGGTTCAATCAGAATTTTTACGAAAACCACACAGATTTTGAAATCGCTTTTATTTTACAAAAATAAATAAATAAATAAATAAAATAAAAATAAAAAATATGCGTGGCACTCGGAGACTGCCGCGGTAAAGCTATTGCATAGCATTTTTTATCAACTTATGCAAAAATACCGCGTCAATGTCTGCTGAAGTCTATCGAAGGATACCGCGCCGAAGTCTGCCAAACTCAAACGTCGTTAGCCGGAGTGTTAGGATTTTTTCTCGTTACGGAATTCCTAGATTCGGTCGCCGCGCTCAAAGCCCGCGATAATAGCTATGCAATAGCTTAATAAATTACCAAACAAAATTTGGTCGCGCTACGAAAATTAGATCGCGAGTTATAAGCATTTTAAATTTTTCGACCCTCACCGTGGGGGGTTTCCTGTCACCAAAAATTAACAATATCTTATAATAAATTACCAATCAAAATTTGGCCGCACTACGAAAATTAGATCGCGAGTTATAAGCATTTTAAATTTTTCGACCCTCGCCGTGGGGGGTCTCCTGTCACCAAAAATTAACACTGACTCATAATAAATTATCAAACAAAATTTGGCCGCGCTACGAAAATTAGATCGCGAGTTATAAAAGCATTTTAAGTTTTTCTACCCTCACCGTGGGGATCTCCTGTAAACAAAAATTAACACTGTCTCATAATAAATTACCAAACAAAATTTGGCCGAGCTACGAAAATTAGATCGCGAGTTATAAGCCTTTTAAATTTTTCGACCCTCACCGTAGGGGGGTCTCCTGTCACCAAAAATTAACAGTCTCATATTAAATTACCAAACAAAATTTGGCCGCGCTACGAAATCGTGAGTTATAAGCATTTTAAATTTTTCGACCCTCACCGTGGGGGGTCTAATGTCCCCAAAAATTAACACTGTCTCACAATAAATTACCAAACAAAATTTGGCCGCGCTACGAAAATTAGATCGCGAGTTTTAAGCATTTTAAATGTTTCGACCCTCACCGTGGGGGGTCTAATGTCCCCAAAAATTAACACTGTCTCATAATAAATTACCAAACAAAATTTGGCCGCGCTACGAAATTAGATCGTGAGTTATAAGCATTTTAAATTTTTCGACCCTCACCGTAGGGGGTCTAATGTCCCCAAATATTAACACTGTCTCATAATAAATTACCAAACAAAATTTGGCCGCGCTACGAAAATTAGATCGAAAGTTATAAGCATTTTAAAAATTTCCACCCTCACCGTGGGGGTCTCCTGTCACCAAAAATTAACAGTCTCATATTAAATTACCAAACAAAATTTGCCCGCGCTACGAATATTAGATCGCGAGTTTTAAGCATTTTAAATTTTTCGACCCTCACCGTGGGGGGTCTAATGTCCCCAAAAATTAACACTGTCTCATAATAAATTACCAAACAAAATTTGGCCGCGCTACGAAAATTAGATCGCGAGTTATAAGCATTTTTAATTTTTCGATCCTCACCGTGGGGTGTCTTCTGTCACCAACAATTAACACTGTCTCATAATAAATTACCAAACAAAATTTGGCCGCGCTACGAAAATTAGATCGTGAGTTATAAACATTTTAAATTTTTCGACCCTCACCGTGGGGGGTCTCTTATCACCAAAAATTAACACTGTCTTATAATAAATTACCAAACAATATTTTGCCAAGCTACCAAAATTAGATCGTGAGTTATAAGCATTTTTAATTTTTCGACCCTCACCTTGGGGTGTCTTCTGTCACCAACAATTAACAATGTCTCATAATAAATTACGAAACAAAATTTGGTCGCGCTACGAATATTAGATCGCGAGTTATGAGCATTTTAAATTTTTCGATCATCACCGTGTGGTGTCTCCTGTCACTAAAAATTAGCACTGTCTGTTAAAAAATTACCAAACAAAATCTGGCCGCGCTACGAAAATTAGATCGTGAGTTATAAGCATTTTAAATTTTTCGACCCTCACCGTAGGGGGTCTAATGTCCCCAAAAGTTAACGCTGTCTCATAATAAATTACCAAACAAAATTTGGCCGCGCTACGAAAATTAGATCGAAAGTTATAAGCATTTTAAAATTTTCGACCCTCACCGTGGGGGGTCTCCTGTCACCAAAAATTAACAGTCTCATATTAAATTACCAAACAAAATTTGCCCGCGCTACGAATATTAGATCGCGAGTTATAAGCATTTCAAATTTTTCGACCCTCACCGTGGGGGGTCTCCTGTCACCAAAAATTAACAGTCTCATATTAAATTACCAAAAAAATTTGGCCGCGCTACGAAAATTAGATCGTGAGTTATAAGCATTTTAAATTTTTCGACCCTCACCGTGGGGGTTCTAATGTCCCCAAAAATTAACACTGCCTCTTAATAAATTACCAAACAAAAATTGGCCGCGCTAAAAAAATTAGATCGCGAGTTATAAGCATTTTAAATTTTTCGACCCTCATCGTGGGGAGTCTCCTGTCACCAAAAATTAACAGTCTCATATTAAATTACCAAACAAAATTTGGCCGCGCTACGAAAATTAGATCGTGAGTTATAAGCATTTTAAATTTTTCGACCCTCACCGTGGAGGTTCTAATGTCCCCAAAAATTAACACTGCCTCATAATAAGTTACCAAACAAAATTTGGCCGCGCTAAAAATTTAGATCGCGAGTTATAAGCATTTAAAATTTTTCGAACCTCACCTTGGAGGGTCTCCTGTCACCAAAAATCAACACTGTCCCATAACAAATTACCAAACAAAATTTGGCCGCGCTACGAAAATTAGATCGCGACTTATAAGCATTTTAAATTTTTCGACCCTCACCGTGGGGGGTCTCTTGTCACCAAAAATTAACACTGTCTTATAATAAATTACCAAACAATATTTTGCCAAGCTACAAAATTTAGATCGCGAGTTATAAGCATTTTTAATTTTTCGACCCTCACCGTGGGGTGTCTTTTGTAACAAACAATTAACAATGTCTCATAATAAATTACCAAACAAAATTTGGCCGCGCTACGAAAATTAGATCGCGAGTTATGAGCATTTTAAATTTTTCGATCCTCACCGTGTAGGGTCTCCTGTCACCAAAAATTAACACTGTCTCATAATAAATTACAAAACAAGTTTGGCCGCGCTACGAAAATTAGATTGCGAGTTATAAGCATTTTAAATTTTTCGACCCTCACCGTGGGGTGTCTCCTGTCACCAGAAATTAACAATGTCTCATAATAAATTACCAAACAAAGTTTGGCCGCGCTACGAAAGTTAGATCGCGAGTTATAAGCATTTTAAATTTTTCGACCCTCACGGTGGGGGGGGGGGGGGTCTCCTGTCACCAAAATAAATAAGACCACCAAAATAAACACTGTCTCATAATTAATTACCAAACAAAATTTGGCCGCGCTATGAAAATTAGATCATAAGAAACATAAGTTTGAGACTTGATATCCTAATATCTGAAAAATACCACGTCAATGTCTGCCGAAGTCTGCCGAAGGATACTGTCCCGAAGTTTTCCGAACGGAAACGACGTTAGCCGAGTGTTAGGTTTTTTCGTTACGGATGTGTTAGGATTTTTCGCGTTACGGAATTTTTGGATTCGGTCACCGCGCTCAAAGCCCGCGATAAAAGCTATGCAATAGCTTAAAAATAAATAAAAAAAAATCTTTAATTCTTTTTTTTTAAAGGATAGTATATTTAAATGCTATAAAATTAAACACACTAAAACCAGATAAAATATTGTGTCTTAAGCAGAAAATGTGTTGATCAATGCAAAATGAATATAATAATACCTGAGAAAAAATAAACCCCATTTTAACCCTTTTAGGAAGGGCATTTGTCTATTACGTATATTTTTATTCCTATGTGATTCTATCTTAAAAGGTTTTACTGCATCACATTTTACAAAGTCTCCAACGCACGGGATATGGATTAGCGATATTAAACTATAAGTGAAACATTTAGATATAAACAGAGATTCGTTGATAAAACAAATATATCACAGCCTTTGGCGTTTCGTTAATAATAAAATATATAAATATAAAAAACGAAAAGCTATAATAAGCATTTTTGGTCAGAACTCCTCTCCGCGAAACATTTTTCAACTACACTGAAGTAAAAAAACTATGTAGAAATTCACGGCTGAGTCGGGCTATGATTTAAACTTTTTTCCAGGCTGGTTCGGATTATGATTTTAACATTTTTCAGTGTCGGGCAGAAATTTTTTCTCTATGGGTCAGTTTGGGACCGGACCTAGATATTTCGATCCATGCAGACCTCCAGTGGTAACGATCAACATATTTTGAAAACAAGTTTTGATTTAAATGAATACGCTGCTTTATTATATCCAAATAAGAGGCACGGTCTTAAATCGAACAATTTTTGGACGATTCCTAATTTGCTTTGAAATTGAGTAAAATTCTTCGAAGGCATGGTAAAGTGGTGTAAGTCACGAACTTTTGAGAATTTTGGATTTTAATATCTCTGTCAGGTTTTCAGATAAGGAGATGAAATTTTTTTTTGTTCAATTTAGGAATTGATAAAGAATAATTTCCTAATTGGGAATTTTGCTCTACGGGGCCGTATAATTTTTTTTTTCAAATAGACACCCCCCACCCCCATGGAGTTGCAGTTTATCTTATCCGAAATTTCACCTTTTTTATGAATTTTTGCAATTGGAAGTATGGGTCTAGAGGCAATATTTAAGGAGATAGCCTATTGTTTCTATATTTATGACTCACCCTGTATATCTCAGTTGTTAGCCGATCAAAATAATTATGGAGAATACTACACTATATAGCCAAAGATCATTTTAAACGTTTTGTTAAATATCTAAATAACTACATAAAAAATTATTCTAATAAACTAAGTATGTAAATATGATAGTACAGGTCATGCATTTCCGCAAAGTTTTTTTCCTTAAATCTCATTGGGGACCGTCAACAAATTGAAAAAGAACGAATAACTTTTGGATAACCCTCTCAAACCTAATGTAGCAGAAGTGTTCAAACTATTGATAATGATTAAGTAGTTTATTGTAGTAAACTGTTTATTTTTATGCTGATAGCATGTGTACTCGTAGAGAAACTAAGGTTTTTATAAAAACAATCCCAAATTTTGCCAAACTTTTGCTTATAATTTGCAGAGTTCTTAGTACAAAAAAAGTTCTTTTCAGAAAATGTGACAAACAACATTGCACATAATACCGAGCAATTAGAATAATAATAATAATAATAATTGTATGAAAAATGAGCAAGTTTTCTAAGTAATGATGATTGCGCATTCGTGAATGCAATCAAAACATAGTTACATAATGTGTTTTCTAAATGTATAGAGTAACTTTTGTGAAGATCTCAAAAACATAGCTTGAAAATTCTGAAAATTATCGTCGATAGAAAAAGCTCCAAATCCGTTGTTTCCAAAATGAAGCAAAAAGATGAGGGGCTGTATCCATCTATCTATTGATTAGTGTCAATATACAATACACCATATTGCACGTGCCACTATATTTGGATACAGCCCCTCATATATTTCTTCATTTTGGAAACAACGGATTTTGAGCTTATGCTATTGATGATGTTTTCCAGACTTTTCAAGCTATGTTTTTGAGACTTTCACAAAAGTTGCTCCATACATTTACCTAACACAATATGCAAATAAAATTTTCATGGTATTTACGCATGCGCAGTGAAAAATTATTTAGTAAACTTGCTTGTTTTTCATACAGTTTTTATAATTTTTAAATTTAAATTTTATGATATTGTATACAATGTTGTTTGTCATACTTTTTGAAAAGAACATTTTTCTTAGATTAAGACCTCTGCAAATTATAAGCAAATAAAGAATACTGCCCAGTTAAACTGATGGCATTGAGCTCACAGGCTACAAATACTAATTGTACATTAAAGCCTTATATTTTCAAGGGTTAATTCCGTTCGAAAAAAAATTAAGAAGGGGAAACAGCTCTCCCCTTTCCTCTTTTTTTTATACTTAATCATTGAACCTCCTATACTATCAAAGACATGCTTTATCATATAAAAAATCTATATCCAAAATTCAGAGCAAATGAGATAATTCTTAATAAAAACCCATTTAGCATTTATATAATTTAAAAGGAGTTATCCCCCTCTTTTATACTTAACCATTAAACTTCCAAAACTATTCAGATTTGAACGAAATCTGAAAATTCTGCTTGAAAAACCCATTTATATAAATTAAGGGGGGGGGGGCATTAGAACCCCTGTTCCCCCTATTTATACTTATTCAATGAACACGTAATAACAGTCACAGAATCGCCTCATCAGAATGATCCTAATCTAAATTTTGAACGAAAACTTAATTCTGCATGAAAATCCCATTTATATCAACTAAGGGGAGGGGCATCAGCCCCCCGTTCCCCCTCTTATACATATCGAATGAACTCCAAAAACTAATCAGGGAAGCGCCTTGTAAGGATATACCTACATACAAAATTTCATGTGGATCGGATATTTTTATCATGAGTTATCGCGTTACGCACGAACGTACGAACGTACATACAGAACGGACGGGCACATAAGCTCTTAGGCTATGAGGCTATGATAGCCTGTGAGCTAAAAACTTGACATTATTTGGGACTGTTTTTATAAAAATCTTAATGTCTCTACGAGCATACATGCTATCTGCATAAAAATGAATACAGTTTATTACAATAATTCATTTAATTATAATCCACAGTTTGAACGCTTTTGCTACATTAGTTTGGCAGGGTTGTCCAAAAGATATTCGTTCTTTTCAATTTGTTGACGGGCGCTTATGGGGTTTCGGGAAAAAATCTTCACGGTAATATATGACCTGTACTATTATGTTTACATACCATGGGCAACATTTTAAGAGGTTATAGTACACATCCAAACAAACCACTTTCATCACAGAATGTATGATCGGAAATAAAATGCAAAGTCCCGGCGAATTTGGAAACTTGGTCCAGTGTTGAAAGTGGGATAATTTTTAAAATTCATATTCATTGATTGCCGCCAGTTTTTTGAAGTAACGAAATTCGTCTTATTTAATGACAGATTAAATAAAGTGAAAATAAAGCCGATTATATAATTTCAAAAAAATAGATTGAATAATAATAATAATAATAATAAATAGTCCAATGGCAACACTGACTTAGTCCATGTAAACATTCAAACTCCATTCCTAATGAGAGTTATCGAGATAAGAAAGACACTAATAGCATGCATATGTGATATAGGGAAGAAGAAGAATACGGATGCAAAATTTCGTTTCCATTAATGCATGAAAGCCTCTGATCCGAGTGTGCAACTGTCAACCACGGTAGGAACGTAACTGAAGATGTTACCCTTCACTAGTAGGGAAAAGGCTGATATTTATTTTATCTATGGAACGCACCAAATAAAAATGGCTAAGAGGCTCAAAGATTGTATAGAGAGCCGTTTTCCATCTTGCTTTTATCACTTACTCGTTCTTTATCTGTTTTTCCCTCGCATAACAATATCACCGTCGTCGCCATCTAGGACTTTTGTTTTTTAATTTCGACCATGCATTCTTTGATTAAAGTTGTTTGTGAAGCTATGTACTATCATCTCTTAAAGTTTTGCCCATCTTTTATGAAATACCCAATATATACATCATTATATTTGTTTACTAAACTTATTCTACTGAAACTTTTTAAGACATCATTCGAATTCAGATTGGTACTTTTCTACGAAATGACAATTAAATTGCTTTTAAAAAACACAAATATTCACGTTGCACTACCATGAGGAACACAAATCCAACTACTACAGATAAAATCTAGGCTAAATTTAAGAATTTTTTTTTTAATTCCTAAATTATGCTCTTAGAAGGGAAAATATATATTACATTAACCAGATCTTTTAAGATCTAATACACTTAATGGTGATGTATTAGACAGTGAAAATATAAGGTAAACTGGGATAACTTGGACCCTCGAGGTAACTGGTCCGTCACTGAAAAAAAAAACCTGACGATTTTATGGAAATTTTAATGCTATGCAATAGAAGATCACTGAAAATGTGACATCAGAAGTCATTAGACCTCAAGGGCGCAGAGGACGCCATATGAGAACGCCACAGAGTTAGAACGGGTTTGAGTCAAAAAATGATGGCCTACGTGATAGAAATTTTTCTTTTAATGCAATACTAAATCTTATGGAGCGCAATACCACAACAGTGATTTGAGTGGGGAAGTAGTGGAGATGAATAGGAAATACGAAATGTTACATCAGCACAGGAAGGTAGACATATTACCCACATATTCATTCCATACAACTTGAAATGAATAGTTGACACATGTTGGAACATAGCTACAAGTGTGTCATTGGCTGATCCAACAATTAGTCAGCATATGCTGTTCCATGGACCATATGCAACACTTTCTTTGTACAAAATTTCTCTCAGTCAAAACCATCGGTACCCGTATCTACAATGAGCATTGGCGTGCCGATTGGTAACAACTCGTCTTTTCAAATTAATCTTGCTTTAATTTGGAATACAGAGATGCGTTAACCCCTTGGGGACGAGCGACACGTATACGTGCCTCAAAAAGGCTTAAGAATCCTCATTTATTCCCACCGGTAAAATTATACGATAAAATTTTACTTATTCAATCGGAGCATTTCCTCGATTCAACAAGGAATAAATTTCTGTTTTTTAAAACCGGTGACAAAATATTAAAAATTTCGTAAAAGCCTCCCGTCGCGAAGGGGTTAAAGATTAAACCGGCGATTGCCACCTTCCGGAGTGTGTCATTTAACGTAAAACAAATGAATGCCAGCCGTGATGTTTTGAGGCGCTATTTTGTATCATGGTACTGAAGCTGAGAATTACGAGTAATATAAACAGCAGATTCAGTTAGGTGGGGAGGCCTACCATATGGCTTGAGCTCAACAAGCCCCACCTAAACATAAACAGCAACCAGAACATCAAGGACGAGCCTTCAATGCCTTCCTCGTGCTGTATTTCAAAAGGAAAAATATCGTTCAAGTATTGGTGAGAACAGCCAAACATTCTTTTTCGCGAAACACATACAGCTTCTTCGATGGCCTGCTTATTTACTGGATATGTCGCACAGTGTAATATTTTGCGAATTTAGCGGGTCAAAATTCAATTTATGAAATTCATCGATTTTAAAGCAATAAAATTGACTAGAGATAAAAATTATATGTATTATGAAAAAATATATCTTTACAAATTTTATAGATGTTATTCCATCATCATAATCATAATAAAAAATTGTTTTGTCGTTTTCATACGTTGACATCTGCGCAGTGTTATTGTATTCAATGCAGATTTTTAATATTGTAGTACATATTTATTTTTAGCAAGAACAGTTTCTTCTATTAAAATTTTTTGTAATTAATTAATTACATACTGCTATAGTTACCAATGTTATCATAAAGTGAATCACTCTCATTAATAGTCGTCTGTTGTTCTTTTATTATTTGCATATTCGGTTACCGTACAAATGTTAAAATTTCAGGGTGACTTTCAGCCGCACTATAGTTTTATTGTGATTTTAGTGTCATGATTTATAATGCTTAAAGGCAGATATATTTATCTTGTTTCCACATGTCATATAAAATTACATAAAATCGCTCAATAAGAGCTTATCAACAAATTTATCCTAGGCCACAACAGCATCCTCAAAAGTCTTTTTTTTTCCTACATTACTATTACCTTGTCCTTGTTTTAGATTTTAATAATAATTTTCTTTTAAGTCTAAATCTTTCAATTATGTCTTTTTTCTGCGATACCTCATTTTTCTACAGGTTTTTGGAACTGCTACTGTTTTACATCAAATTTGTAACCAAAATGCAATTGGCATTCCGTAATTCTTAATTATGCATGCAATGCCGATAATTCCCTAGAAAACTTGTGAGTATTTTTCGTATATTACCGAATCTTTTTAAAGTTATTAATCACATTAGCTCTTCCGTTACAGTCATCGCATTTTAAGTTGCTTTATTTGAAGACAGAATGCTGCGTATTGTGCTATTATGATGTATTCAAATTTTTGCTCTGTGTCATGCGTTTGAACACTGAATTCGACTAATGTTAGTACAAGAGCTGTAAATATTTAATTTCTGACAATTTCAAAGACTTCTGTTATTGATTGATCAATTTTCATGACAAACTTAAACTTTTGGATGAATTTCAGCTGTTTCAGTAAAAAGTAGATGAAGAGTGCGGATTTAGCCATTATAAGATTTTGGTTTTCTTCATTACGGCCGTTTTTTATATGATGAGTAGTCAGCTTTTTGAAAGATTTTTTAAAAGGTCGTTTCTCTTTTAAGGCTTTTTGATATATTATTTTAAATATCTGCAGCAATCTTTTGTCCAGATTATCTCAATTTTAAACAATTTTTGTAAATATATGTATTTTTAATATTCAAATATGACCATTGCGTATTTAACTTCATAAAAACGCTCTTTAATCGATAGCAGTTTCCCGATCTTCACTCTCAACTATAAATAAATGGATCAGCCTCTTAATATGGTTTAACATAACAGATCAGCATTGTTCAAGATTATATTTGTGCAGGACATAATAATCTATCAAGTACTACCAATGTATGTTAAAATAATACAGTGTGTCCCACACAAATAAATCCACCATGATTTTGTGCCGCAATCGGAGACGAAAAAAAAAAAAAAAAAAAAAAAAAAAAAAAAAAAAAAAAAAAAACACGAGAACGAAACAAATATACTAAGAAAGACTATATAGAAATGCACATTTACAAGGAATAACTCACTCCTTGATACCTCCTCACTTGTTCAGGAAAAAATGAATGTATAAAAAAGAAGGGGGGGGGGGAGTGTCCTACCGAAATAAAACTACTACTTTTAATAGCAATTATATCCGCCACGCTTACATATGACTTGGCATATATGATGTGGCATATCAAGTATCATTCCCTGGAAGACATTAGCATCAGTATTATTCCAGGCCTCAATGATGGCGGCCTAAATTCTGCCACAGATTGGAACTGTCTGCCATTGGCATTTAAAGTTCTACTGAGGATACTCCACACATTTTTTGGCGATTGAGATGAAGGTACAGAGAAGGGCATTCCATAACATGTCCCCAATTATCAAAAAAACATTCCTAGGAGGTTATTCTGCAAAGGTTATGGACGTGTTTTCCTGCTGGAAAGTCCAGCTTAGCCCATTAATTCTCTTTTCAGCTGGCAATAAATGGATTTCTAGCAATTCTTGATAACTGGTAGCCTACATGTGATCTGAGGGAAGGGTCAGGTTGAGTTTACCAATTTAGCTGAAGTCTCCCAACACTATTAATAAGCGTCCATCGTGCTGTCTTTTGGAGAAAATTCCCCCTCTTTTCCTCATGTCATACCAATAAAAGGCAAGACAGAGTAAGCCATCCAAATTATTTTTTTCTTATCTGAGAATATAGCAAGATGAAACTGGTCCTTCCAGATTTGATGATATTTGGCCCCATCAACTCTCCTTTACTTGTGGATAGCTTTCAATATGGGGGGGGGGGCTCAACATGTGTAGATGGAAATTTATTAATGTTGTTTGGAGGCTTCGACTATGCTGATAAACTTAACCTGGCTCTTCGACAGCATGTAGGCTTTCAATTACCAAGAACTGCTAGAAAGCCATTTATTGCCAGCTGAAGAGAGAATTGATGAACTAAGGTGAATTTTTCAGCAGGAAAACGCTCCATAACCGTTGCAAAATCCTCCAAGGAGTGGGTTTTGGATAACTGGGGACATGTTATGGATTGACCTGCCCTGTATCTTTATCTCATTTCCCAAGAAAATACGTGGAGTATCCTCAGTAGAGCTTTAAATGCCAGTGTCAGTCAGTTCAAGCCTGTGACAGAACTGAAGGCCGCCATCATTGAGGCCTGGGATAATATTGATGCTAATGTTCCCTTCAGGGATTGGTAAATGGTATGCCACATTCACATTATATATTCCAAGTCATATATAAGCATGGCGGATATAATTCCTATTAACGGTAGTGGCTTTACTTCGGCGGGACACTTCCCCCCCCTCGTTTTTTATATATTCATTTTTTTTTCCTGATCAAGTTGGACAGGGAGTGAGTTATTTCTTGTAAATATGCATTTCTATATAGTCTTTCTTAATACATTTGTTTCATTCTCGTGGTTTTGTTTCGTCTTCGATTACGGCACAAAATCATGTTGGCTTTATTTGTGCGGGACACACTGTATGCAATTCAACTCATGAGAATATTAGCTGGACCATATGGGACAGAAGAAAATACGACAACTAAGATGCATGACAACTATCACCATAATTTGTATTTAACCATCATAAAAGATGTAACCCTCTATAAAGAAAAGTAAAAAGAAAAATAATGAGAACAAACTAGGCAGCGTGACCAAAAATCAGAAGGCAATAATGAATTGTATGCTAACATCAAATGTTGGCAACAAGACAAAATCAGGATATACGGGCCGTGGTGGCCCAGATTACAGTGCCTCGTGCTCGAAGTCGAAGTAGATCGTGGGTTTGAGGCTCACCGCTAGCTAAAAGCCCACTATATACGCTAATGGCACCTGCTGCATGTAAAATCCGTCGTGCGTGCAAAGTTCTCCAAGTTTCCTTTGAATTATACCTCCGGAGGTGCCTGGTTAGATGAAGATCTTGTCACCTGATCAAGCTTGTAGATTACGAGATCAAACTTGAGTAGCGGTTCTCGCTTTTATAGGCAGCTCGTATGAATTCGTATGAGTAGAAGTGTGAACAATCTCTTCCCCTCCCCCCCCTCGGCCCCGCCAGACGCTGAGAGGTTCTGCTTTCGAAGATGGTAGGCGAGGGGTGCTGGTCTCGAACCCAATGGCGCCGTCGCGTCGCACAGTGTAAGATTTTGCGAATCTAGCGGGTCAAAATTCAATTATGAAAATTATCGATATTAAAGCAATAAAATTGATCTTACTGGATATAAAATGGCTATGTATTACGAAAAATATATCTTAACATATTTTACTGTACAATTTGCGTCATTGTCATTCCATCATTATAATCATAATAAAAAGATGTTTTGTCATTTTCATACATTGATATTTACGTAGTGTTAGCATTCAATGCATATTTAACAGTATATATTTATTTTCAGCAATAAGAATTTTCTTGTATTAAAAAATTATAATTAATTAATTATGTACTACTATAGATACCAGTGTTATCATAAAGTGAATCACTGATATTTATCGTCGTTTGCTATTCTTTTATTATTTGTATGAAAGTATGAATGTAAAAACTTCAGGGCGAATTTCAGCCACTCTATAGTTTTACTGAGATTTTAATGTCATGATTTATAATGCTTAAAACCAGACACATTAATTTTATAGCCACATGTAATGCAAAATCTGTACCTGAAAAAGAAATTACTTACATTCAAGAATTGGAAATGGTTTCACCTGCTCTTTTTGTTTTTATCTATCTATATGCATACATAATTACAAATATATATATACACTGGTGTCCAAAATTTAAGCATAATTGGTAATTAAGTAATTATTTTTAAGTAATGAAAGAAATATGAATCGGAATGTGCTGAAACTCCAGGTGTGTAAACAAAATAGTACGCGTCACATATTTTTGCGAAGAGTTTTCCCCGAAATCGAACAGGGGACCGTCAACAAATTGAAAAAGAACGAAGATCTTTTGGATAACCCTGTCAAAACTAATGTAGCAAAAGCGTTCAAACTGCACATTATGATTAATTGGCTTATTGTAATGTACTGTGTTAATTTTTACAAGGATAGCATATATACTCGTAGAGAAATTAAGGTTTTTATAAAAACAGTCCTAAGTTTTTTGCTTATAATTTGAAGAGTTCTTAATATAAAATAGTGTTCTTTTTTGAAAAAATGACAAACATCATTGTACACAATATCCTGTCATCAGAATTAAAAAATAATAAAAATTGTATGACAAATGAGCAGGTTTACTAAATAATTTTTTACTGCGCATGCGTGAGCGCTATTAAAATTTCATTTGCATATTATGTTAGTTAAATGTATAGAGCAACTTTTGTGAAAGTTTCAAAAACATAGCTTAAAAATTCTGAAAATATTCGTTGATAGAATGAGATCAAAATCCTTTATTCCCTAAGTGAAGCAAAAAGATGAGGGGCTGTATCCATATTCCATTGTTTAGTGCCTACACAATATTGCACGTACAACTATATTTAGGTAAAACACCTGATTTTTTTGCTTCCTTTAGGAATAATGGATTTTGAGTTGATTCTATAGGCTTCCATTTTCAGAATTTTCAAGCTATGTTTTTGAAACTTTTACAGAAGTTGCTCTATACATTTAATAGCCATTTAATAGCCACTATATACGCTAATGGCACCTGGTGCATGTAAAATCCGTCGTGCGTGCAAAGTTCTCCAAGTTTCCTTTGAATTATACCTCCGGAGGTGCCTGGTTAGATGAAGATCTTGTCACCTGATCAAGCTTGTAGATTACGAGATCAAACTTGAGTAGCGGTTCTCGCTTTTATAGGCAGCTCGTATGAATTCGTATGAGTAGAAGTGTGAACAATCTCTTCCCCTCCCCCCCCCCCTCGGCCCCGCCAGTGGCTGAGAGGTTCTGCTTTCGAAGATGGTAGGCGAGGGGTGCTGGTCTCGAACGCAATGGCGCCGTCACGTCGCACAGTGTAAGATTTTGCGAATCTAGCGGGTCAAAATTCAATTATGAAAATTATCGATATTAAAGCAATAAAATTGATCTTACTGGATATAAAATGGCTATGTATTACGAAAAATATATCTTAACATATTTTACTGTACAATTTGCGTCATTGTCATTCCATCATTATAATCATAATAAAAGGATGTTTTGTCATTTTCATACATTGATATTTACGTAGTGTTAGCATTCAATGCATATTTAACAGTATATATTTATTTTCAGCAATAAGAATTTTCTTGTATTAAAAAATTATAATTAATTAATTATGTACTACTATAGATACCAGTGTTATCATAAAGTGAATCACTGATATTTATCGTCGTTTGCTATTCTTTTATTATTTGTATGAAAGTATGAATGTAAAAACTTCAGGGCGAATTTCAGCCACTCTATAGTTTTACTGAGATTTTAATGTCATGATTTATAATGCTTAAAACCAGACACATTTATTTTATAGCCACATGTAATGCAAAATTACATAAAATCTGTACCTGAAAAAGAAATTACTTACATTCAAGAATTGGAAATGGTTTCACCTGCTCTTTTTGTTTTTATCTATCTATATGCATACATAATTACAAATATACAGTTGGCAAAAAAAGTATTTGTACACTTCATTTTTTTTAATTATAATGAAATTAAACAAAATATTTAAGCAAAAAATACTATAATACATTAATTTAATGCATTATAATATTATAGAAGCAAAAACAAAATTAAACGAATCGATTTTTTACATTATAATAAACAAATATACTAAAATTTAATGCAAAAAAAGTATTTGTACACTATATTAATGTAATATAATTAATGCAAATTTAGTAAAATGATAGAAATTATTATTTTGTGCGAATTTATTTAGCGTCTATGACTACTTCTAGATGGTGTGACATAGATTCCACCAACTTTTTTGTAGCGGTTTGGTTAATGTTATTCCATGACATAATAAGAGCTTCTTTAAAACTGTTTTTTACTGATACATATATTTTTTTTCGGATTTTTGTATCCAATAGCATTTGCAAATATTCTATTGGATTCAATTCTAGAGATTTTAGAGGAGTTACCAGTCGTCTTCGAGTATTGTCGTAAGCATGTGCTGGTGATCACAGCAGTATGCTTTAATCGTTATCCTGCAGAAAGTGAAAAGCTTCCTTTAAGCATAATTTCTTGGCACAGTTTAATAAATTATGGCGCGACACATCAATGTATGTTAAACCTGTCCTTCCATTGTCAATAAATTTTAAATGTCCTGCTCCATTAGAAGCTATACACCCCAAAAATATAATATTCCCCCCCAACATGCTTGATAGTTTGAAGTATACGTTTTGGATCTAGAACATTTTTATTTTTACGCCAATTTTTTCGAATGCTTGATGATAAGAAAATTCCGAATTTTTCCTCATCAGAAAAAATTACTGTTTTCCAAAAATTCAATGATTTACTTCTGTATGCGAAAGTGAATACTATGCGTTTTCGCCTAATTGTTTCGCTGATGAATGGATTTTCCCTTGAGGTTCTTCCTTTTAAATCTGCATTGAGAAGAATATTTTTTATTGTTTGAGGTATTACTCTGATGTGAGAAGATGTCGCAAGGTCTCCAGCAAATTTTTGAACCGAACGCACAGGATTTTTTAAAGCTTTTTTAACAACACTCCCTTTTTCCCTCATTGTTAGTTTGCTAAGAAGTCCTGGTTTTCATTGAATTTCGATTCTTTTAATTTATTCATAGTTTCTCACTATACATCCAATAGTTGTAAATGGTAATTTAATAGCTTTTACAAATTCTTGTTGCGAATTTAAATTTTTATTATGCTCAATCATAGGATTTCATATATCTAGAGGTGCCTCTCTAATATTAGGTTCTATACTCAATTACTTCAAGAGCAAATTAAATTAAATGTCAGACAAATATAATATGAACTTAAAAATTATTAACAGCTTCTGTAAAAGTAGTCCTTTGAACCATAAACACTATAAAACACAGTACATATCAGGATGGAGAAATGTACAAATACTTTTTTTGCAAGAAAGTTTTAAACTTTTCCTATTAGAAAATTATTTTACATCTTTATCGAAATTTTCTGTTGTGTAATTTAAAACGCACGATAAACAAACTGTATTAAAACTATTTTTGACAAAATATCTGTTTTTATTTAGTTAAAAATTAAAAATTTTAGAGTGTACAAATACTTTTTTTGCCAACTGTATATATACACTGGTGTCCAAAATTTAAGCATAATTGGTAATTAAGTAATTATTTTTAAGTAATGAAAGAAATATGAATCGGAATGTGCTGAAACTCCAGGTGTGTAAACAAAATAGTACGCGTCACATATTTTTGCGAAGAGTTTTCCCCGAAATCGAACAGGGGACTGTCAACAAATTGAAAAAGAACGAAGATCTTTTGGATAACCCTGTCAAAACTAATGTAGCACAAGCGTTCAAACTGCACATTATGATTAATTGGCTTATTGTAATGTACTGTGTTAATTTTTACAAGGATAGCATGTATACTCGTAGAGAAATTAAGGTTTTTATAAAAACAGTCCTAAGTTTTTTGCTTATAATTTGCAGAGTTCTTAATATAAAATAGTGTTCTTTTTTGAAAAAATGACAAACATCATTGTACACAATACCCTGTCATCAGAATTAAAAAATAATAAAAATTGTATGACAAATGAGCAGGTTTACTAAATAATTTTTTACTGCGCATGCGTGAACGCTATTAAAATTTCATTTGCATATTATGTTAGTTAAATGTATAGAGCAACTTTTGTGAAAGTCTCAAAAACATAGCTTAAAAATTCTGAAAATTATCGTTGATAGAATGAGATCAAAATCCTTTATTCCCTAAGTGAAGCAAAAAGATGAGGGGCTGTATCCATATTCCATTGTTTAGTGCCTACACAATATTGCACGTACAACTATATTTAGGTAAAACACCTGATTTTTTTGCTTCCTTTAGGAATAATGGATTTTGAGTTGATTCTATAGGCTTCCATTTTCAGAATTTTCAAGCTATGTTTTTGAAACTTTCACAGAAGTTGCTCTATACATTTAGCTAACACAATATGCAAATGACATTTTGATATCGTTGACGCATGCGCAATTAAAAATTATTTACTAAACATACTCATTTTTCATACAATTTTTATAATTTTTAAATTCTGATGACAGGGTATTGTGTACAATGATGTTTGTCATATTTTCAGAAAAGAACATTATTTTATAATAAGAACTCTGCAAATTATAAGCAAAAAACTTGGAAAAATTTAGGACTGTTTTTATAAAAACCTTAATTTCTCTACGAGTATACATGCTATCCTTGTAAAAATTAACACAGTACATTACAATAAGCCAATTAATCATAATGTGCAGTTTGAACGCTTTTGCTACATTAGTTTTGACAGGGTTATTCAAAAGATCTTCGTTCTTTTTCAATTTGTTGACAGTCCCTTGTTTGATTTCGGGGAAAACTCTTCGCCAAAATATGTGACGCGTACTTTTTTGTTTACTCACCTGGAGTTTCAGCACATTCTGATTCATATTTCTTTCATTACTTGAAAATAATTACTTAATTACCAATTATGCTTAAATTTTGGACACCAGTGTATATATATATATATACAGGGTGATTCAAAAAAGATGGGAAAAATTTTAAGGGGTAATAGTATACATCAAGCCAAACAATATTAAATAGGAAACCAAGGGTCCCAAGCGTTTTCCAAGGAGATAGCAGCCATTAAAGTTTGGGGCCAAAAATTTCAAATACACATAAAAAACGGAAAAATGGGTCGATTGATTTGTGGTTTTCACTAAAACTATTCTTTATGTTGGTATTTTCACGATAATAAATTATAAAGATAAATTCCGAAAAATGTCGGTAGAGGGCGCTTTAGACTTTGGAGTAACGAACATTTGTTTTTTGCCGTTATTTTTTGCATCTCATTAAATGGTTTCGCAAGCTTAAACTTAAACTTAAATTTTGAGCTCAAAATCTGAATAGTTGGGAATGGTTAAGTAGCTCAAACTGAACTGTGTTCAGTGGGTTCAAATTTCAAATGATTATAAAAAACGGAAAAATTGGTCGATTGATTTGCGGTTTTCACTAAAACTATTCTTCATGTCGGTATTTTATTAAAAATAATTTATAAAGCTAAATTTAAAAAAAATGGAAATAGAGGGCGCTTTAGACTTTGGAGTAACGGAAAGCTATTTTTTTCCGTTATTATTTGCATCTCGTTAAATTTTTTTGGAAGCTTAGACATAAACTTAAATTTTGCGCAGAAAATCTGAATCATTGGGAGTGGTTAAGTAACGCAAGCTGAACTGTGTTCAATGGGGGTGGGGAGTTTCAAATTTCAAATGATTATAAAAAATGGAAAAATTGTTCGATTTGTTTTCGGTTTTCACTAAAACTATTCTTTTTGTCACTATTCCCTTGAAAATAAATTTTAAAGATAAATGTTTAAAAATTTCGTTTGAGGGTGCCCTTAACTTTAGAGTAACCCACAACTATTATTAAACGTTATTTTTTCTATCTAATTAAATGCTTGCAAATGCTTAGACTTAAATTTTGAGCTCAAATTCTGAATAGTTGGGAGGGGATAAGAAGGGCAAACTGAACTGTGTTCAAGTGTTGAAGTGTTACTCTCCCCACCCCTCAAACACACTTCAATTTTGCGCTACATATTACTCACAACGATTCAGATTTTGAGCTAAAAATTTAATTATAAGCTTTTACAAGCATTAATTACATACAAAAAATACCAGTTAAAAATAGTTGTTGGTTACTCTAAAGTTTAAGGCGCCCTCTAACGGAATTTTTTGAAATTTATCTTTAAAATTTATTTTCAAGGAAATACTGGCATAAAGAATAGTTTTGGCGAAAACCGTAAACGAATCTACCATTTTTTCCGTTTTTTATGATAACTTGAAATTTGAACCTCCCCACCCCCATTGAACACAGTTCAGTTTGCTCTACTTAACCACTCTCAATGATTCAGATTTTCTGCGCAAAATTTAAGTTTATGTCTAAGCTTCCAAAAAAATTTAAAGAGATGCAAATAATAACGGTAAAAAATAGCTTTTCGTTACCCTAAATTCTAAAGCGCCCTCTATCGCCATTTTTTTAAATTTTGCTTTATAAATTATTTTTAATAAAATACCGACATGAAGAATAGTTTTAGTTTAAACCGCAAATCAATCGACCAATTTTTCCGTTTTTTATAATCATTTGAAATTTGAACCCTCTGAACACAGTTCAGTTTGAGCTACTTAACCACTCACAACTATTTAGATTTTGAGCTCAAAATTTAAGTTTAAGTCTAAGCTTGCGAAACCATTTAATGAGATGCAAAAAATAACGGCAAAAAAAACAATGTTCGTTACTCCAAAATCTAAAGCGCCCTCTACCGACATTTTTCGGAATTTATCTTTATAATTTATTTTTATGAAAATACCAACATAAAGAATAGTTTTAGTGAAAACCGCAAATCAATCGACCCATTTTTCCGTTTTTTATGTGTATTTGAAATTTTGGGCCCCAAAATTTAATGGCGGCTATCTTCTTGGAAAACGCTTGGGACCCTTGGTTTCCTATTTAATATTGTTTGGCTTGATGTATACTATTACCCCTTAAAATTTTTCCCATCTTTTTTGAATCACCCTGTATATATATATATATATATATATATATATATATATATATATATATACAGGGTGTCCCTAAACAACTGGTATATACGCTAGGGGGTGACAGAACACATCAAGACGAGCAATAATAAATAGGAAACCAAGGGTCCCAAACGTTTTCCAAAGGAGATAGCCGCCATTAAAATTTGGGATCCAAAATTTCAAATACACATAAAAGACGGAAAAATTGGTCGATTGATTTGCGGTTTTCACTAAAATTATTCTTTATGTTGGTATTTTCTTGAAAATAAATTATAAAGATAAATTTCAAAAAATGCCTATAGAGGGCGCTTTAGACTTTGAAATAATGAAAAACTATTTTTTGCCGTGATTTTTTGCATCTCATTAAATGGTTTCGTAAGCTTAGACTTAAACTTAAATTTTGAGCTCAAAATCTGAATAGTTGGAAGCGGTTAAGTAGCACAAACTTAACTGTGTTCAGAGGGTTTAAATTTCAAATGATTATAAAAAACGGAAAAATTGGTCGATTGATTTGCGATTTTCACTAAAACTATTCTTTATGTTGGTATTTTATTGAAAATGAATTATAAAGATAAATTTCAAAAAATGCCGATAGAGGGCGCTTTAAACTTTGGCGTAGCGAACAACTACTTCTTACGTTATTTTTTGCATCTGATTAAATGTTTTCGTAAACTTAGACTTAAATTTTGAGCTCAAAATCTGAATAGTTGGGAGTGGTTAAGTAGCGCAAACTGAACTGTGCTCAGAGGGTTCAAATTTCAAATGATAATAAAAAACGGAAAAATTGGTCGATTCGTTTGCGGTTTACAATAAAACTTTCTTTAAGTCAGTATCTTCTTGAAAATGAATTTTAAAGATAAATTTCAAAAAATTCCGTTAGAGGGCGCCTTAAACTTCAGAGTAACCAACAAATTTTAACCGTTATTTTTTGTATCAATTAAATGCTTTCCAAAACTTGTTAAATGTTTTCGAAATCTTAGATTTAAACTTAAATTTTGAACTCAAATTCTGAATCGTTGGGAGGGGTTAAGAAGCACAAACTGAAGTGTGTTCAGGAGTTGAAATTTAACCCTCCTCCCCTCGAACACAGTTCACTTTTGCGCTACTTAAACACTCGCAACGACTCAGAATTTGATCTCAAAATTTAAATCTAAGCATTTGAAAGCATTTATTGAGATTTAGAAAAAAATAACGGTTAAAAATAGTTGTACGCTACTCCAATGTCCAAGGACAGCGCCAGAATTTGCCCGACGGGGGGAACTGTATCCCCGACAGGGGGCCAAGTTCATAATATATGAGGAACCCAGAAGCCAAGGGGTATAAGTGACAAAATTGGAAAAAATGAGTTAAGTGCACAGGATATCTGGAAATATGTCTATTTATTTATAGGTAAAGAGTTAAGAGTGATTTTTTCGTTATGTACTGAGTTATAGGGGTCAGTCACTTAACCTCTTTCCCAAAACTGTGAAACGATTGGAGGCAAAGGGGTATAAGTGCAGTTGTGTCCGTTAACGTCTATATAGCAGAAGCACGACCAACGACATACATACAAAGCCATTTGCTTTTATTATGCATTAAATATATGCATTTTAACTGTTATCAAGCAAGAAAAATCATGCGTTAAGCATGGATTATGAAACACTTTCGAACACTCCCTGAAATCTTTAAAAATTTTTGCTATTGAGGGTAGTAAAGTGTTACAGTCCATTGCCAAATATGTATTCTGATACTTTTTAACAGCCCTATGTTTTATTTGTCGGTTGACATGTACTGTATAATGGGAAAAATTAGTTTAGCAAGAAAACGCATAACAGTTTGAAATTTCTCTTTCAGCAGTTTATATTAATAGATGGAAGCACACTTGTATACTTTTGTTCATCCTGTAGTTTATCTTGAACCTTTATTATTCGCCAGTATTTAGCTGAAATTTACTTCAAATTAAACACACTTAAGACTACTGAAATCACATTTCCAGAAATTATCATTCATCGATGACCATGTATAAAAATTTGTGTGTGATCCTGTATATCATTTTACCTATATTTTACAAGCATTTCTTAGTAAACTGAATGCAGTTCAGCATAGAAATACAAGACTTATTTAAAAGACATCTTTAAGTAAAGTACGCTCATAGTCTGTAACCTTTACGAATATTTTTGTGTAGCCCTGTATATGAACTATAGCATTTATACATATCATATAACGTGTTTACATTTAGTGAAACTTAAAAGCTCAAATCATAATTAAAATAGCATTTTGTTCATCCATCAACCATCATCGATAATTATACAGAAATTCGGATAGAAATTCGATCCTATTTGAAATCTTTTTTTGTGTCCCTGTAAATACTGTGTACTTTGTATTATGTGCGAAATAATTTATATTAAGCCTCAGCGATATACATTAACTTTATTATACATGAAAATTGTAATATAATTAAAACAAGTCGCAAACAATTCCCTCTTTATTATTAGGTAATGTAAATCTTTGTATGGTCCTGTAAATAATTAATAACTATTCTTTTCACCTCAGATTTTATAGAATGTCTATTTTAGTGCAATTCATAAATGCATATAAATTTTAACATGTGACAAGGTGTAACACATTTCAAATTCATCTAAAACGATTTTTCCCATAACCCGTAATGTAACGGAAAATTTTTGATTGTCCCTGTAAATAAACTAATCATGTTAGAAATATGTGCAATAAGTTGCACAGAGTCATTGCAAGAGTCATTTGCAATAAATTCGTGTTGAATTAAACATGAATAATTCCCAAAAATTTCAGGGCAATCCGAATATATTTACGAGAGTTAGGACAGACGGACGGACAAACCAAAATCATATTCACTTTTCACTTTGTTGGTAAGTGTTAAAAAATATGAAATTCCAATGTTTCTAAACTTATAATAAAAATTTAAAACTTATATTAGAACAAAAGTTTTTCATTTCATTCATTATATCAACATTGTTCATAAATTTTTCGTAAATACATTTTTTAATTTCATATTTTTTCCTTTTTTAGAATTTATAATAAAACAAAATTTTGTCCTTTGATTTATTTGTATCACCATTAATCTTAATTTTTTCATAAATACAATTTTTTATTTAAAAATTTTTCATTTCTTGTGTTCATTCGGCACTTGTACCCTTTAGTTTTCATTACTGCTTGGAAGCCAAGGGGTATAAGTGCCGAATGATGATAAATATTGCTTAGTTATAAATAAAAAAAAATATCCTATTCCACCTTTTTTTTAAACAGTTATTGAAACAAGAGTTCAAGGATCATTAAGAAATAAGCAAAATTTTCATATCTCAATTCATTCAATTACAGTCGATGTGTAACTTTGAACTCAATTTACTCGAAATTTAAATTTTGTCACTTGTACCCCTTGGCTTCTGGGCTCCTCATATATTAGAGGTTCCCGCGTACTGATCTGGGGCCTAAAAAACTGCGTGGGCAAAAATTTTAGGCCCAGGCCTGATCCGGTTTTTACAAAATAGCGTAATGGTCCGGTCGATGAAATTTAAAAAGTCGGCCTGATTATACTGTCAGGGAAATACAAATACATGCATATAAAATTTAGCCTGAAAAAAAAAATGTTAAAATCTCGGCCCACTAGACTCTATTTCTACAAAACGTGAATTTTTACTTCGATATGGTTATAAAGTGTTTTCGTTTTGCACAAAAAGTTCTGATAAAAAAGAGTGCTTTTTTTTGTGTGTGTGTTTTGGGCGGCAACATTTATTTATTTTGAATGAATATCTATTTGCATGTAAATGTTTCAATTATCATTCAGTTATCGTTAATTCTTATATCATGTATTGGAGACTTAAAAATCAGAAAATAGACACACAGTAAAATCTTCTAAGACGGAATCGCATTAAAAAAGAGAGAGAGAGTCAAGTTGCCCTCGTAGCAGGTGTATTCCTTTCTCATGTATTATTATATAAATTTTGAATCATCTTGTTTTGCGTTTAAAGAAACTCTTCACTCACTTGAAAACACACGCTCCGTCATGTTAAACACAGATTATTTTCGAATTTCTCGTTTTAATTAAAATATTTAAAAAAAAAAATTCCTTGCATAGGACAACTGAGCTTGCTCTTTAAAATGGCTATTTTTCACTTTTTCGATTTCGGTTTCCAGTTATTTTTTTTAAAAAAGATACTTTTACTTTCGGAAACGGTTTTGAAACTGAAAGTACTTTTTGTGTCATAGGCAGGTTTTATTTCGCAGGTTTTACTATATTTAAATTTTATTGCCTAAAAATCTACTATTCTTTAAAAATAATAAAGTTTAAAGTTTAATTATAGAATAATGGCGTGTTAAACTTATAAAAATACATACATTTTTTTGTAAAAATGTTTGGAAAGGGCCAAATTTTACTGATTTTTGCACGGCTCAAGTTGTTCCGAGAGTGTGATTTTCATACGGGCTGGATCGAAACCGGTACTGACCCGCGCAGTCCTAGGAAGAATGAAGTCAGTCCCAAGAGTGAAAACCAGGCATGGACCGGCCCCAGTGTCGTAAAGGAAAATATTCCCAGATCCGGCCAATGCAGACCTCTATCGAGGTTTATCCAGAAGCTGGATCTCGGTGATATTTATTTTTCCTTAAACTTGGATTATTCACTAGGAATAAATAATATGACAATCCACGCTCGCTAATCCACGCCAATTGATTCTGGATCTGGTAAGGATTCTTTTTTCAGCATAAAATTTTTTGTGCAGTTCTACATTCAATAGATGCAGAAATACAAAATTTTCGAGAAAAAAACACAGCATAAAAAACACCATTTGTAGGACGATATACACCAAAATCTCATCTATACTGAAAGAATGAATATGATGAATTTTACTGAGTTATAACTGAATATGATGAAATTCGATAAAATTATGTGTTTAACATTTTGAGAAATAGCTATCACGGTCTCACGGCACACCTGCCAACTTTAGATTTTTAACAATCAAATAAATGTATTATAACACAAAAAAATATTAAGAAAGGGAACCTTTTACGTGGTACTTATTTCATTTCAATTTGATTTGTAAATATGATCATTTTGACTTTTGGAAAAAAAAAGTTTTGCGTGCATGTCACGGCAATTATTAAAAACAACACATAACAAAACCACTGTTGAGTGATGCATAACAAATTTTATCAGCATTAATTTATTTGAAGGTCTAAAAAAGTATGAAATTGGATTATAGTTAGTGCGTTAATTTTTTTAACATAGTTATATCGGAAATCATGAATTTCTATGTGTACTTATGTATAATTTTGCACCAATTCTGCAAAAAATAAAATTTTAAGTTGTATTTAAAAGAATAAATAAATAAAATAAAAAAACCTTCTAAATAAGCCATTTTAATGTGCTAAAATATGCTTTACCACAATTGCCAGTCTTTCTTAAATCTGAAAAAAATGTGAAGGGAAGTTACCTAAAAACATTGCCATATGCGTTTTTTAAAGTTGTCCTGTTTTCCGTATTTTTCATTAACCGGATCGGACTAGGTCCTGACCGGTCCGAATAATCGAAGCTCCACTGTATGTATTACTGAATGCAAAAATATAAGTGAAAAACTTCCAAAAAATTAGTTAAATTATTACTATCAACAAAAATACGAATTCTGCGTATAAAGCAATTTTAAAATTAAAATACTCGGGTAAAAATATCAAACCACTTATAAACGCAAATAAATACAAAACCATTTGAAGTTATTCTTATAAAAGCCTTGAAACTTTAAATCTTATTTCTATACATTAAAATAAAAATACTAGATCAGGAAAAAAAATTATCTCCTTATATCTGTGGTCAATGGACAGCTGACGAAAATTGAGTACTGCATCTATGTAACTTTGAAATATCCTTCCGGTCTATCAAAATACAAGTGTTTTTTTTTTAATTCCCATAGCAACATTGAGATATAAAAATGTTATTTTTACAACCAATCAGCAAAAATACCGTTCGCTGAAGCTAAACAACATTATTCATCAATCTCTTTATTCCAATTGGCGAAAAGTTTGTTTTATATTAACTTGCACATCAGAATCTGAAAACTAGTCAAAACAGACAGTCATGTATTTTGTTTTAGTGTATTGCAGCTGTTCTGTGGTTTGAACATCGTAGATTGAAATTTAAGCAAGAATACAAGTATAAAGAAACAGCATATTTACTAAGAATAAAACGTGTATAAAATTGAAATTTCTTCGTATCTTTTTTCGTTCCATTTGAACACGTTTCTATGCTGAATATTAGTTTTCTTTATTTGAATTAAATGTATTTGCCTGAGTGAAATTAATTAGCCGAACTACAATTTTTGAAATATGTACCTTATATTACTTCATAAATACCGCATTTTACTTTTTTCATTATTTTCTATTTTTGTCACTTTTGAGAAAATGTAGTTCCATACTCTCAAAAAACATTTCGCCCAAAATAAAATGTACAGACAATAAGTTGCCGGAATGCACATGTTATTGGAACGGATTTTTCTATTAATTGAAGAAATTCTTGTGTTTTGATTGTAGAATTTCAAAAAATTTTGATATTCGGTTCACGAAATTTTCATTATTTTAGAGAAAATATAGAGATGCGTAAAAAATCGGTTTCGAATAGAAAAATCACAGTGTTGCTGTTGTTGCTCAGTAAACTGAACAGTCTTTTAATTCAACAAAAATCCAACTTTAGATGTTGGAGGATTTCAGGTGTTTTAGCACTAGATTGATGAATTTTTCGCATTTCGAGAAAATGTGCAAATTAAAGCAGATTTTTTTTTAGCTATAGTAGTAATATTAAAAACAAAAGATAAATGAAAATGAAGTGATAACTTGCAAAATAGTTGGAAACCTAAAAGTGCGTTATTTTAATATCAGAGAAAAGCCTCCGTCGTGATAATGCCGAAATATCCCTGTGATTTGAAGAGACTTCTATAATTTTAAGCAATTTCTGCCTTCTGATTAGACATTTTTAGAAAACTTTGATCCTAGATTTCTGTTTTTTACCTATATTTAGATGAAACGGATTTATAAATTACGTTTCTAATAGGAAAAAGTACTAAGAAGCATAGCTGCCAGAACACGTTTTTTCTGTATTTCTTGCGAGTGGGGGGTAGAAAAAACAAAATTAAAGCGCATCAAAAAAAAAAAAAAAAAAAAAAAAAAAATTAAAGCAGTTTTTTTGTTTTAACGAAATATAATCAAGGGAAAAAGTAATTCAATTCACGGATTATTTTGCGAGCATAGAGTCCTCCGCGGATTCGGTTACACCCGATCTGATCTAATTAATTCTATATCCATTCAACCTCAACTAGTTTTAAAAACGTAGATGACCCGAACACGAAAATCTTCGACCTAAAGGTATTCCGATCCCAACTCGAAATGCAAGAGAAATCGAAAAAGAAAATTCCATCTTGTAAAGCAATAATGGAAAAATAGCCTACAATAATACCTCCAATATCTTTTATATACAGGGTGGTTATAATTAAAGTTACCCTGTTTGGACCTACGTAGAGTCCGCCCTGGTTGACCGATATCGCTGAAACTTGGAATATAAGTTATATGGACCATGGGGAAACGAAATCTGCAACAAAAAAAAAAAAAAAAAAAAAAAAAAAAAAAAAAAAATAGTTCAAATTTTGACCACCAGGTGAAAAAAAGGCACTTTAACCCTTTCCGGCACACTGTGTCCGGTCTGGGATACCTAATTTTAATTCCAAACTTGCAAACGGCACCAGTAATATTTTAGTAAAATTTTGCTTTTACAATAAAAGCTTAAATTAAGGAATTCAAAATATCTAAAAAATTCATTTGTGAATTCCGGTGTCAGTTGATAATTTCTCATTTTATTACAGATTTTGCCCGTGCCGGAAAGGGTTAAGACCAAGCGTCGGTATTCTCGCAGTGCAACTGACAAATTACTGCCGTTCTGATAAACCAACTTTACCAGTAACGCTCGTTCCTTCTTTTCTAGCGGCATGATGCAGAATGAATGTACAACAGAGAGTACTGGCTTTTTAAAACGCTCCAAATTTGCATAAAATCCTTTCTGGCGGGTGAAAACCGCCATCTATCGGTGGAAATTTGAAAGATTTCTGTTTCCAGTTTGAGATTTATGGTCTTAAAGCGCCTTTTTTTCACCTGGTAGTCGAAATTTGAACTAAATTTTTTTATTGCAGATTTCGTTTCCCCATGGTCCATATAACTTATATTCCAAGTTTCATCGATATCGGTCAACCAGGGTAGATTCTACGTAGATCCAAACAGGATAACTTTAATTATAACCACCCTGTATTTTATGAAGAAAAATTAGTGTATCAATTTATGCACTCATTGACATTCAAATAATATAATCTTACATTTTAAAATATACTTCGGTGATACCTTTGAGAAATGAGGTAGAATCGAATATATTACGCTAAAACAATTAAAACTGACCCGACTTGAAAAATAAAAGTCAATCCGAACCTCTCCGAAAAAAAATATTAACTTTAGCCAGATCCGACTCAAATCGCCTGTCGAGTTGGATTTAATTTCTCAAGGTGATGCAGGAATCTACCCGAAACGCGATTTGAGCCCGACATCTCCACATTTCGATCTGAACCCGAAATATTTCACCCTCAAATAGATCCCAACCGTAACTGATGAAAAAATATATCTATACTGTAATGCAATTATGTAAAAATATATCTACAACTATATCTCCAGTATCAGTTTTAACTTTTAAGTAAAAAATCAGCATATATATAAACTCATTAGCATTCAATATATAATTTTTCAACTTAAAATAAATTTTGTAAATTCTTTTGAGAGATCGATCTTGAATCAAGAACCATAAGTGTCAACATCCAGCCCGAACCTGAAACAATTAACCCAACTGGAATCCGAACAAGAACGACAAAAGATTAGACTCAACCCGATTCGATCCAGATTGCGAGTCGTGTCAGGTTCAGTTTGCCCGACCTGATACAGCATTTTACTTGTCATCCAAGACAGCCCCGATAAAACTAAGTATAAGATAAATTTTATCTTTAAAAAAATATATATACGTGTACAGAGTCATTCATGTATCATCCTGTCTTCCTGTATAGTCATCTATATAGAATTTTATTTTAAGAAATTATTATTATTATTTGAAAGATCGGGTTTATCCGAACTAATCTGCACTGTAAAAAAAAAAGGTCGATCTACTAAAAAAACTTTAGTGATCCTTGTAATTACTAAAAAATTTTTAGTAATCTTAGTCGGTTACTAGAAAATGTGTAAGAATTACTAGAAAAATGTTAGCAACGAATAGAGTTAATAGTTTTATATTTTTAATAGCTCTTACTAAAACACTGTTGGTGTGGCCTTGATAGCATAGTGGTTATAGTAACGGACTCCGGGCTAAAAGGTCCCGGGTTCGAAACTTGCCACCGCCAAATACACCCCGAATGTCTGTAGTGTCTCGTTAATAAAGGGATTATGAAAATCCTGTCGAATGTTTAGTGCTGCCATCTATTGCGGTTTTGCCGAAAATCTTCCGCTTCAGAAGTCTGGATGCAGCTCCTCCGCTTCGGTTGCACGTAATGGTTATTAAAAGTAATTTTGGAGCTATTACTAAAATTTTCTTTGTGGCTCATACTAAAAATTTTTCAGTTAGTTATACAAAAAAATCTTTTGTTCAGTTTACAAAAGAAATGCTTGTTTCACTTGCAAAAAAAAAGTTTGTAATGGTTACTAAAAAATTCTGTGGAATACAAATTTACTAAGAAATTTTTAGTAACCTCTTGAATTTTTTTTTACAGTGTGCAAGAATAAAAATTCAGCCAGAAACCGACTCGTATCCAAAAGAATTAGTTTAAACAATCTGAGTTTAATATAAAAAAAATCTTTATATGTTAACACAACTTAACGGGGAGGAAATTCAAAAGTCAAAATATTTACCCCGACGACATCGAATTTTGACCCCGATGGGGGGGCCAGGTATGCCCGACGGGGGTTCATATGCCCCCCGGTCCCCTCTCTGGCGCCGCCCTTGGCAATGTCTTAGGCGCCCTCTATCGGCATTTTGTGAAATTTATCTTTAAAATTTCTTTTCAAGAAAACACTGATTTAAAGAATAGTTTTAGCAAAAACCGTAAATGAATCGACTAATTTTTCCGGGTTTTTTTTTTTTTATAGTTTTCCGTTTCGTTTGAAATTTAAACCCTCTGAACACAGTTCAGTTTGTGCTACTTAACCACTCCCAACTATTCAGATTTTGAGCTCAAAATTTAATTTTAAATCTAAGCCTACGAAACCATTTAATGAGATGCAAAAAATAACGGCAAAAAATAGTATTAGGATGGATTTCGTTAATCCAAAGTCTAAAGCGCCCTCTATCGGTATTTTTTGAAATTTATCTTTATAATTCATTTTCAATAAAATACCGACATAAAGAATAGTTTTAGTGAAAATCGCAAATCAATCGACTAATTTTTCCGTTTTTTATAATCATTTGAAATTTAAACCCTCTGAACACACTTAAGTTTGTGCTACTTAACCGCTTCCAACTATTAAGATTTTGAGCTCAAAATTTAAGTTTAAGCCTAAGCTTACGAAACCATTCAATGAGATGCAAAAAATCACAGCAAAAAATATTTTTTCATTACTTCAAAGTCTAAAGCGCCCTCTATCGGCATTTTTCGAAATTTATCTTTATGATTTATTTTCAAGAAAATACCAACAGAAAGAAAAATTTTAGTGAAAACCGCAAATCAATCGACCAATTTTTCCGTTTTTTATGTGAATTTGAAATTTTGGACCCCAAATTTTAATGGCGGTTATCTCCTTTGGAAAACGTTTGGGACCCTTGGTTTCCTATTTACTATTACTCGTCTTGATGTGTTCTATCACCCCCCCAAGCGTATATACCATTTGTTTAGGGACACCCTGTATATATTACAGCGGACCGGCGTGGACAAAATGTTTGGTAGCTTTTTAAAATTTATCATATGCCATTAAATTTTCTAATATTTTTTATTATTGACATAAAAATCATTTACCGGGTGTCCCAAAAATCACTGATGGATTTAAAAATTCAATAACTTGCAAACGGTGACAGCTATTAAAAAAATTTTTGCAGGAGGGCTATGTATAATGTCAGGAGTTTTTATACCGCAATTCTTGATTTTAGTTCGAATTTCAAACAACAGATGGCGCTGATGGCGGTTGGTGGCCAGTCGACGCCGAGACTTACTTCATTCAGCTTTGACGGAAAAGAAGGAGATTAAGGCTATGGAGTACGTCTCATTCTACAGTACAGTCTTGCTCTCAGGACCCGATTCTGGACTCATTCGATATGATTTCAATGGAATGCGTTGTTGCCATGGAAATAACAGATTGTACGATAGTGGAATACAGCGTTCAGAAGTGGGCATAAATTTCGCAAGCAGTATTTGAGTTTGCAGAAGATTTTCGTTTAGGAAGCTTTATTTTCCCGGATTAAATTACTTTTTTATGGCACGATTTTAAAACTAGATAAAGAGATTTTTTTTATTTGATGATTTTTGTTATATTCTTAAGAAATTTTAGATCTTTTAAGAAAATTCGTCAGTAGATTTTTATGAATGTTCAAAAAATAATCATGAAAACTGTTGATAGTACATTATTGTGTAAAATAACTACCAAAAACAAATATTATAAGTTGCCTTGTTTAGTCTTTTTCAATAGGATTAGTCTATCGTTGCATTAAAATAGAAAAAAATAAAATAAATGTGAGTTAATTAAAATTTATTTTCCCGGATTAAATTACTTTTTATGGCATGATTTAAGGAATACTTTAGGCACCGTATTTTAAAACTACACTGTTAAAAATTTGAAATCTTTGCTGCATCGTCACTCCTTCACTTTTATAGAAAGATATTACTTCACTGTATTATGGAGCATTCTCATTGGTCAAAATAGAGATATTCTATAATAGCAGTGGAGTGACGATGCAGCAAAAGTTTCCAATTTTTAACAGTGTAGGTGAAGATATCTTGCTACAATGTTCCTCTTACACTATAAAAATCTGCTGCATTTTGTTGTATACGCACACCACTTGTATAGAAACGGTTACTTGATTGTATTATGAAGCATTGTTATTGGTCGGAAAAGAGATATTACATACAAGCGGCGGAGTGCGTATGAAGCAAAATGCAGCAGATTTTTAACACTGTGGGGCCCGATTCTGAACTCATTCGATATGATTTCAATGGAATGTGTTGTTGTCATGGAAATAACAAATTCTTCTATAGAAAAATACAATATTCAAAATTGAGCATGAATATAACAATCTAAATCGATCTAAAATTTCTTAGAATATAACAAAAATTATCAAATTAAAGAAATCTCTTTATCTAGTTTTAAAATATGATGCATAAAATATGCTTTAAATTGTGCCATAAAAAGTAATTTAATACGGGAAAATAAAACTTCCTAAACGAAAATCTTCTGCAAACTCGAATACTGCTTGCGAAATTTATGCCCACTTCTAAACGCTGTATTCCACTATCGAACAATCTGTTATTTCCATGGAAACAACGCATTCCATTGAAATCATATCGAATGAGTTCAGAATCGGGCCCCACAGTGTTAAAAATCTGCTGCATTTTGCTTTATACGAACTCCGCTGCTTGGATATGAGGAGCCCAGAAGCCAAGGGGTATAAGTAACAAAATTGAAAAAAATGAGTTAACCTTCTGACTGCCGCAGGCTGATTTTTCACACACTAAGCTGCAGGTTTCACTGCAACATAAGCAATATTTAAATTAGTAGAATTCCACAAATAAAACCCAGTTCTGAAAAATTAAGTTAGGATTGATGCTATCAAAGATTATGCACCGATACTAATGATGTATTTTGCATCAGGTTGGAAAAAACATCTTTTTTATATATTTTTAATAAATTACAGAGAAAACAACATTACAATATTGCCCTTTGGCTGGGCAGTCAGGGGGTTAAGTGCACAGGGTATCTGGAAATAAGTCTATTTATTTGTAGGTAAAGAGTTATGAATCATTTTTTAACTATACGCTGAGTTTTAGGGGTCAGTTACTTAACCTCTTTCCCGAAACCGTGAAACGTTTAGAGGCCAAGGGGTATAAGTGCAGGAGTATTCATTTATGTCTATATGGGTGATTCTCAAAATAGGGGACAATTTATGTCTTTCGGCATACAAAAAAAATTGAGAGGTTTTCTGTCATGTTTTTATATTTAGATATGTTTGTCTTAATATTATTCATTATTTGCACTCAAGAATTACTCATTTTTTAGTTAAAAACACCTTAAAATAACAGAATAAATGTTCAAAATGTCATTAGCATGGATGTCCACAGCAGCTGTGCCTTGTATATACTAGCTTTTTCAAGAGTTAATATCATGTTTATAAAATAAAACAAATGTTATTCTTTCTTTAAATTAATCAAGGAGAGGATTTATCCAATAAAGTTCTTTTTAAAAATAAAATTAATAGTATATAAAAAAAGAATTAAAGTTTGTCCTCCATATTCTATTTTCAAAACAAGGTCATACTGTAACAGCTGGTTATTAATCAAAATTTCATTTTCACATATGACAATAGTTTGAAAATATAAAGTTTCTCCATGGCAACAAGTAGCCATTTTATCCCAGCCTGAAAATAGAAGCATGTATTGTATTTTAAGAATAGAATTTGAATATTAGGGGCGTACATCAATTGTATGTCATTAGAATGGATAATAATTTTCATGTTTATTTTATAATTAAAATTTTTATTTTACTTATTTGCATAGGACTTTTGTGTTTCAAAAAGCCCCAGAAAGGACTATTGCATTGTGATTATATTATGGCTCATACTCTTATTTAAATTAAAATTTCTCATTAGCATGGACAAATATCAGTGTCATTAGCATGGTTTTTCTGTCCATGCTAAAGACTCTTATGTGCATAAATGTAACCATTGCTTATATTGTATCTTTTATAAAGTTTAATTTTACATATAAATTTAGGTATTACATTTATTATCCCTAAAATATGCATTAAATCTGTCAGAAAATCACTAAGATAGCTTCTTACATTCATAGTGTCAGAATGTTGCTCATGTAAACAAAGTTTGCTCTTTGGTAATGTTTTTATTCTCCTTATATGTATATATGTAAAAATGGAAACCATTTGCTGAAAAGGAAGGGTAATAAATATAGAAAAAATATTTAAACAGGAAGAAAAAAAAAATTTCTTAATATATTTATTCCATGCAATTTGTTTTGTCATTAGCATGGCTCAAAAAATACTAATTATTTTTTTAAAGTTAATTTTTAAATATTTAGCTCTGCTGACTACATGTAAAGTATACCTAATACTATATTAACAACACCTATTTTTTTCAGAAATTTCGCTAACAGTAATTTTTTTAAGATTTTACTTTTGAAATTGTCCCCTATTTTGAGAATCACCCATAGCTGAAGCGGGACCAATGACATGCAAGGCTAGTTTATGACTCTGAAAACGCTCCAGGAATTTGATCATTTTTAAACTTCGATTGGTACAAAAACACGATCATATGCCAATTTGTACCAATCACATATTAACACCGTGTGAAGTTTTAAACCTTATGAACTGGAGTTGTATGTCTTTTTTCAAAATGTTTTTCGTCAGATTTTTTTTCTGATTAGAATTTTCTTTTTAATGCATTAAATATTACATTAAATAAATGTAAACTGTTAACAAGTAAGAAAAATCAAAGATTAAACATAGATTCTGAAACACTTTCCAAGATTTCCTGAAATATTAAAAAAAAAATTCGCAATTTAAGGTAATAAAGTGCTATTGTCCATAGAAAAGTGTGTATTTTAATACTGTTGAACAGCCCTGTGTTTGATCTGTCGATTATATATGAGGAGCCCAGAAGCCAAGGGGTATAAGTGACAAAATTAAAAAAAAAAAATGAGTTAAGTGCACAGACTATCTGGAAATAAGTCTATTTATTTGTAAGTAAGAAGTTATGAGTGATTTTTTAATTAAATACTGTGTTTTAGAGGTCAGTTACTTAACCTCTTTCCTAAAACTGTGAAACGCGTGAAGGCCAAAGGATGTAAGTGCAACTGTATCCATGAACGTCTACAGCAGAAGCACGACCAACGACATACAAGGCCATTTGCTTTTTTATACATTAAATAAATGCATTTTAATTGTTAACATGTAAGAAAATCATACTTTAAGTGTAGAGTATGAAACACCTTCCAACACTCTGAAATCTAAGCTATTTAGGGTAATAGCGTGTTACTGTCCATAGAAAATATGTATTCTAATAATTTTGAACAGCCCTATGTTTTTCTGTCGGTAGATATATACTGCATAATGGGAAAATTTAGTTTAGCAAGAAAACGCATAACAGTTTGAAATTTCTGTTTCAGCAGTTTTTACTAATAGATGGAAACACACTTGTATACTTTTGTTTATCCTGTAGATTACCTTGAACTAGTGATGGGCGATTCTGGAAATTTTGAGAATCGATTAAAATCGACATCGTATAAAACAACATCGATCATAATAAGAATCGATTTCTCAGTTCCAGAATCGATACTAGAATCGATATTTTGATATTCAGATTCACACAGAGAAGATCCAAATTACTAATTCAAAAACTTAGACAATCAGCAAGACCATAATTACCGCCTCCCACCCCCCATCCCCATTTAGGGAGGCATAGAATTAAGCTATTGCAGATTTTAGAGTCAGATAATAAGAATTTTAAATTTTAAAATGATTGTCATTTATGGTTGTCACTTACACGAAAACTTTGACAAATTTGAGAGACATAATTCAACTAATAACAACACAGAGTAACTTGGTATTAAACCGAGGATAAAGAGTGCCAAGAGCGTGTAACTAGGATGGGGAACAAGGAGTATAAACTTTTTTTTCTAATGCCAACCAAATGTTACACGAGATAGTTTGGAAGAACAAAAAAATATGCCCCATACCCGGGGGGGGGGAAGGTAAACCCCACTCTTGACGGAAGGGCGGCCATAGCCCAAATGTACCTTTCGTCGAAGTTTCAAAATGAGGATTTACAATAAAATAGAACGAGAATTGGACATTTAAAAAATTGCATGCATACTTTGAGCGGCCCATTTAGTATAAAGATTGGCGAGGAAGGGGGGAGGGCGAGGGATTAGAACGGACGAACTTGAAAAAAAAAACATAATAAACTAATAACCCAAATAACTGAGCTTCTAAAGAAAAATATAGTGTTTAACTTAGTGTTGAATTCATGGGGTGGCCGCGAGGAACATGTACTCTTTGAAACTATAAAAAGTGCCAAGAGTATGTAACTAGGTGAAGAGAGGGGTAGTAACAAAAAAAAAACGAGGAGATAAAAGCTTTATAACAATATGTTACATGAGATGGTGTGGAAGAAACAAAAAATATGCCCCCCACCCAGGGGGGGCAAGGCAAATCCCAAACGGACAGAAGGGCGAAACTGCTCAAATGTATCTTTTGTTGAGGTTTCAAAATATGGATTTAAAACAAAATAGAACGAGGATTAGACTTTTTTAAAATCGCAGTCACAATTTGAACGATCCTGTAAGTTAAGATTGGTGAGGAAGGGGGGGGGGGTTAGGACGGGCGAACATGGAAAAAAAAAATAGTGGCACTCCGTGAGTGCCGACAGAGGTGAAATCTTGAACAATTACGTGTGTATTTTTTGAATCGTTAGGATATATAATTGAATCGTCAGGAAATACTTTTAAATGAATTAAAAAAAGATTCTATAATATTAAAGAATACATCAATATCTATAAAAAAAACCGCGCGATACCATATGTCCAGCTATTGTAGTTAACTCACTATAACTACTTTCTTACATTTTAAAACGCGATAAATACACCAACCAAAATTAGACCATACTATCGGTACCTTAATCCTTATCCAAATAAATCATTTTGTGTTAATGCCTGTTACAATGTCTGTAGATTACTTTTTGAATTATTCAAATAGGACATTCCATTCAAAAGGTATTACGAATTTAAAGATGACAATCTAAAGAAATAATAGCGCTGCTGAGCACTCGGTGGCCAATAAGCTTAGGGATTACGTGTGCAATCAAAAGATTGCGGGTTCGAACCCCAGTTTCGCTGATATGTATCAATGTTTTATTTTTTTTTTTTTTCGAAGAAGTTTGAAAAATTAAAATTTTAACCCATTATGGGTCCGTAATGTGACCTAAAATGATGGGAGAAAATTTCTTATGATAGATTTGTAATGTATGAAGCATAAGCTTTCAATAGACATATTGTATCAAGAAATGAGAAAAAACCCCTCTGGCCCCTCCCTCCAAAAAAAGGACCCCTCTCAAATTTTTTTTTGTTTCTTTTGAAGAAACAAAAAAATACGCCCCCGGCGGGGTGCAGATAAACCCCAAAAGGGCGGAAGAGCGATCCCTTATTTATCTTTTGTCAAGGATTTAAAATGTAGATCTAAAATAAAATAGACCAAGAATTGGACATTTTAAAAACTGTATGCATATTTCGAATGGCCCTGTAAGTTAAAACTCACGCAGAAGGGGGAGATTAGAAGAGACGAGTGTGAAAAATAAAACATAATAAACTAATACTTCAAATTACTGGACTTCTAAACAAAAATATAACGATTTAACCTAGTGTCGAATTAATGGGGTGGCCCGCGGGGAATACCCCCCCCCCCCCCCGCCCACTAGAAGTTATGAGATTTTATACTTTTTAATGCACAAATTTCGATTCTCCCGCTCTTAGAGAGCTGTAAAACATGATGCCTTCCTCCGGAGTCGCAGAAAAAATGCTTGCATTTAGTACTAATTTAGCCTAGGAAAAAACAAAATCCTTTCTTATACGTAATTTTACACCAATACTACCATTAAAACAATAAAATTGGTAAATTTTTGTAGATCAAAATGAAATCGATTCCAAAGATCGAAATCGAATCTAAAGATCGAAATCGAATCTAAAGATCGACATCGAATCTAAAGATCGAAATCGAATCTAAAGATCGACATCGAATCTAAAGATCGACATCGAATCTAAAGATCGACATCGAATCTAAAGACCGATCTTACGGGCAGAATCGATTTTACATTTTTACTTTCTTTTGTAACTTTACAAGAAGAGAGTATTAGATTCGTGAAAAATTTCGACTTCCCGTTTTTGATGGATTTATATATTTTAGAAGGTTTTTAACATGACTTCATGGTTTTTAAGAAATATCTGTCTGTGTGTGTGTCTGTCACTCTGTGAGTCTGTATATGACAAAAATTTCTGACCGTTCTATCGCAAGAACAAATGTACGGAATTCCACAAAACTTTAGATTTAATTTAACCTTGATATAAACTGAATCTAATTAATTTTTGGGGTATATAGCCTAACAGGTGGCGCTGTTATGCTGCATTTTTTGCGATTTGCACAACAGCTATATCTGAATAACGAATACATGGATTTTCATCAAATTTCAGATCCAGTTAGCCCTTGACATGAATTGATGTTTTTTGCATTTTGATGTATATCGCTTCTCAGATGGCGCTGCTATGCTGAATTTTTCACAATTTCCACTCAGAGCCTAAGGGGGTGAGTGAAAGGAGGGGGAAAGGGAGTTGTGAAAGAGGGGAGGAGAAAGGAGGCGGTCGTCCCAAGCGCGGAAATTTAGGGGGCGCCAAATTTTTACTACTAACATCACTTATAGCCTATCACAAGAAAAAGTTAATAGGGGGGGGGGAGGCTAAATTGGAACTTTGAACCGGGCGCAGTTCTCTTTTCGCACGCCCCTGTTTCCATTTTAGCTTTATCTCAAGAACTAATGCACGGACTTTCATAAAAATTTAGATTCAATTGTCCTTGATATTATTTGATGCTAATTACATTTTGATGGAAATCGCTTAAGAAATGGCGCTGCTATACTGCATTATTAATGATTAACGCAATAGCGTTATTTCAAGAACGAATTTTCATCAAAATTCAGATTCAGTAAATCCCGGACATATATTAGTGTTGTTTAGTTCTTGGTGTAAATTGCCCTACAGGTGGCGCTGATATGCTGCATTTTTTATGATTTCGCAATAGCTGTATCTCGCGCTTACATGGATTTTTCATGAAAATTCAGATTCAGCTGGTACATGATAAAAATTAATCCTGATCAAATATTGGTGTACATCACTCAACAATAAACGATATTTTGCAGGGGGGGGGGGTTGTGACGTTTCTTTAATTCTTCTATCTTAGAAACTAATACACTGAAATTTTAGAATTGGCACATCCGACTATTTTATCTTCGACTTTTGAAGGAAAATGAAAATTATATTACCTTCAGAGAAATCGATTAAAAATTTTAAAGTATCGATTAAATCGAGTTGGCCGTAGTATCGATTAAATCGATTTAAAAAATCGAAATTGCCCATCACTACCTTGAACCTTTATTATACGCCAGTATTTAGCTAAAATTTAGTTCAAACTAATACACTCTTAAGACTACTGAAATCACATTTCCAGAAATTATCATCCATAGATGACCATGTATAAAATTTTGTGCATGACCCTGTATATCATTTTATTGATATTTTGCAAGCATTTCTTAGTAAACTGAAGGCAGTTCAGCATAGAAATATATGAATTATTTAAAAGCAATCTTTAAGTAAATTACGCTCATATTCAGTAGCCTTTGCGAAATCTTTTGTATAGCCCTGTATGTGAACTATAGTATTTATATGAACTATAGCATATATATTAATATGTATAAATTTAGTGAAACTTAAAAGCGCAAATCATAATTAAAAAGGCATTTCGTCCATCAGTAGGTATAGGATGGGAGTTCAACCTCAGCGTGGTGGATGTGGTGGGTGGATGGTGGAAGAGGAGCCACCACCACCTCCTATAAGAGGGAGAGAGGATCACCACCACCTGATTGAGAAGCTTATCTGATGGAGAGTGTATCATACTGTAGTAGGATGAGGGGAGGGCTTAAAATTGAGGGGGCTTAAATTTTTAGGGTTTGAAACGTAGGAGATTATACTGTAGTAGAGGGGTGGATGTTTGGAGTCTGTTATAGTATGATGGGATTTTTAGAGAGAGAGAGAGGTGGGCCTATTTTTTTAGGAGGGGCTTAAAATTGAGGGGGGCTTAAATTTTTTAGGGAGTTTAAATTAAAGTAGAGATTGAAATCAATTTAGAGTAAGAAAGATATTTCAAAATGGGTGAAGGATGTTTTGACTCTGTTACAGTATGATGAGATTTTAGGAAAGGGGGGAGGGCTTAATTTTTAGGGGGGCTTATTTTTCTGAAAGGCTTAAATATTTTTTAATGATTGGAATCAACTTAGAGTAGGAAGGAAATTTGAACATATCGAAAAATATGTTATAGTTTGATGAGATTTTAGGAAGGAGGAGGGCCTAATTTTTAGCGGGGCTTAATTTTTAAGAGGCTTAATTTTTTTATTTCGGATCTGAAACTTATAATATCATACTATAGGAAAGGGGTAACATCCTCATTTTCCAACCCCCCCCCCCGGAAGATTTCTATTTGGGTGTTGCCCTCTGTTGAATCGAATTTTTGTTGGAAATTAATAATTTTAAAAAATTGTGTCTGATCAATTAAGCATTGCCCATTACGCCTGTGAGATAATTGAGCATTGCGATAAGGAGGAAGGTGAGTCTGATCAATTAAACATTAATCATAATTGTCCATTGCTCATCCCGCCAGTGGCCGCAGAACCGGTCTTCTTCTTCTTTCGTTGGAATTTAATAATTTTTTAAAAATTGAGTTTTCCAAAAGGCTTTAGTGGGATTCGAACCTGTAAAAGAATTTCTTGACTTGATAATTTGTTGTGGATTAATCTAATCAAGCCAAGAAGTTCTGGTTTTAAGTCGAAAAATTGCTTAAAGGTCGGTAAAATCATACTTTAGCAGTGGGAATTCACCTCCACCCCTTCCTTCAAACTTTGTTTTAATATCCGTTGCTCTTGCGGTCGTGGAACAGGATTGAATAAGTTTTTATTAGAGTAGAAAACTGAATAATAATTTGAACTTTTTTTGAATATTATTATTATTAGATAAAATTATTTCAAGATTAAATAGGAAGTTAACCTTCTGTAATGACTCTGAATGTCTCATATTACAATCGAATCATCCCTAACTTAAAATAGTATGTTATCAACACGTATTCACTGTCTTGCACAAACATCCGATAACGAAACAATTTTAACAGGAACTAGCTGATACATGAAAAATATCAACTTATTTTATCTAACTTTCACTTATTTACAAATGATGCGAATTGAAACGAGGGGTTTTCTGAAATAATAAAAAAAACATATATTTTTGCAAAGGCTATGGGTCCCCCAACATATATTTAAAAATTAATATGTGTTGTAAAATATGAATTTTAGATTTTAACTTTACTTTACCTAAACCTTAATTATTCATACACATTGATTTTTCGATATATAGTTCTAATAAACGGTTAATTGCCATGCATTTATTTTAGTAAGTTTGTTGTATTCACATAAAAAGTGTTTTTACAAGTTATCATCTGTTAGTCGATAACGACAAATTTAAGCAATGTATTACTTTAGTATAGTTTTATCACTGTGCTGAAAATAAGTGATTCTTTTTCCGTTAATTTTCACATGATAAACACCAGATAACATCGAGCCTTTCTTATCAAATACCATTATATTATCAGATCACTTTGTAAACCAATCCTATTATTTTTTAAAAAACAGTAGCGCCTCCTAGAATTTAACAGATTTTTGTGAATCAGTAGAAATTTATCACACTGTTTATTGTTTTTTTTTTTTTTTTTTTTTTTTGTCATATGAAGATATTAAGCGCTGTTCTTTAAGTGAGTGCTGTACAAGAAATTTCTTACTTCATGAATATGGAATCGGATTTACCCAGTCAAGAGGTGCAAGTTTCGAATAGTGAAAGATCACCCTCTTCATTAACCCAATCATCCTTTTCTTGTAATCAATGTCAAAAATGCTTCTCTACAAAGATTGCGTTAACCAGACATCAAAGATCCCACTTGGATAAAAAGCCCTTTAAATGTGAAACTTTCATTCAAAGTACTGATTTAAAACGACATAGTGTTACTCATTCCAAGACACCCACTTTATATAAATGTGATCAATGTGCAATGGAATTTTATAGAAAGTATTCGTTAAGAATTCACAAGAGATTTCATAAGACATATAAATGCAATGAATGTTCAATAGAACTCTCTAAAAAATATTTGTTAAAAATTCACAAGAGATCTCATAAGAAGTTTCATGTTTGTGAAAAATGTTCTAACTCGTTTCTATCAAAGTCTGCTTTAACTAAACACAAAAAAAGTCATCGTCAAAAGGAATATAAATGTAAACACTGTGCTGTTATATTTTACTCTGATATCGATTTTTTATTTCACAAAAAAGTTCATTACAGGAATTTCGAATGCAAACACTGTAACAAAACATTTAATGTTGACACCAAGTTTATTCAACATTTGATTAAAATGCATAAGTGAAAAAATGCAAACTTTGTCAAATCATGTGAACTGGTTGATTTTCTGTACAGTTTATAATTTTTTTGTATTTTTATCATTATCGAGAATGATGAATAAATAATGTGTAAATGAAAAAAAGCTTTTGTCTTGTATTTTTGTTATAACAATTTATGAATTTTAATAATTATTTCACGAGATTTACTTAAATTTTAACATTTAGAAAAAAGGTTCTTATCAATTAAAATTAGCGTTCACTTTAATTTATTAATTTTTCATTTTAAAATACTGAATTTGTATTTATATTGAATTAATTTTAAAATACTTTTAATATATTAGAATTATTTACCAAGTTTAATTTGTATTAACAATTGTTATTTACATAATCATGATGGATATTACCTAGTGTTGTCACAAAAATTTTCAAAAAGAACGAAACTGTTAACAATAAGTATTATTCATTACTTAGATTAAAACTTTTACCTAGTGTTGCCACAAAAATTTTCAAAGATAGAGAAACTGATAACATTATTTATCAAAAGCTTACTTAAATTAAAACCTTGTGTTGCCACAAAATTCTTCAAAAATAGTAAAACCACTAACATAATTTATAAACTACCACTTATGTACAAAGACTGTTTTTTTAGATTATTAAAAAATGGTTGACTAAAACTTATAGCATTACTAATTTTTTAATGTTTAACTGTAACCGACGCTGATTTTTTAACATATATTAGGATATGTGTTGTTTTTAAGCATTCAGTTTGCAACTGATTTCCGTTTGAACTTCATCAGCGGCTATCCTTATTTTTTGAAAATGGATTCTGTAGTAAATTTGATAAAAAGACCTCTCGACGAAGTAGTTCCTTCTTCAAAGTATCAATGTTTAGAAGAATGTAATGAACCTATTTATGTGAATGAATTAAACTTGCCGAGATTAGAAGTTCCCAATACATTGAACACTAACAATGAGACAATATCATGTGAATCCACTGAATGTGAAATCTGAGATTAATACGAATATTTTTAACTTAATTTCCCAAGACGAATATTTTCAAGAACCCGCTACTAGATGTGAAGAGACTGTGTTCCAAGCAATCAACCTTTCCCAAGCAAGTGATGAAAGCCAATCCACCACTCCACGAACTAAAAGGGGCAAATCCTGTAATCGTGTTATATTTCGAGAAGAACTCAGTGATTGTATCTTCTTAATTTTAAAACTGTATAACAGACAATTTTATATACATATTCAAGAGTTTAAACGCAGTGGGCTTACTAATGAAGAAATTGTAACGAAAAATGCAATTTTTATGGATGTTAACAGTTGGTACGAATTTTGCAATAAAATTTTTTTATTTAATTTGAAGTATAAAAGTTCCTCGTTTGTTGCTAATAACATGATATTAGTGTTAAATTTTAATAATTCTATCATGCGAATTAAACATTAGGATGTGTATAAAAGCATTAATATACTATCTTGTTATTAAAAGATAAAATAATTTCATAAAAATATTTTCAAAATTAAAAAAATGTTTCATAAGTTTACAAAAAATAAAAACTTTACGAAAAAGTTTAAAAAATAATTCATAAGATTAAAAAAAATATTTCATAAATTAATAAAATATATTTCATAAGTTAAAAAAAAATCATAAGTTAAAAGTTATTTCAACAGTTCTTTAATAATTAAAAAAAAAAAAACTTTATAGAAAAAATAATATCAATAGAAATTAAATGTTTAAAATTTATTTCACAAAAGTTAAAATGTATTACATCTTATCAAAAATGAGTTTACTGATTTATGTATGCATGTACATTATTTTCACTGTATTATCTTACTGCAACATACATTTATAGTTAACATACATTTATAGTTTAACACATATAAACATTAGGATGTGTATAAAAGCAACGCATTAATATACTATCTTGTTTTATTAAAAGATAAAATAACTTCATAAAAATCTTTTCAAAATAAAAAAAAAGTTTCATAAGTTTACAAAAAATAAAACTTTGTGAAAAAGTTTAAAAAAATATTTCATAACATTAAAAAAAATATTTCATAAATTAAAAAAATGTATCTATGTGTATTTCACAAGTTTAAAAAAAAATTAAATGTTTAAAAAATGATTTACAAGTTTAAAAAAAAAATTACAACTGATCAAAAAATGAGTTTACCGATTTACTGATTTATGTGTGTATGTTATTTACATCATATTATCTTACTACCAACATTACAGAACGTTCTTAGTTAAACACTTATAAACATCAGCAAATGTATAAAAGCAGTTGATACTTTCCTGTTTTTATTAAAAGTCATACTAACTTTATAAAAATGTTTTCAAATAATAATAAAAAAAGCTGTTAAGTTATTAGATTCTCCTCTTTAATTGCATCTCATTGATAAGTTTTAATCAACCATCCAAACATGCAACTGTTTTCACATTCAACTATTATGTGAGTTAGGATTTCATTGGTAAATTTTAATCAACCAACCAACATTTTACGTAACCAACTATTTATTTTCCCTAGCAATCAGCTATTTATTTACCCTACTAACCAAAAAGCTTTTATCGACACATGAACAAAATTTTAAGATGCAAGACTCGTCCTTTTTAATCGAAAAAACAATGACTTATATTATATATTTTTTTCTTACTTAAATGAAACCTTCGCATGTGCATGGTAAAACTTGGAAAAATTCATTTAATACACAAATTTAAAGTTAACAGACAAGGTCTTCACACTTCTTTTAGAATTGTACTAACATTTTACCAAATATCTTTAGAACTCAACAAGGTTTTAAATAATTATTTTAATAAAAATTGTCATTTGTAAGTAACATTATTGAACTAACTTGGAAAAATTAACTTGGCAAAACAGGTTTTCGCTGTTCCAACTTAGTAATATTCATAAGTTTATATGTTAATCAACCTGTTTGGTTATGTCCCAGCATGGCTTTATAAAATATATCTTAAAAAAAACCTTTAATATTAATGTTTAAAAATATGCAGTTAGTCTTTTATAGATAATTATTTTCACTTCTTTTATTTAAAAACATTTTTAAATAAAATTAATACAGTTGCCAATTTATCTGTGCGTTATGAAATGTGCATGCAAAACTTTTAATTATAATTTTCACATTTTTAGTATTTCAAATTATTGTTTTCAAGGTGTACTAAAATTTGGAAAAATATTTAATTTTCATGCATAATTAAAATAAAATAGTTTAATAATAAAAACACATTTAACATTCTATACTCACCGTCGCAAAAGCACGTCCAACGCAGTCAAATGTTTGGGAAGAAATGAAAAATTCAAAGTCCTTATCAGAAAATGTTATCAGATAACTATATCAAAAGATCTGTGACGTCAAAGAACATGTATCATCAACTGATCACGTGATGTATACCACGTGACTAATGCTTTGTTTTCTAGATTGGTTCTTATAAACATTCATTTATTAAATAATTTAATCATTCTATTAATTATTAATTAATTAATTCACTAGTTTAAAACAAATGCTGATTGTAACTAATATCTGTGATATCATGTTTTGTTAAACATTTTAACAAAGAATTAATTAATTAATAATTAATAGAATGATTAAATTATTTAATAAATGAATGTTTATAAGAACCAATCTAGAAAACAAAGCATTAGTCACGTGGTATACATCACGTGATCAGTTGATGATACATGTTCTTTGACGTCACAGATCTTTTGATACAGTTATCTGATAACATTTTCTGATAAGGACTTTGAATTTTTCATTTCTTCCCAAACATTTGACTGCGTTGGACGTGCTTTTGCGACGGTGAGTATAGAATGTTAAATGTGTCTTTATTATTAAACTATTTTATTTTAATTATGCATGAAAATTAAATATTTTTCCAAATTTTAGTATACCTTGAAAACAATAATTTGAAGTACTAAAAATGTGAAAATTATAATTAAAAGTTTTGCATGCACATTTCATAACGCACAGATAAATTGGCAACTGTATTAATTTTATTTAAAAATGTTTTTAAATAAAAGAAGTGAAAATAATTATCTATAAAAGACTAACTGCATATTTTTAAACATTAATATTAAAGGTTTTTTTTTAAAGATATATTTTATAAAGCCATGCTGGGACATAACCAAACAGGTTGATTAACATATAAACTTATGAATATTACTAAGTTGGAACAGCGAAAACTTGTTTTGCCAAGTTAATTTTTCCAAGTTAGTTCAATAATGTTACTTACAAATGACAATTTTTATTAAAATAATTATTTAAAACCTTGTTGAGTTCTAAAGATATTTGGTAAAATGTTAGTACAATTCTAAAAGAAGTGTGAAGACCTTGTCTGTTAACTTTAAATTTGTGTATTAAATGAATTTTTCCAAGTTTTACCATGCACATGCGAAGGTTTCATTTAAGTAAGAAAAAAAATATATAATATAAGTCATTGTTTTTTCGATTAAAAAGGACGAGTCTTGCATCTTAAAATTTTGTTCATGTGTCGATAAAAGCTTTTTGGTTAGTAGGGTAAATAAATAGCTGATTGCTAGGGAAAATAAATAGTTGGTAACGTAAAATGTTGGTTGGTTGATTAAAATTTACCAATGAAATCCTAACTCACATAATAGTTGAATGTGAAAACAGTTGCATGTTTGGATGGTTGATTAAAACTTATCAATGAGATGCAATTAAAGAGGAGAATCTAATAACTTAACAGCTTTTTTTATTATTATTTGAAAACATTTTTATAAAGTTAGTATGACTTTTAATAAAAACAGGAAAGTATCAACTGCTTTTATACATTTGCTGATGTTTATAAGTGTTTAACTAAGAACGTTCTGTAATGTTGGTAGTAAGATAATATGATGTAAATAACATACACACATAAATCAGTAAATCGGTAAACTCATTTTTTGATCAGTTGTAATTTTTTTTTTAAACTTGTAAATCATTTTTTAAACATTTAATTTTTTTTTTAACTTGTGAAATACACATAGATACATTTTTTTAATTTATGAAATATTTTTTTTAATGTTATGAAATATTTTTTTAAACTTTTTCACAAAGTTTTATTTTTTGTAAACTTATGAAACTTTTTTTTTATTTTGAAAAGATTTTTATGAAGTTATTTTATCTTTTAATAAAACAAGATAGTATATTAATGCGTTGCTTTTATACACATCCTAATGTTTATATGTGTTAAACTATAAATGTATGTTAACTATAAATGTATGTTGCAGTAAGATAATACAGTGAAAATAATGTACATGCATACATAAATCAGTAAACTCATTTTTGATAAGATGTAATACATTTTAACTTTTGTGAAATAAATTTTAAACATTTAATTTCTATTGATATTATTTTTTCTATAAAGTTTTTTTTTTAATTATTAAAGAACTGTTGAAATAACTTTTAACTTAGGATTTTTTTTTAACTTATGAAATATATTTTATTAATTTATGAAATATTTTTTTTAATCTTATGAATTATTTTTTAAACTTTTTCGTAAAGTTTTTATTTTTTGTAAACTTATGAAACATTTTTTTAATTTTGAAAATATTTTTATGAAATTATTTTATCTTTTAATAACAAGATAGTATATTAATGCTTTTATACACATCCTAATGTTTATATGTTTAACTCTGAATGAATTGCAATGTTATAGTAAGATAATAGAGTGAAAATAATATACATAAATCAGAAAACTCATTTTAACTTTTGCAAAATATATATATTTTAAACATTTGAAAAAAAATTCTATTGATATTATTTTTTGTGTAAAGTTTTTTTTTCTGTTAAAACTTTTTATAGCACTTTTTATAATACTTTTTTTTTTGTTAAAACTTTTTATGATACTTTTTTTTTTTGTTAAAATTTTTTATGTTACTTTTTTTTTTGTTAAAACTTTTTATGTTACTTTTTTTTTCGATAAAACTTTTTATGTTACTTTTTTTTTTTTTGTAAACTTATGAAATATATTTTTTAATTTGTGATTTTTTTTTCTTTTTTTATCTAATGAATTATTTTTTAAACTCTTCATAAACTTTTTATTTTTTTAACATTTTTATGAAGTTATTTTATTTTTAATAAAACAAGAGAGTATATTAATCTATTGCTTTTATATACATCCTAATGTTTATATGTCATTAACTATGAATCTGTTGTAATGTTACAGTAATATAATAGAGTGAAAATAATATACATACTCATATAAATCAGTAAACTCAATTTTGATAAGTTGTAATACATTTTAAAATTTTCAAAATATATTTTAAACATTTGAAAAAAATTTCTATTAATATTAATTTTTGTATAAAGTTTTTTTTAACTTATTAATTTTTATTAACTTTTTAACTTTCTAATTTTTGAAAAGAATGAATTAAAATAATTAAGATTATTATTATTATTATTATTTAAGATAGTTAATATATTTTTTATTAATAATGAAGTGTTTCTTTTTTTATACATATACAAATTGAAACAATTTATAAATGTTTTGAAAAAGCTAAATGAAATAAACATACATTTTGAAAATAATTAAACACACATATTAAAGAGAATAGTAAAACATTTTATTTCATTATTTTAAACAATTCGTTTTGAATGGTTTCTACATTAATATTAGATAAGAAGTTTTCACTAATACAATCTACTTCGTTTAAAAACGAGGAAATAACAAAGTCGAAATCTATTAGAGTTAATAACATTTCTCCTATTTGTTCAAATTTTTGTCGATTATTTAATATCAAACAGGGATGAAAGATTACAGATTCGTGCTTAAAAATACATCCATTGCATTCAAAAATGCGCTTCAATATACTCGACATACTATTTTCAATACACGTTATAAGTTTATGTTGGCACATGCGTTCATTTTCTAAAGATGTGTGACTAACGGTACATTTCTGTCTTATTAAATTTGGTAAATGCTTTACATATATATGCTGAAGAAGTTCTTTATTCAGATCAAAGGCTTTTATTTTTAACTTTTCTAACTGATACTCGTTCAAGTCAATGTGAGAATAATTCTTTAAATGTTTAATTCGCATGATAGAATTATTAAAATTTAACACTAATATCATGTTATTAGCAACAAACGAGGAACTTTTATACTTCAAATTAAATAAAAAAATTTTATTGCAAAATTCGTACCAACTGTTAACATCCATAAAAATTGCATTTTTCGTTACAATTTCTTCATTAGTAAGCCCACTGCGTTTAAACTCTTGAATATGTATATAAAATTGTCTGTTATACAGTTTTAAAATTAAGAAGATACAATCACTGAGTTCTTCTCGAAATATAACACGATTACAGGATTTGCCCCTTTTAGTTCGTGGAGTGGTGGATTGGCTTTCATCACTTGCTTGGGAAAGGTTGATTGCTTGGAACACAGTCTCTTCACATCTAGTAGCGGGTTCTTGAAAATATTCGTCTTGGGAAATTAAGTTAAAAATATTCGTATTAATCTCAGATTTCACATTCAGTGGATAATAACATGATATTGTCTCATTGTTAGTGTTCAATGTATTGGGAACTTCTAATCTCGGCAAGTTTAATTCATTCACATAAATAGGTTCATTACATTCTTCTAAACATTGATACTTTGAAGAAGGAACTACTTCGTCGAGAGGTCTTTTTATCAAATTTACTACAGAATCCATTTTCAAAAAATAAGGATAGCCGCTGATGAAGTTCAAACGGAAATCAGTTGCAAACTGAATGCTTAAAAACAACACATATCCTAATATATGTTAAAAAATCAGCGTCGGTTACAGTTAAACATTAAAAAATTAGTAATGCTATAAGTTTTAGTCAACCATTTTTTAATAATCTAAAAAAACAGTCTTTGTACATAAGTGGTAGTTTATAAATTATGTTAGTGGTTTTACTATTTTTGAAGAATTTTGTGGCAACACAAGGTTTTAATTTAAGTAAGCTTTTGATAAATAATGTTATCAGTTTCTCTATCTTTGAAAATTTTTGTGGCAACACTAGGTAAAAGTTTTAATCTAAGTAATGAATAATACTTATTGTTAACAGTTTCGTTCTTTTTGAAATTTTTTGTGACAACACTAGGTAATATCCATCATGATTATGTAAATAACAATTGTTAATACAAATTAAACTTGGTAAATAATTCTAATATATTAAAAGTATTTTAAAATTAATTCAATATAAATACAAATTCAGTATTTTAAAATGAAAAATTAATAAATTAAAGTGAACGCTAATTTTAATTGATAAGAACCTTTTTTCTAAATGTTAAAATTTAAGTAAATCTCGTGAAATAATTATTAAAATTCATAAATTGTTATAACAAAAATACAAGACAAAAGCTTTTTTTCATTTACACATTATTTATTCATCATTCTCGATAATGATAAAAATACAAAAAAATTATAAACTGTACAGAAAATCAACCAGTTCACATGATTTGACAAAGTTTGCATTTTTTCACTTATGCATTTTAATCAAATGTTGAATAAACTTGGTGTCAACATTAAATGTTTTGTTACAGTGTTTGCATTCGAAATTCCTGTAATGAACTTTTTTGTGAAATAAAAAATCGATATCAGAGTAAAATATAACAGCACAGTGTTTACATTTATATTCCTTTTGACGATGACTTTTTTTGTGTTTAGTTAAAGCAGACTTTGATAGAAACGAGTTAGAACATTTTTCACAAACATGAAACTTCTTATGAGATCTCTTGTGAATTTTTAACAAATATTTTTTAGAGAGTTCTATTGAACATTCATTGCATTTATATGTCTTATGAAATCTCTTGTGAATTCTTAACGAATACTTTCTATAAAATTCCATTGCACATTGATCACATTTATATAAAGTGGGTGTCTTGGAATGAGTAACACTATGTCGTTTTAAATCAGTACTTTGAATGAAAGTTTCACATTTAAAGGGCTTTTTATCCAAGTGGGATCTTTGATGTCTGGTTAACGCAATCTTTGTAGAGAAGCATTTTTGACATTGATTACAAGAAAAGGATGATTGGGTTAATGAAGAGGGTGATCTTTCACTATTCGAAACTTGCACCTCTTGACTGGGTAAATCCGATTCCATATTCATGAAGTAAGAAATTTCTTGTACAGCACTCACTTAAAGAACAGCGCTTAATATCTTCATATGACAAAAAAAAAAAAAAAAAAAAAAACAATAAACAGTGTGATAAATTTCTACTGATTCACAAAAATCTGTTAAATTCTAGGAGGCGCTACTGTTTTTTAAAAAATAATAGGATTGGTTTACAAAGTGATCTGATAATATAATGGTATTTGATAAGAAAGGCTCGATGTTATCTGGTGTTTATCATGTGAAAATTAACGGAAAAAGAATCACTTATTTTCAGCACAGTGATAAAACTATACTAAAGTAATACATTGCTTAAATTTGTCGTTATCGACTAACAGATGATAACTTGTAAAAACACTTTTTATGTGAATACAACAAACTTACTAAAATAAATGCATGGCAATTAACCGTTTATTAGAACTATATATCGAAAAATCAATGTGTATGAATAATTAAGGTTTAGGTAAAGTAAAGTTAAAATCTAAAATTCATATTTTACAACACATATTAATTTTTAAATATATGTTGGGGGACCCATAGCCTTTGCAAAAATATATGTTTTTTTTTATTATTTCAGAAAACCCCTCGTTTCAATTCGCATCATTTGTAAATAAGTGAAAGTTAGATAAAATAAGTTGATATTTTTCATGTATCAGCTAGTTCCTGTTAAAATTGTTTCGTTATCGGATGTTTGTGCAAGACAGTGAATACGTGTTGATAACATACTATTTTAAGTTAGGGATGATTCGATTGTAATATGAGACATTCAGAGTCATTACAGAAGGTTAACTTCCTATTTAATCTTGAAATAATTTTATCTAATAATAATAATATTCAAAAAAAGTTCAAATTATTATTCAGTTTTCTACTCTAATAAAAACTTATTCAATCCTGTTCCACGACCGCAAGAGCAACGGATATTAAAACAAAGTTTGAAGGAAGGGGTGGAGGTGAATTCCCACTGCTAAAGTATGATTTTACCGACCTTTAAGCAATTTTTCGACTTAAAACCAGAACTTCTTGGCTTGATTAGATTAATCCACAACAAATTATCAAGTCAAGAAATTCTTTTACAGGTTCGAATCCCACTAAAGCCTTTTGGAAAACTCAATTTTTAAAAAATTATTAAATTCCAACGAAAGAAGAAGAAGACCGGTTCTGCGGCCACTGGCGGGATGAGCAATGGACAATTATGATTAATGTTTAATTGATCAGACTCACCTTCCTCCTTATCGCAATGCTCAATTATCTCACAGGCGTAATGGGCAATGCTTAATTGATCAGACACAATTTTTTAAAATTATTAATTTCCAACAAAAATTCGATTCAACAGAGGGCAACACCCAAATAGAAATCTTCCGGGGGGGGGGGGTTGGAAAATGAGGATGTTACCCCTTTCCTATAGTATGATATTATAAGTTTCAGATCCGAAATAAAAAAATTAAGCCTCTTAAAAATTAAGCCCCGCTAAAAATTAGGCCCTCCTCCTTCCTAAAATCTCATCAAACTATAACATATTTTTCGATATGTTCAAATTTCCTTCCTACTCTAAGTTGATTCCAATCATTAAAAAATATTTAAGCCTTTCAGAAAAATAAGCCCCCCTAAAAATTAAGCCCTCCCCCCTTTCCTAAAATCTCATCATACTGTAACAGAGTCAAAACATCCTTCACCCATTTTGAAATATCTTTCTTACTCTAAATTGATTTCAATCTCTACTTTAATTTAAACTCCCTAAAAAATTTAAGCCCCCCTCAATTTTAAGCCCCTCCTAAAAAAATAAGCCCACCTCTCTCTCTCTCTAAAAATCCCATCATACTATAACAGACTCCAAACATCCACCCCTCTACTACAGTATAATCTCCTACGTTTCAAACCCTAAAAATTTAAGCCCCCTCAATTTTAAGCCCTCCCCTCATCCTACTACAGTATGATACACTCTCCATCAGATAAGCTTCTCAATCAGGTGGTGGTGATCCTCTCTCCCTCTTATAGGAGGTGGTGGTGGCTCCACTTCCACCATCCACCCACCACATCCACCACGCTGAGGTTGAACTCCCATCCTATACCTACTTCCATCCACCAATCATCATCTATAATATACAGTACTTCGAATAGAATATACTGTTTGAAATCTTTTTTCCGTCCCTGTAAATGCCAAGTACTTCGTATTATGCGCGAAATAACTTATATTAAGCGTCTGCAATGTATATCAATTTTATTATACATGAAAATTGTAATATAATTAAAATATGTTGTAAAAAATTCCCTCTTTATCATTAGGTAATGTAAATCTTTTGTGTAGCCCTGTGAATAAAAAATATCTATTCTTTTCATCTCATATATTACAGAACGTTTATTTTAATGCAATTCGTAAATGCATATAAATTTCAATATGTTTGACAGGTTATAACATCTTTACAATTCAATTGAAACGATTTTCCCCATAACCCGTAATTTAACGGAAAACTTTTGATTGTCCCTGTTAGTAAATTAATCGTGTTAGAAGCTTCATTTGCAATAGGTTCCTGTTGAGATAAACGTGAATAATTTCCAAAAATTTCAGGGCAATCCGAATATATTTACGAGAGTTAAGGCACGGATCACGGACAGACAAACTAAAATCATATTAACTTTTCAACTCAGTTGGAAAGAGTTAAAAAATATAAAATTTCAATGCTTCAAAATTTATAATAAAATTTTAAAACTTATATTAGAACAAAAATTTTTTCTTTCATTCACTTACATCAACATCGTTCACATTTTTTTTCTTAAATTCATTTTTTATTTCATAATTTTTCCGTTTTTAGAATTTATATTAAAACAAAATTTTGTCCTTTCATTTATGTGTATCAACATTGTTCTTATTTTTTTCATAAATACATTTTTTTATTTAATAATTTTTCATTTCTTTTGTTCATTTGGCACTTGTACGCTTTAGCTTTCAAGCACTTTTCACTACGGCTTGGAAGCCAAAGGGTACAAGTGTCGAATGATGATAAATATTGCTTGGTTATGAATTTAAAACAAATTTTGATCCGCTTTTTTTCTAAACAGTTATTGAAATAAGAGTTCAAAGATCACTAAAATATAAGCAAAATATTCATATCTCAATTCATTCAATTACAATTGATGTTTAACTTTGAACTCAATTTACTCGAAATCTAAATTTTGTCACTTGTACCCCTTGACTTCTGGGCTCCTCATATAATATCTCTTTTCCGACCAATAACAATGCTTCATAATACAATCAAGTAACCGTTTCATACAAGCGGAGTGCGTATACAACAAAATGCAGCAGATTTTTACAGTGTAAGAGCAAGATATCTTCACCTACACTGTTAAAAATTGGAAACTTTTGCTGCATCGTCACTCCACTGCTATTATAGAATATCTCTATTTTGACCAATGAGAATGCTCCATAATACATTGAAGTAATCTCTTTCTATAAAAGTGGAGAAGTGACGATGCAGCAAAGGTTTCAAATTTTTAACAGTGTAGTTTTAAAATATGGTGCCTAAAATATTCCTTAAATCATGCCATAAAAAGTAATTTAATCCGGGAAAATAAATTTTAATTAACTCACATTTATTTTATTTTTTCTATTTTAATGCAACGGTAGACTAATCCTATTGAAAAGGGCTAAAGAAGGCAACTTATAATATTTGTTTTTTGGTAGTTATTTTACACAATAATGTACTATCAACAGTTTTCATGATTATTTTTTGAACATTCATAAAAATCTACTGACGAATTTTCTTAAAAGATCAAAAAATTCTTAAGAAAATAACAAAAATCATCAAATTGAAAAAATCTCTTTATCTAGTTTTAAAATATGATGCATAAAATATTCTTTAAATCGTGCCATAAAAAAGTAATTTAATCCGGGAAAATAAAGCTTCCTAAACGAAAATCTTCAGCAAACTCAAATACTGCTTGAGAAATTTATGTCCATTTCTGAACGCTGTATTCCACTATCGAACAATCTGTTATTTCCATGGCAACAACGCATTCCATTGAAATCATATGGAATGAGTCCAGAATCGGGGACTGAGAGCAAGACTGTACTGTAGAATGAGGCGTACTCTATAGCCTTAATCTCCTTCTTTTCCGTCAAAGCTGAATGAAGTAAGTTTTGGCGTCGACTGGCCGCCAACCGCCATCAGCACCATCTGTTGTTTGAAATTCGAACTAAAATCCAGAATTGTGGTTAAAAAAACTCCTGACATTATACATTGCCCTCCTGCAAAAAAATTTTTAATGGCTGTCACCGTTTGCAAGTTATTTAATTTTAAAATACATCAGTCATTTTTGGGACACCCGGTAATAACTATGTTAATTATAAAAGACCAAGTATCTACATGTAATGATTGCATACTATCATAAAAGAATATTTACAAAATAAGTATTCTTTCAGCCAAAATTATCGATGACAATTACAGCTACATTGATCGCCATTCTAAAAGAATTTTAAAAAAATTTGTTTTTGGAGCCAATTTTTGATAGAGTTATTGTAGAGTTAGGCTGCTATCACTTTACCTTTTATTCCTCCAATGTGTTAGGTGTTATTTGAAATGTCTAAACGTTAAATTACTGCTAGTCGATTTTTGGACTTTTTTCCCCGCTAGATTTGCAAAATCGCACACTGTGCGTCGGCCTAGACGTTCACAGTTTTCATGGTTTTCTTCGAACCTTGTGTAAATACGTGTTAGGTTCCCTTAGAAAGAACTCCAGGAGCGCACTCCCTCTAGGGCTATATCACTCGTGCAGACGATCGATCGTCATAAATAACACCAAATAACACTTCTGCCCTCCCCCCTCGTCTCTTTTTAAACCCTTCCATTTTCAACAACGTACGAATAAATTAAAACAGCATATTTAAAGTAATCTAGAACAAGACAACACAGTAACAAATATCATAAAAAATAAAAAGCGACAAAGCTCAAAAGCCAAGATAGAATCATGTAGATCCCGCTGAGGCGATCAAGCGGCTTCCGCCCCGTGGCCAGGTACAAAAGTAGTTAAGCTAGGCATATTGCCCAGCAATTAGGGGCGTAGTCTGCTGTATAATAATAATAATAACAACCAGTGCCCTCTGGTTCATACGAGAACTGAGGATATTTTAAACATTAAACGTAATCGCAGGTATAACCCTTTAAGACGCAATCCGCACGATCAAGCGGGTTAGATATTCAAATAAACTAGCCGCCCTTGGCGACAAGTTTGGTCTCCCTTAAATATAAGCTAAGCACTGTATCACATTACTTTTATTCATAACAGAATTTACTTGCTCAGTTTTTTGCCAAATCAGAAGATTCTACTAGAGAAATAATTTTTTTTTGTTTTTATGCTAGCTGCACGCAGGAAATAAATTATCAAATATTGTTCAAGGTGACATTTTTCATTAATTTCATTTAAAATACAATCCTTTCACTCATTTCATTTATATTACACAACTTTAATTTTAAACTGAAACATTTAAAATTCATGATCTTTATTTATTTTTTTTAAGTCAAAAGAACAGAAAAAACAAAATAATAATATTTTGAACTCTATAATTGCAGCGAAAGAGCGAAACGTAAATAAACTCAAATAAATGTAAATAAACCCGATTTACATAGGCTTAATTCCTGTGAAAAAACTATTATACAATAACAGTGAGATGCTTTTCATTCGGGTGTTGCCATTAAATAATTAACAAATAATCGCGATTTTTGTGCCACATACGATAGCGTAGTATATACACATATATTGTTGTTTCTAAGTTCTATGTAATAAAACCCAAATGGAACGATAATTCTAGTTTACAGAAAGAGTACAGTATCATTTTTTAACAATAGTTAATGATTGTAGTACATGTTTTACTTTCAGCCGGCATGACTATCTTTCTCATTGGGTCTTAAAGGGATATCTGTACATATATTATTTTAATACACATTTTTAATGTTATTACGTAATTTTAACTATAACATTTTAACTTATTAGCTTATTTTTCTCTATTTTATATTAATTTGCTTAGTATTAATTAAAATTTTTAATTTGTCTAGGACATGTGTCAAATAAAACTTTTGATAGCACGTGCATTAGACACGTTCATTTTTTTAAAATGTAATACTGCTTTAAAAAATAATTAATTCTTTATTAATAACGGTTAAAAATCTCAATTTAGAATTTTAAATTACTATACTTTAAAAAAATATATTATATAGTAGATTGATATGAATTATTTCATAAATTTACCAGAATAAATTTTCTTTTTTCTTTTTTTTCCGCTGGATGTTTAAAATTTTAATATTCTAAATTAAAATCAAAATTTCGTTATTTCAAGACTTGCTTATTATTTCTTAGCTGTAACATAATTTAAAATTTTAAGGTACTACATATTTCTTAAATTATTATCGTCTAGTTTTAGCATAATTAATAAATTTGAAGCACACACACTTGAAAACTATATTTTTATTTTAGAAAAAGATTTCAGAAAAGAATATATTTGTTTATTTCTAATTTTAAACTAGGTCGGTTATAAAAACGATTAAAAAATATATATATATATTTCTGAAGTCGAGTTTTTACCGACCAAACAAAATGAATTTTTTCTTTCTTTTTAACTGAGAAGGAAGGACATCATTTAAAAGGTTGGATAATTTTTTTAAAATTAATATCTAATTTGTAACGCGTTCAAACCCTTGCGGCAGCTACATTTTTCTCGGAAAATGTTTTATTATTTATTTATTTTTTTCAAAATGTATGCTTATACCTCGAAACTTTTGGACCAAAATAAATTTAAGTCGTGCAAGGACTTTTATCTATTTTCATTTATAAGTGTCAAGATTCATGCATATATTACGGGGATATTCGAACTCCCACATAAAAGGGGAGAAAATGCACATCTCCGCATTTTCCATACTATGCAATTCCGAGAATGGGGGTTTAGTTGATATTGCTGAGACCGAGAATTGCTCCGCCCACAGGTTTGAGACGGGGGGCCGCAGGAAAGTGGAGTATTTGTCCAGCTCTTGGTCAAGCTCAAGTGTCCATCCTTTTCCTCAAGGTCACCCAGGAAACAGAGGGAGTGGGAATATTTCTCAGATGTCCGCAAGAAATTTTCTCAGAAGAAAGGCTTAAGTTATCTTTGCAATGCACATGTTGAGGGAAGCTGAGGTTAATGCTTTTTTTCTTCTTTTATTGAACAATGTCATTAAATAAATTTAAATCATTTTTTTGTTTCTTTTTGTTTTTCCGTGAGTCTTGCCAGAATTAAAATTAACTCGAATCTTTTTAGAAAAATAAGACAAAAATATTGAAAATTTTAATTTTTAAAACTGATTTCTTGATTGAAATTCTCTCTAGAACGCTTTCTGTTGAAGTACTAGTTTATTCACAATGTGTAACATACTGAAAATACCAAAACATATAAACATTAATGATTAAACGCATAAACATTAATGATAAAACATTCTTGATTATTTAGATCCGGCATTTAGGTAAAATATTAAATTTCATGATATCAAAAATATTTAATAGAGTTTTACATGATTATTACAAAGTATTTACGTACATTTTGCTAATGTGTGCTATTAACTAATGAAATTAATTATCTAGAATTATAATTTCTACAATTACTAACTATGATAGTTTAAATTTCATTATTTAAAGCATAATAAAAACATTTAAAGTAATAAAAAGATTAATTGTTTATGAAAGCAACAATTTTTAGTTGTTATTCTGCATTTCAATAAATGGGGGGAGGGGGAGTGCGAGGGGACATAAAAATCCGACTGTAAAAAACATTTAAATAATAAAAAATAAAATAAAATAAGATTTTTTATATCCTAATTTAACCCATCCAGGACCAGCAGTACCTTTTACACGAATTTTATTCGTTTAGCACCATTTTTAGGTGCGTTCGTAATTATGTAAATACGTAGCACCTATTGTTGTCGCTCAGTCCGTCCGTCCGTCTGTCTGTCTGTCCGCATGTAACAACGCAAAAACTACCCAACTGAATCGTTTGAAATTTAAAATACATAATTATTAAATAATTTTGTCGAGTCATTTAAAATTTTATGAAAATCGGATACATAGATCAATTACAGGAACAATCAAAAGGATTCCGTTACATTACGGTCAATGGGAAAAAAAAAAAAAGTTTTAAATGCATTTTAATCGTTTGAAATTTTAAATACATAATTGTTACATAATTTTGTCAAGTTATTTCAAATTTTATCAAATTCGGATGCATAGGGGACAATAAAAAATATTCCGTTACATTACGGTTAATGGGGGAAAATGTTTCAAATGCATTTTAATGGTGTTACACACATTCGAGCGTATTAAATTGATATGCATCTATAAAGTACATATTATAATGTACATTTTGCATAATCTGTGATGCAAAGAATATTTGTTATTGATTTACAAGGACACACAAAACTGTTCCATTGCATAATGGTATAGGGCGAACATTGTTTGGTGCGCATTTTAATTATAATTATTTACAGTTTTATGAAATTGATATATGAGAGTGATATTTTTAAAACTTCGTTTTCGTAATCTGTTCGACTATAAATCTGTCGCGCTCGTCGATTTAACCGTTCGGATTTTTCTGTGGTTTCCTTCGAGTTTTGTTTTAGAGAAAGGTTAGATTTTCTTAGAAAGCCACCTTCTTCCCGCAGCAGGTCTACTAGTGTAGATAATCGGACAAAGCAATAATAACAATATACCATATGTATTTTAATGATGAAGCGTTTCTTTTGTATTACACGAGTGAATTCTTATTTTAAAGTGTGCAAAATATATAGTTCGAAGCTCATTTTGATTAAATAAGCTTTTTCATCTCTCATTTTTCGGCGTGCATCACTCAGTCAAGACATATTTAATAAATATTTGTTTAATTGCACCATGCTTAACAAAAAATCCACACGTGAAGCACGAATAGTAATTTTAAAAGGGAAATATGTTTTTTTTTTTTTTTTTTTTTTTTTTTTTTTTTTTTTTTTTTTTTTTTTTTAAATATATATAGTTATCACTTTAATTTTTAACATTTACTTTTCGACAAGTTCAGTACTTATCAATTATTTCTTGTAACTTTTTTCCGCTCATTTTTCCCGTTGTCACTTTTTTTCTAGTCGCTGTTTTCCGTTTACCGATTTTGAAAGAAATACTACCAATTACATTTTTCTCTATGTTGGAATTTTGTGAACATGTTTTGCAGATCTACATCGAGTTGAACCCTTTCAACCCTTAGAAAAGATGAAGTTATAAATTATTATTGACGAATTTGATTTTCTTGAGAATTGACGAATTCACAAAATATCAAATCTAGTTAAATTTATCAAATATTTTCAATATTATTTACAACTATATTTATAATTTTTTGATGAAATCCACTCTTACAGAAAAAAAATAAATATGTGGATAAAAAATAAAAAGCGAAAAAAAGGAGGGAGGAGAAGTTGAAGGAAAAAACATAAGTTCGTAAACTTACAAGCTATCATATCCCTTGAATTTATTGTAAATCATTTTATTGTTATCTACACATTCATATTGGCAGGTTATTGACAGGACCAACTCTTGCAGTAAAAAAACAAATACGACTTCAAAAATTATTATTGCATTAACATGATTCTGATAACACAGCTCTTTCAAGAAAATGGAATTAAAACTCGTCAAAAGCGGTCAGATAAAATTATTAAACTGGGTTTTCTCGACTTTTTTTTTTTTTTTTTTTTTTTTTTTTAATACTTTGTTCGGAGAAAGAGTTTTAACCTCGAAGTATGCCTTTGTAGACAAAACCAGTAAGGATGCATCTCGATATTGTTATTTCGATTTATTTTTATTTATTTATTTTTGAACTGGATAAGGTGCATCCCTGCATCGCTCGTTTTTCACTTTTTCAATTTTTGGTTGCAAACGTTTTTTATAAAATTACTCTCGCTTTCGAAACTAATTCCGATAATGGAAGTGACATTCAAAAAAATATCTGCAACTAAAGTCTAAAAAGTGAAAAGCAACGATGTCGGGATGTACCTGAACTATCCAATTATATATAGTATATATATATATATATATATATATATATATATATATATATATATATATATATATATATATATATATATATATATTTATTTATATATATATAAATATAAATAAATAACTTTTACTAATATAACCGAAGTAACTCAGATATTACATAACAACAAGCCAATGAATCCAGCATTTTTACAGTCATCCGATTAAAAATCATTGAAGCGTGAAGTGATAGAGAAGGCAATATTACCAAAATCATGAAATGCAAAATGATAAATAGACATTAGAAGGCTCTCTTATTAAACCTATTATACCATTAAAAGTAGAAAAGATTCACCAACGGATTTTATCAATAAAACAATAAACCAAAACGAAGAATTAAATTGAATTATAGTAAACAATATTAACCATTTGAAATTAACCATTGAATATAATAACTTATAGCACATTGAACATGGAAGGAAAAAAAGAATAATATGAATACAATTGAAATTTGTAGAACCAAAGCAGAATCTTCAGGTCCCAAATACTTTGGAACTACAAATGGAGTGTGTGGTTTCATCTTCGTATTTGCCATGAAAAAGCAAAACAATACGAATTTGGGACTACCATCACACAAAAACCAAATTATTAAACAAGGAACAAAGATATTTTACAAAAAGGAGTTGAAAGTAAGTAAAAATAATAGTTATCCATAACAAACAAAAAAGATAAAGCTGAATGGAAATATAATTGAACCGGAAAAAATAATAATCGATATTAACATAAAATTAAATTAATAAAATGATTAAAATTAGAATTAAGAGATAACATTCATATTAACATATAACTTAAAATACATTATTGTTACTTTAATCAGTAACATTTATTGTGACTTTACATGGTAAAAACTCATTATCTTAATATAGGATAATAATAAAAAATAATAATAATAATAAGAAGAAGAATAGAAAATAAATAAAAAAATAATAATAGTAATAATATTATTAATAATAATACCAAAAATTATATCAGTAACATTAAAAATAATTTGATATTTAAAATATAGCTATTTAACTATAGATATAACTAGACGAATATCCATATATTGGTGTAAATTAAACAGTTTAAAAATTATGTTAAAATAAATAACCCACTCTCATTTTTTTTTTTTTTTTTTTTTTTAATATATAATTAACCTTTGCGTTTTTATCCAGACAACACCACCCTCCCCGTACTCTAACATCTACCCACCCAACCAACCTATATATATATATTTTTATTACTTTTTAACATTTTTAATTTTTTATTATTATTTTTATGTTTTATAATTTTTTTATACATTTTTTCTGCAAAGAATTAATTATAAGATCATGTAATATCTAATTATAAATTAAAGAATATATGAATTTTTTAGGATAACCATTATTTATAGCATCATATACAAGCTTTTTAATATTAGTATTAATTAAATGGGAAGAACATAGACATTTTATTCTATATAAATGGTTAAGTATTATAGTACGATATACAGAATTATGAAGACATGATTTAAAATTAGTAAAAGTATTAACTTTAAAATTAAATTCTTTCCTTTTGTCATAAATATCAGTTATAAATTTGTTCTCTTTTAATATAATTTTAATATCTAAGAAATTGATTGTATTATTAAAAAGTAGGTTTTTTGAAAGTTCTAGATTAGAAGGATAATCAACAGGGAATTGAGATATACAGGTGTTATCAGTATCAATTAAAATTACATCATCTATATATCGATATAAATGTATTGTATTATTTAAATAATGACGTTCATAGTAATATAAGTCAGATAATACACTAGATGTACTACCACCTTGTGGTATACCAACATTTTGAATATATATATTGTTATCATGCATGATAAAATTATTATAGATAATGAAATTAGTTAATGTATGAAAATATTCAGAATCGATATTATGTGATATATCCAACTCGTATTGATATTTTTTAAAAAGCTCATTTATGATATTATGTAAATCCGATAAATTGATATTATTAAATAAATCTTTAAAATCATAGGTAGTGATATTGTTTATACATTTAAGATTTTTCATAATATGGACCAGTTCATAACTATTTTTTATGCAATGTGTATTATCACTTTTTTTTTGTGATATTATATATTTGATTAAGAATTACTAATAGAAGTTTGTTAGCAGCATTATTATAAGTATTGCAACCAATTGTAACAGTTCTGAATTTAACAGGATGCTTATGAAATTTGGGTATAAGGACTAGATAAGGATATTTAAAGTTAGTAGGGTTAATGTCTAATAATTTATAGAATCCTTTAATTTTACGATTATTGGCAAGTAAGTTATCATTAATTTTTTGGAATGTGTTATTATTAGATATACTAGATTTAAGCAGTTGATGATAATAAGATTTACAAATAATGGCATAATTATTAGGAGATTTATCAACATAAGTTATTACAAAGTTTTGTATATATGGTAAACGGAAAAAAATGACCGGGGAAAAAAAGTGACCTAAACTACAAAAGCGGAAAAAGTGACACGGAAAAAAAGTTACCGGAAAAAAAGTGACAAGGAAAAAACTGACAAGGATTGGTTTTGGGGATTTATTATTGATATTGGGGATTCATTGGTTAAGTATGAAAGGGGGATCGGGGAGGGGGCTCATAATTTAGGTAAATGGGTTTTTAATGCTGAGTTAACTGTTTTGGTTCAATTTTTGGATATACGTTCATACTGAAAAGACGCTTGCCTGATTAGTTTTGGGAAGAGACGATTACCCCCTCCCCTATCCGTCCTCAATTAGATGAATGGGTTTTTATGCAGAATTATCCAACTTGTGTCAAATTTGCATATAGGTTCTTTTCGGTAAGGCTTATATATAGTATAAAATGCCTGAAGAGTTTTAAGAATTTAATGGTTATATATAGAGGGAGAACGGGGGATAGCCTTTCATAAATTAAATTAATAACTTTTTGCGCATAATTATCCGATTTGCTTAGAATTTTGGACATAGGTTCATTATTATAAGACGTATCTCTGATTAGTTATGGGGTTCTTCTGCTTATTATAAAGGGAAGGGGGCGAGCAATTATCTCCCCGTTAAACTAGATAAATAGGTTTTTATGCAGAATTATCTCATGTATTTCAAATTTTAAATATAGGTTCTTACTGATAAGGTGGATCCCTGAATAGTTTTAAGGATTTGATATCTAAGTATAAAGGGAAGATGGGGGAAGCCCCTCTTAAATTAAATAAATGGCTTTTTATGCAGAATTATCCGATTTGCTTCAAATTTTAGATGTATATTCATTATAAGAAGGCGTATCTCTGATTAATTATGGGGTTCTTTTGCTAATTAAAAAGGGGAAGCGGGCGATTAATCCCCCACTCTTTAAATATGATTTTTTTTTCACAATTATCCAACGTATTTCAAATTTTGGATATAGGTTCTTCCTAATAAAGTGAATCCCTGAATAGTTTTAAGGGTTTAATGGCTAAATATAGAAGGGTGAACGGGGGATAACCCACAATTAATCAGGAATTCGCCTTATCATAATAAACGCACATGCAAAATTTGAATCAAATAAGATAATTCTGCGTAAAAAGCCATTTATTAATTTAAGGGGGGTTATCCTCCGTTCCCCCACTGTATACTTAGTCATTAAACCCTTAAAATTATTCTGGGATTCACTTTATGAGAAAAAACATTTATCCAAAATATGAAATATATCGGATAAGTGAACATAAAAAACAATTTATATAATTTAAGGGGGGGGGAGATAATCACCCGCCTTAATTTTTAATTAGAAAAATAACCCCATATGTAATCAGGGATACGCCTTATCATAATGAATCTATAATTCAAAATTTATAGCAAATCCTATAATTCTGCGTAAAAAGTAATTTAATTTTAGTTTAGGTTATATTCTATTCCCCTTCAATACTTAGATATCAAATCCTTAAAACTATTCAGGGATCCACCTTATCAGTAAGAACCTATATTTAAAATTTGAAATACATGAGATAATTCTGCATAAAAACCTATTTATCTAGTTTAATGGGGAGATAATTGCTCGCCCTCTTCCCTTTATAATAAGCAGAAGAACCCCATAACTAATCAGAGATACGTCTTATAATAATGAACCTATGTCCAAAATTCTAAGCAAATCGGATAATTATGCGCAAAAAGTTATTAATTTAATTTATGAAAGGTTATCCCCGTTCTCCCTCTATATATAACCATTAAAACTCCTAAATCTCTTCATGCATTATATACTATATATAAGCCTTATCGAAAAGAACCTATATTCAAATTTAACACACGTTGGATAATTCTGCATAAAAACTCATTCATCTAATTGAGGACGGATGGGGGGGGGGGTAATCGTCCCTTCCCAAAACTAATCAGGCAAGCGTCTTTTCAATATGAACATATATCCAAAAATTGAACCAAAACAGTTAATTCAGCATAAAAAACCCATTTACCTAAATTATGAGCCCCCCCCCCGATCCCCCTTTCATGCTTAACCAATGAATCCCCAAAATCAGAAATAATTCCCCAAAATCAATCCCTGTCACTTTTTTTCCGTGTCACTTTTTTTCCTTGCCACTTTTTTCCGTGTCACTTTTTTTCCGCTTTTGTAGTTTAGGTCACTTTTTTCCCTAGATTCATATACATATATATATATATATTAAATGTCGAAATATTAGAAAATAACCTCCCCATAGGTTCAGCATTAGCTCGCAAGTGATTTTGTCTGCAGGGACGAATCTAGGAAAAAAAGTGACCGAAAAAAAAGTTTTTGGAAAAAAGTGACGCATAAACTACAAAAGCGGAAAAAAGTGACACGGAAAAAAAGTGACAAGGAATTCATTCTGGGGATTTATTATTGATTTTGACTATTCATTGGTCAAGTATGAAAGGGGGATCGAAGGGGGGGGGGGCTCATAATTTAGGTAACTGGGTTTTTCATGCTGCTGTTATTAACTGTTTTGGTTCAATTTTTGGATATATGTTCATACTGAAAAGACGCTTGCCTGATTAGTTTTGGGAAGGGGCGATTATCATCCCGCCCCCCCCCCCCCTCCCATCCGCCTTAAATTAGATAAATGGGTTTTTATGCAGAATTATCCACCGTGTGTCAAATTTTGGATAGAGGTCTTTCTGATAAGGCTTATATATAGTACTTAATGCTTTAAGAGATTTGGGAGTTTAATGGTTAAGCATAGAGGGGAACGGGGGAATAACCTCTCTTAAATTAAATTAATAGCTTTTTACGCAGAATTATCCGATTTGCTTGGAATTTTGGACATAAGTTCATTTTGATAAGAGGTATCCAGTGTTCTCGCTGTCGCTCGCCAATGCGCCAAATTGCGACTAAATTCTTCATTTGGCGAGTAAACAAGCAATTAGATTCGCCAAATTGCTAGTGTTCAATTTTTGCTTTTTCTTTTGTTTCTTTTTCGTTTTTCGTACGTATGCATATATATTTAATATATACATATTTTTTATATTTGTAGCGGATAGTTGAAATTAGATTAATAACAATCGCTGTCACAGTTATAAAAACTGGGTTATTTTAGAACATATTGAAAAAAAGGGAATACATTAAAAGATTAAAATTTTTTGTGCTATACGCCGAATCTATTTTGCTAGTACTTTTCTCATTTGGCGAATGTTTTTTATTTTTAATTAGCCAAATTACTAACGTTGGCCATATGTCAGCGAGAACACTGGAGGTATCTCTGATTAGTTATGGGTTTTTTTTGCTTATTAATAAAAGAGGGATGGGCAATTATCTCGCTGTAAATTAGATAAATCGTTTTTTATGCAGAATTATCTGATGTAAGTCGAATTTTTAATATAGATTCTTTCTGATAAGGTGAATCCCTGAATAGTTTTAAGGGTTTAATGGCTATAAATTGCTTTTTACGCAGAATTACCGGATTTGATTCAAATTTTGGATTATAGGTTCATTATGATAACGCGTATCCCTAATTAGATATGCGGTTATTTTACTTATTAAAAAGGAGCGGTGATTATTACACCCCCCCCCCCGCCCCCACTTAAATAGATAAATTGTTTTTTATGCACACATACCCGATGTAATTAATATTTTGGATATAAGTTCTTCTTAATAAAGTGAATCCCAGAATAGTTTTAAGGGTTTAATGGCTAAGTATGAAGGTAAGGAACGGGGGATAACCCCCTAAATTAAATAAATGGCTTTTTACGCAGAATTATCCGATTTGCTTAAAATTTTGTATGTAGGTTCATTCTGACAAAGCGTATCTCTGTTTAGTTATGAGGTTATTTTGCTAATTAAAAAGGGGACGATTATTCCCCCCCCCCTTAAATAAGATAAATTGTGTTTTATGCACACTTATCCGATGTATTTCAAATTTTGGATGTACGTTCTTTCTAATAAAGAGAATCCCTGGGTAGTTTAAACGGTTTAATGAGTAAGTATAGAACGGGGAACAGAAGATAACCCCCTTACATAAATTAAACAGCTTTTTATGCAGAATTATCCGATTTCCTTCAAAATTTGAGTGTAGGTTCATTATGATAAGGTGAATCCCTGATTAGTTGTGGGTTATCCCCCGTTCCCCTTTCCATGCTTTGTCATTAAACCCTTAAAATATTCAAGGATTCACTTTATCAGAAAGAACCAATATCCGAAATTTGAAATACATTAAACAATTGTAGAAAAAAAAAAAAAAAAAAAAAAAAAAAAACTTATTTAAGGAGTGGAGATAATTGCCTTTCCCCTTTTTTAATTAGAAAAATAACCCCATAACTAATCAGGGATACACCTTATTATAATGAATCTACACCCAAAATTTGAAGCAAATCGGATAATTCTGCATAAAAAGGCCATTTATTTAACTTAAGGGGGTGGTTATCCTCCGTTCTCCCCTCTCTATACTTAACCATTAAACCCTTAAAACTATTACGGAATTCACTATATGAGAAAGAACTTATATACAAAATATGGAATACGTCGGATAAGAGTGCATAAAAAACAATTTGTCTAATTTTAAGGGGGGGGGGTAATAATTACCGCCTCCTTTTTTAATTAGCAACATAACCCCCATATCTAATCAGGGATACGCCTTATCATAATGAACCTATAATCCAAAATTTGAAGCAAATCCGATAATTCTGCGTAAAAAGCAATTTATTTGATTTAAGGGAGGTTATATTCTATTCCCTTTCTATACTTAGCCATTAAATCCTTAAAACTATTCAGGGATTCCCTTAAAAGAAAGAACCTACACTTAAGTTCTATGCTTTAGTTCTTGAGGTAGAGTGCCCACAAAATTTTTGTCACATACAGACTGACAGACACACATTTTATAAAAAAAAAATTCGGATTATCTGACATCTTAGACGTATAAATTCGTCAAAAACCGGAATTTGACAATTTTCACGAATCCAATACTTTCTTCTTGTAAAGATAGAAGAAAGTAAAAGTAATATTGACTGATTAAGATAACGGTATTTTTCCCCCCTTATAGACATTTTAAAACTATCATATATTTATGGGGCTACGAATGAAAACAAACACGAAGGAAAAGATTGGAATAAAATATTTTAGTTTCTTTTTGTCAATAATCGAATTTAATTCGTATATAACTTTAAGAGTCCTGTCCCTGCCCGCGAAGACACTCGCGAGCTAATGCTATTCGTATGGGGAGGCATTTTTCTAATAACTCTTCCTCATTTTGACATTTTTGTCAGGTCTGAGTAAACATCTGCTACAGATTGCAATTTCCCTTATTTCTCTATCTTAATATTTTATGTATTGTACCGGCTGTGTACTAGAATTTTCAAGGTGACATTCTTTCTTTGTTGAAGGGAAAATTGACAGGTGATCATGTACAGGTGGTGAGTGAGAAAGAGAATATTGCCGAGAGGCGTGTTCATCCGTCAGCGATGTATGTGAATGATGAGCAAACAAGGAACATGTCACGGATCAAGAAGGGTAGAAGGGACAAGGTGTAATTTGAACAGTACACAGCCAACTTTTTACGGTATTTAATTTAATGTTGAACCGGATCATCTATATCCGAGTTGTAATTGTATATAATTGTAAATAGTGTATTTCTTGTGTACATATAGTATAAATAAACTGTTAGTTCAGTTAATTGACAGCGTCAGTGTTCATTTACACAATCCTCACAGTGGGTGACCGATATCACCTAATAATATCGGTGGTGGCAGCTATAACTACCACGGACTTTCTTCAAAGTTGTGCGGGCTGAGAGGAACGTCCGACAATTTTTAAATTCTTTTTTTTTTTTTTTGTATAAGATAGCCGAGGTCCCTCTCACGATCGCTTCTTGATTACTTATTCGATTTTGGACGCATGTATTTTTTATAAAGTTACTTTCATTTTCTGAATCGGTTCAGACTGTGAAAGTAACTTTATAAAAAATATCTGCGATTAAAATCGATAAAGTAATCAAGGGGCGATCTTGAGAGGGACCTCAGCTATCCAATGCAAATAAATAAATAAATAAATAAATAATAAATAAATAAATAAATAAATAAATAAATAAATAAATAAATAAATAAAATAAAAATAAAAAAAATTAAAAATGTCTAAATGCGAAAGAGTTACTAGGCTCTTTATGCAGTATTATCCTATTTATTTCAAATTTTGGATATACGTTTATTGTCATAAGGCGTACCGCTGATTAGTATGTGGATTGAATGATTAAGTATAATCGGAGGGAATCGGGGATCAATTCCCCTCCTTAATTAATCTTTCGAGGTACATTATTCCTTGAAAAAAATAAGGATGTAATATACAGTTAGTGTGAATAGCCCCTCCATCAAATGGGAAAAGCAAGCTTCTCACCTTGAAAGTATTCCCTGAATGGACTGCTGTATCCCTCCCTATTTTAACTACACTCTTTAGTTTATACGTCTTATCATAATGAATCTGCATCCAAAATTTGAAGCAAATCAGATAATTCTGTGTAAAAAACCATTTATTTATTTAAGGAGGGAGGTTATTCCCCATGTTCCCCTCTATACTTAGCCATTAAACCCTTAAAACTATTCAGAGATTCACTTTATGAGAAAGAACCTATATCCAAATTTGTAATGCATCAGTTAATTATGCATAAAAAACAATTTTTCTAATTTAGAGGGGGGGGGAAATCGTCCGCCCCCCTTTTTAATTAGATAAAGATCCCCATAACTAATAAGAGATACGCCTTATCATAATGAGCCTATAACCAAAATTGAAGCAAATCAGATAATTCTGCGTAACGAGCTATTTATTTAATTTAATACGAGTTATCTCCCATTCCCCCTTTCATACTTAGCCATTAAATCCTCAAAACCTTTCGGGGATTCACTTTATCAGAAAAAAAAATCTACATCCAAAATTTGAAATACATCGGATAATTTTGAGGGAAAAAAAACATTGTTTACAGTGTCTTTTTAAGGATATATTCAAAAAATAATTTTCCACCCTTAACAGCTCGAAATTTTCTGATACATTTTCAAACTCGTTTTTAAAAGTACAGACATGAAATTTGCTGAGGGGATTTTTTGAAGAGATGTATAAGATTCCATGTGATGTCATTTTTCTCTCAATTCATTAGAATTTGATTTTTAAACAATCACGTTTTCAATATGACCCTTTTTTCGTCCCAGCTCTCTTGCTTCGGAAAATTCAACTCAAAATATCCACTCTGACAGTATTTTTATGTATTATTTTCCCTTTTTATCAAAAAAATTGACATTGTGTGGCCAAATGTGTGGTTTTTAAATAAGAGAAAATGTCAGTTTGAGAGCAAAAATAGATTTAAAAATAAATCAGAAAATAAGTTGTTTGGATTGGAATACATTCTTACAATCATAAAAAATAATAAAATTTTATAAATGGCTATTAATACATAAAATTAAAAATTTTCCACTGCTACCAAAATGTTGCAAATTTTGCAAGAAAATAAGGAACCTATAAATTTGTTAATTAAAGCCAGCTCTTAGCATCATGTTCATTGAGATTTTCACTGATAAAGAGCGGAACTTCAGAATAATTTTTTTTATGTATGACTGGTTTGATTATGAGTGTCAACAATAATGCAAAATTATAAAACATGCAAGGCGAAATTGTAAAAAAATAATAAAAACTATATTTTATTGGTTATTTTTATTGAAATTTAAAAAATATATAGGGGTGTCTATTACTGGCACATCTACCCTACATAAAATTTGAAAATGAAATAAGAAAAGAACGAATTAAACAAAGAAAACAAGTCATTTGGATGAACATACCTATATTTTATGTAATTAATCTATTTCGTTACATCACACATTTTGTATTCCCAAAAATTTTGCATATTTAAATCAGAAAAATATCTTAGGCCTAAAAACAATAATATTTGCAAACTGTGTGCTTTCACATGCAAAACGTGTCAAAGTTAGAAAAGAGAGGGGGTTGAAAATTGACATCTTTAAAACTAAATTGCATGCTTCTAAAACAAAAAAAAAAGAAAAAAAAAGAAAGAAAGAAAGAAAGAAAAGAAAAGAAAAGAAAAGAAAAATTACAATTTCCAACAGAAGTGCTTTATTTGTTTTTATATACAATTGTATGTTATTTGAAATACACAAACATTTAACGTCAGAATTCAAAAAATAATAAATTAAAAAATCAGACAGAGTCATAGGCAATTAAGTGAAAGCAGTAATGTTCAGAAATTGTATTATTTCAGGCTCATTTTTCAACGTCAAGGCATAAAATTGATTGGCTTGATTACTTTAGCGAGTGGAATCTAATAGCATTTCTGTTTCTCGATAAAAAAAAAAAAAAAAAAAAAAAAAAGCGTTTCTTGTCGCATTAAGACAAATTTTTCCCCTTCTTCGCACTGCTTTGTCTTGAATTCAGTTCAAAACACTCGCTTTGACAAATATTTTACGAAAATTTTTTTCCAAAAAATGAAAACCCTCATTCGATGTCATTATCTATACTAATAAAATCCATGCGCCTCTGTCTGTCTGTCTGTCTGCTTGAAGCCGATTACAGTTCGCAACGCGGGCGAGTTGGAAGTCGCGAGAGGTGTCTTTCGATTGGAAATATTCCGGGGAAGTCATTTCGGGCATTTTCGAGACCGTGGGACCAAAATAAAAAAAGTTATGAATTAAAAACCCCTTGGGAATCGGAACGAAAAGTGTCTCAAATCCCAAACGGCGCTCAAACGGAGCTCCGAGGCAGAACACTGCGCCACCTTGTGGTGAAGAACCTGAACTTTTCCCCTTTGGCTAAAAGAAGAAACAGCCGAAAACCGCTTTTTCTACCGGCGCTAATTGCGTTTTTTTTTTGCGCGTTTTTTCTTAAACCATCATGCAGACAGTTTTTAAAGTAGAAAAAAACTGATTACATATTCAGAATCTGCGTAAAAATCTGCTTCTGATGAACTAAAAAATACGGAAAAATGTCTTAAGGGCGCGTAGTGCCCACCGTGCAAAACCAAATATTTTTAATGGGACTATGGGCGGGAAGCGACCATAGTTCCGATCCACAATCTTTTTTTTTCAAGTGCACGTGGCCCACAGTGCGAAATCACATATTTTTAACGGGACCATGGCTCTTTAATTTACTTTTTTTTTGTGCTTGAGGATTCGAACACCAAGACTTGCTTATTTAATGAATTTTTTTGCTTATTATATACTGCTTAATACCGAGGTTCGTTTGGAAAAAGTGGCCCAGCTAGCGGGCGTAGCTCGCTAGTCTATACTAATAAAATCCGTGCGCCTCTGTCTGCTTGAAGCCGATTAAACTTCGCAACGCGGGCGAGTTGGAAGTCGCGAGAGGTGTCTTTCGATTGGAAAAATTCCGGGGAAGTCATTTCGGGCATTTTCGAGACCGTGGGACCAAAATAAAAAAAGTTATGAATTAAAAACCCCTTGGGAATCGGAACGGAAAATATCTCAATTCCGAAACGGTGCTCCGAAGCAGAACACTGCGCCACCTTGCGGTGAAGAACCTGAACTTTTCCCCTTTGGCTAAAAGAAGAAACAGCCGAAAACCGCTTTTTCTACCGGCGCTAATTGCTTTTTTTTGCGCGTTTTTTCTTAAACCATCATGCAGACAGTTTTTAAAGTAGAAAAAAACTGATTACATATTCAGAATCTGCGTAAAAATCTGCTTCTGATAAACTAAAAAATACGAAAAAATGTCTTATGGGCGCGTAGTGCCCACCGTGCAAACCAAATATTTTTAACGGGACTATGGGCGCGAAGCGACCATAGCTCCGATCCACAATCTTTTTTTTTTCAAGTGCACGTGGCCCACAGTGAGAAATCACATATTTTTAACGGGACCATGGCTCTTTAATTTACTTTTTTTTGTGATTGAGGATTCGAACATTAAGACTTGCTTATTAAATGAATTTTTTTGCTTATTATATACTGCTTAATACCGAGGTTCGTTTGGAAAAAGTGGCCCAGCTAGCAGGCGTAGCTCGCTAGTTACAGAATAATAAAATCTGCCAATTTATTTTCTCTAATGAAAAAAAATTAAAAAATGCTTAAAATAAGTATTTCTAAACTTAATTTCTTAGGATTGTAAAGAATAAAACAGTAGCGTAGCTATGTTTTTTGGCGCCCGGGGCCAGCAAGAAATTTTGCGTCCCCACCCCAATATAAATATATAACAATTTCTCTCAATTTGGCGCCCCTAGGCCTCGGCGCCCGGGGCGGACGCCCCCCCTTAGCTACGCCACTGGAATAAAATGCAGCAAGTTAAAAAAAAAATGTTTTTATCAAGCGTACAAATTATTTCATTTTAAAATTATATTTTACTAAATCTAATACATTTGCAGTCTCGAAATTTTTTTAGAGTAATTCATTAAGATCGATCATTGATGAATGCCAGAATTCATTAATAACTCGTTATTATCATTTTATTTAAAGTGATCATAAAAAGTATAATGAATTTCTGCGACTGTAAGAGTAAATAGCTATCGTCATTGTGTTATTTCACATTCTTCTTTTGCAAAAATACTTGTCTTAAATTCGAGCTAAAGAAGAATGGATGAATGATTGTAAAAATGTTAAGCACATTTGACTTCATATTTCTTCATTAATAATAAATTATTGCATAGGTTTGCTGCCCTTTTTAAATGGCAATAAATTAGATTGATATTACTGAAAATTCTAAATATATGTTTAATTTAAATGTAAAATTATTTTTACTGAACTAAAAAATTAATTCATTTTTTTTTTCATTTATATAAAGTTATCATGCATCAACTTACTCATCATTTAAATGAAGCATTGTTAATGCGGGAAAAAAAGAAAGAAAGAAAGAAAAAGAAAACAATTTTTGTAATGAAAATACACGTATTTATCTATTCATTTATTTAAACATTTTAAAATAATTATTTCCTTCTTAAATTTACTCCAAGAAAGGCTTTTATTTTAATCCATTTTTAAGTAAACAATAGTTTTTGTGCACTTCTGTCAGAATTTCCATTTTATTTAGTTCGAAATGGAATGTCCTTCACAATTTCTAAGAAAATACAAGAGAACAAAACATCCCCTTATCGTCTTCTGCTAGTAGCCTGAAGCGCATGCCGCGTCTATTGTCATAAGCGCAAGCCCGCGGGAAGCACAATTACAAAAAGTCACCCAACACAACTGCACTTCCCTTGCCTAAGGCGAAACTTAACTTTTGGCACGGGGCAAGCCCTAGATATTTGCCCTTCATTCGTTAATTTTCGTTTTCACCTCACGAAAATACTCCACAACATCTAAAAAGCTCAACTAAATACACCCAGTCTATGGGGGACAAACCTACCCCCCTACATGGGTCAGTTTCCTAGAAACTGTAAGAGGGAAAGGAGGAAGAAATGTTTCCTACAAGGAGTCTGTCCAATCCTAATTTGTTTTAAAGGTGTACGCTTTGCTCCGCCTTCTGCGTCGGGAGGGATGGAAAATTGCGGAGATGACTTAGTTGAAAGGGATGAATTGGGGAGATGCATACTGCATTATATATAAGCCTTATCAGATAGAAAGTCTATCTAAAATTTGACACACGTTTGAAAATTCTGCATAAAAAATCCATTTATCTAATTTAGAGCAGATTGGGTGGGAGGGGGTAATCGTCCGTTCCCAAAACTAATCAGGCAAGCATATTTTCAGTATGAACGAATATCCAAAAATTAAACTAAAACCCATTTACCTAAATTAAGAGTCTCCCCCGATCTCCCTTTCATATTTAACCAAATGAATCCCCAAAATCAATTCCTTGTCACTTTATTTCTGGTAACTTTTTTTTCCTTATCATCTTTTTTCCGCTTTTGTAGTTTATGTCACTTTTTGCCGATCACTTTTTTTCCTAGATTCGATTTTACATTGATCTCACTCTCTTTTCTCTCGTGTATATTTAAAAAAAAAAAAAAAAAAAAAAAAAAAAAAAAAATCAACAAACTCTCAATTTAAATATTTTTTCAAAAACAGCTATCAACTTAAATGTTAAATCCATATATATTAAGTACACCATGGAGAACAAGTGAAAAAAAAAAAAATCAAATTTGCATCTAAATTAACAATTAGTATTCATTGAACAAGAAAGTTACAAAAATGAGAACATGGAAAGAAAAAACAATTTAAAGTTTTCTTTGTACGGGTAATTGCGCTGGATCTATAAACAAAATTTACAATATCTTATGTTATAACTGTCGTACGTACAAGTAAAAAATAGGTGTCAAAATATTCACAATTAAAGAAGCTTTCACTTAATATTATGTATGCATATTTAAAAAAAAAGAAAAGAAAAAAGAAAACCTATATTTTGACCAATTTCACGGTATTGTGTCAAGGTGCCATTACTGGAATGATTAAATAGTGATTTTCCAGTAATGGGCACATCATGCAGACATGCATTCGAAGTTGTAAATCCCTTAGGTTCTACTAGAAAAAAAAAAAAAAAATAGTTGGTGTGTATTTAAATCTAGCTATTTTGCAAGTGGAATATGTCTAATGTTAATAAAATCTTGTTAGTTATTTTATACCGGAAAGCAGATTTCATATTTTTTAGACACGAGAAAATATTATCGATTTAATTTGACTTAAAAGTATTGGAATCATGAGAAATAATTGTAAATAATAATTTATGATATGCGCTATTGTGGAGGATAATCTTGGTGCACACATGATTGGGGACGTTTGAAGAAAGTTTTAGTAGTGATTATTTTTGATGTTATTGTTTATTCCAGAAAAATGATTTTAAACAAATTCCATATGTGATAAAACAAACCTTGGACCTGCTTGTGCTTCAACTCTGCGGCAGAATCGGTACGAATCAATTATGTTCTCTCCTCTTTTGTAGTAATCAAACTTTTTTCAGCTTTTAAAGGGTATTCGAAAAAATAATTTTTCCCCTTCAACAGCTCAAAATTGTCTGAACTCTTTTTTAAAGATAAAGACATGAAACTTGCTGAGGTGATTTTTGAAGAGATGTATAAAATGCCTGTGATGTCATTTTTCGCTCATTAAAATTTGATTTAGAAACAATCATGATCTCAATATGACCCTTTTCTCGCCCCAATTCCACCACTTTGGAAAATTCACAGAATTTTAATGCGAATTTTCTGCGTTTATCAAAAAATTGACAAGCACGGCACATTGTGTAGTTTCTAAATAAGAGACAATGTCAGTTTGATGCGTTTGAGGGCAAAAATGAATTTAAAAATAAATCAGAAAATAGGCAGTTTGGATTGGAATACAGCCTTAAAAGTCCTGTCCCTGCCCACGAAGACACTCACGAGCTAATGCTATTCCTATGGAGAGGCACTTTTCTAGTAACTCTTTCGCATTTAGACATTTTTAATTTTTTTTATTTTTATTTAATTTATTTATTTTTTATTTATTTATTTATTTGCATTAGATAGCTGAGGTCCCTCTCAAGATCGCCCCTTGATTACTTTATCGATTTTAATCGCAGATATTTTTTATAAAGTTAATTTCACTGTCTGAACCGATTCAGAAAATGGAAGTAACTTTATAAAAAATACTTGCGTCCAAAATCGAAAAAGTAATCAAGAAGCGATCGTGAGAGGGACCTCGGCTATCTTATACCAAAAAGAAAAAAAAAAAAAAAAAAAAAAAATATTTAAAAATTGTCGGACGTTCCTCTCAGCCCGCACAAGAAAACTTTTTGAAACCGGACTTTGAAGAAAGTCCGTGGTAGTTATAGCTGCCACCACCGATATTATTAGGTGATATCGGTCACCCACTGTGAGGATTGTGTAAATGAACACTGACGCTGTCAATTAACTGAACTAACAGTTTATTTATACTATATGTACACAATAAATACACTATTTACAATTATATACAATTACAACTCGGATATAGATGATCCGGTTCAACATTAAATTAAATACCGTAAAAAGTTGGCTGTGTACTGTTCAAATTACACCTTCTCCCTCACACTCAATGCACGTTAGATTCACTTTACCGGAGATCAATTTCGAATCTCCCAACACATGGATACTCGGCTTACCCTATCCGGCCCAGAGCACTACACACCAGGACGTCTGTGTCCCTTTCTCTTCAGATACGAACTGCACACTAGGACCTCTGTCCTACACTCCTCTCTAGGTACGAGCCCAGCTACAAACTACTCAAAACTCAGACAAGACTTGACCTTCTCAAATCACTGCCTTCCCCAATGTACACCCCCCTGTGGAGCTTCTTCATTGGACGCATTCCACATTGCTTTCTTGATCCGTGACATGTTCCTTGTTTGCTCATCATTCACATACATCGCTGACGGATGAACACGCCTCTCGGCAATATTCTCTTTCTCACTCACCACCTGTACATGATCACCTGTCAATTCTCCCTTCAACAAAGAAAGAATGTCACCTTGAAAATTCCAGTACACAGCCGGTACAATACATAAAATATTAAGATAGAAAAATAACGGAAATTCCAATCTGTAGCAGATGTTTACTCAGACCTGACAAAAATGTCAAAATGCGAAAGAGTTATTAGAAAAATGCCTCCCGATAGGAATAGCATTAGCTCGCGAGTGTCTTCGCGGGCAGGGACAGGACTCTTAAAGTTACATATGAATTAAATTCGATTATTGACAGAAAGAAGCTAAAATATTTTATTCCAATCTTTTCCTTTGTATTTGTTTTCATTCGTAGCCCCATAAATATATGATAGTTTTAAAATGTCTATAAGGGGGAAAAATACCGTAATCTTAATCAGTCAATATTACTTTTGCTTTCTTCTATCTTTACAAGAAGAAAGTATTGAATTCGTGAAAATTGTCAAATTCCGGTTTTTGACGAATTACGTCTAAGGTGTCAGTTGTTGTTGTTGTTGTTGTATTTTGTGTCGGCCGATTATCTACGCTAGGGATATAGGCCCAGGGGGAGGGATGCCCGTCGTGTGAGTCTTTCTAATTGAACTTAACCCGTATTTACGCAAGGTTCGAAGAAAACCACGAAAACTCCGAACGGTTAGGCCGACGGCCGCGATTGGGTTCGAACCCAGCACCTGCCGTCTACCAGTTGAGAGGTCAGACCCTCTCGGCCACTGGTGGGGCTCTAAGGTGTCAGATAATAAGAAAATTGTTTCTATAAAATTTGTGTCTGTCAGTCTGTATGTGACAAAAATTTTGTGGGCACTCTACCTCAAGAACTAAAGCATAGAATTTCAGAAAACTTTGGATTCTGTTAGTCCTTGATATAAACTTGATCTGATTAGTTTTTGGTGCATATAGATCCACAGGTGGCGCTGCTATGCTGCACTATTCACAATTTCCACAATAGCCATACCTCAAAAACTACACTCTAAATAAAAAGGAGTGAATAGTCACTCCAGAATAGTGAATACTCACTCTATCGCAGACTCAAAATATGCCGAACCTCTTTAGAGTGACTATTCACTTTGGGCAAAAGTGGAATCATTGACTCTTTGAAAGAGTGAATACTCACTCCTAGGAAGTGAATATTCACTCTACACAGGGGTCAATAATCACTATTTCTGAGGAATGACTATTCACTTTTGCTAAAGGAGTGCGTTTTTTCACTCCTAGTAGGAGTGAGTAGTCACTTTTTCATAGGAGTGAATGCTCTTTTATTTATTTTTATTTTTTTTGGGGGGGGAGGGGGGCAATGAATTCCCTTTTTTATTGCTATTATGGGCATTTTAAAAGAATCGTGTCTTTTAGAACATACAATGAAAATAAATACAAACGTGGTAAAGATTGGAATAAAATACTTTATTGACAATATTTATTTAATTCAAAGTATGTAACATTAATTGAACTTTTTAAGGGAAAACGTAATTAAAGTTACACATGAATTAGATTATTGACAGATATAAACTATTTTATTCCAATCTTTCTCCTTGTGTTTGCTTTCATTGGTAGTCCCATAAATATATGATAGTTTTAAAATGCCCATATAGCACAAGTTATTAAACAGTTTTAAAATATTAAACATATATTTTATTTTTCAGATATACCTATTAAGTTTTACATATTATTTAAATAAATCCATAATGCACGTTATCTATGTTTTTTTTATGTGTAATTAAAATCTTATTTCTGAAAAATATACATTAATACAATAATTTATATATAATATATTTATAAAATGACATGGTAAGTCATATTTAATTTCAATTTTTAATTCCCGTATATAGAGTAGATGTGCATGTAGTACCTGCCGGCGAAGACACTCACGAGCTAATGCTAATCCTATGGAGAGAGATTTTTCTAATATCTCGTTTGCATTTTGACATTTTATTTATTTATTTATTTTACATTGAATAGCTGAAGTTCGTCTCTATATCGCATCTTTTTTACTTTTTCGATTTCGGTCGCAGATATTTTTATAAAGTTTCTTTTACTTTCAAAACCGGTACCAAAAATGAAAGTGTTATTTAAAAAATATATCTGCAGACAAAATTGAAAAAGTAAAAATAAACAAATATTTAAGAGAAACTGTGTTTTTGACGACTTCTGTAACTTAAGTGTTTTTATTTAAATGGTGAACTATTAAGCCCTATAAGCCCCTCTTTGACTATGTGTCCTTATAAACCGCCCCTTTTTTCGGCTTCATGAGCGGTTTGATTGCCAGATTATAAAATAGGCAAAACATCGTTAGATTCATTTTTAAAAAATAATAATAAAATGAAGAAGATATTGAAATTTTATAAATCACATTAATATAACTTAAAAACAACAATTTATAAAAATTTTGGTGTCATTATATTTTGGTAAGTGCAATTTAAAAATTAAAATTGATTACTTAAGTTTTTAGTTAAATCAAAATATTTTATCCACTATAAACATTATCGTAATTGCTTTTTTAACAGTGCCTATATGAGGTGTACGTTACTGGAAAATCACTACTTAAGTATTCCAGTAATGGACACGCCTCTCAAAACCTTAAAAATTAATGAAATTTTATAAACGACATTAAATACATAAAATTCAAAGCTTTCTTCAACTACAAAAACAAAAAATTGCAAATTTTGCAATAAAATAAGGAATACATAAATTTATTAAATGAAGCCAGCTCTTAGTATGATTTTCAATGAAAACTCGATTTTCAATGAAAAACAATGAAACTTAAAAACACTATTTGTGCTTCCTGATTGGTTTAATTAGAATGTCAACAAAAGGGCTAAATTATAAAATATTCAAGGGCGAGTTACGAAAAAAAAAATAAAAGCTAAATTTGTATTAGTTATTTTTTTTATAAACCAAAAACATTCAGGTTTATACATTACTGTTACATCTACCCTATAGTATTCTATAAATGTGAGTTAAAGTTTTATAAAAGTATACTCATATACGAAAAAGAAAAATAAAGAAAATATAAAATACAAGAAATGACTACATATGTATTATTCTTACTATTGGAAAAACAATTTTAATGAGTTATTTATCTCTAATAAATAAATGTCATCTAATATAAGTCATACTGCAAACTTTTAAAATTACTAAAGCCGTTCATCTGTAAACATCAAGAAATAACACAAATCTTTGCGTCAGCGATTTTTTTTTCCTCCACGCACATAAAGATAGCAGAAGCAGACAGCTTCCTGTTAAAATAAAACTTTAACTCAACATTCTAGAAGTTACATTCGGAAAATAAAAAGTTGAAATTAAAATTGACTTACCGGTTTTTTATGTTAAATATTATCGCTTGTTTGATGAATAATAATCCTTTGTTTGATAAATAAGATATGTGCAGTGCAACATCTTTGTCACTGAGTATTAATGGAGTATTATTGCTTTTTACTGAATTATTTGTTCTCCATTTTGACTCCAAATCAAGAAACTTAATCTATGTGGATTATTTTGAATCATAAGATATCGGAGTATATCATTCCAAGATCGAAATTTATACTACTTTTCAGTATAAATAATACAAATTAAAGATCCACATTCGTAGACCGAGGAAACGAAAGTGGGACACATAACGGACACGATAAAATGGCGGAAACATTTTTATCATCACAACTGAGAAGACGATTTCTGATTGGCTGATGCGTAATACATATCTAAGTCACTTTTTAAGAGTGACCGTTGACTCTATCGAAGGAGTGACACTCATTTTTGAAAACGAGTGCGTTTTAATAGCAAATAAGCTTAATTTTATAGGTTATATTATAAAATGTAATTTTTGAAAAGTAAGAATTGGCATATTTTGATACTTTTCATTGTTTTACTCCATATATTAGTTCAAAGTTGAGCGGGGATTTTTTATCAAGTGTATAATGCCGGGCTTTCACTCTCATTAACGGAGTGAGATTTTTCACTCTCGACCATGGAGTGAGATGTTTCACTCTCGACAACGGAGTGAGATATTTCACTCTTTTTTAGGGAGTCGGAAATTCCACTCTTTAAAGGGTGTATTTGTATAAAGTTCACTCTAAAAAGAGTGAAAATGCAAATCACTCCTACAAAAAGTGAGCTTTTCACTCTTTCCAGTTTTAGAGTGTAGTGCATGGATTTTCATAAAATTTTATATTTACTTAGTATTTGATATAACATGGTGCTGATTATGTTTTGCTACTGCTATAGATAGTGTTGTTTAATTTTTGATGTAAATCGCCCTGAAAATGGCACTGATATATTGCATTTTTCAGGATTTCATAATAAATGCACCTCAAGAATTAATGCACAGATTTTTATCAAACTTTAGATTTAGCTAGTACCCAATAAATAATTGATCGTGACTAATTTTCAGAGTACATCACCCTACATGTGGCGCTGTTATGCAAGTTTTTTTTTTTTTTTTTTTTTTTTTTTTTTTTTAAGATTTTGCAATAATTCTATTTCAATAATTAAAGCACGGATTTTCATCTAACTTCAAATTCATAATAAATTGACATAAGTTGTTGCTGAATAGATTTTAATTTAAACCATCTAACCGGTGGCACTGCCATGCTGTATTTTTCAGGAAGTATTAACATGCACAAAACAAAAGAAAGTTTTGGGATTGCCTCATCTGATTAGGTCAACATTATATTAATCAATCAATAATATTTAACCATTCTTGTAATCTCATTTCTCGATATGTATACACATTTAATTTTAAATAACAGAAATATACCAAAACACAAAAAAGTCTAGTAATAGACAAACTATGGCCCTATAATGGACATTCTCTGCACCAATAATGGACACCCCATAAAAAGTAATGGATATAATTGTTTGTAGGACTATATTTAGAACCAGAATTAAATAATTAAACCGAAACAAAATAGTTATTTTCAAATAAATTTAACAATTAGAATACCTCTAGAATTAGAATTATCTACACTAGCAGACCTGCCGCAGGAAGAAGGTGGCTTTCTAAGAAAATCTAACCTTTCTCTAAAACAAAACTCGAAGGAAACCACAGAAAAATCCGAACGGTTAAATCGACGAGTGCGACAGATTTAGATCGCAATTCTTGTTGTCTTGCTTGAGAGTAAACCTTCTTAGCCGTGGAAGGCATGGAATTCTTATAAAAAACTGAAATATCTTGACCCGTTCGGGATTATTGGCGCATATATGCACCCTGAAAAACTGCTTACGTTATTTGAATTTGATACCAATATAAAAGAAAAGTAAAATTGATTTTATTAGGACATTTCAGTGATTTATAAAGATAAGTCAAATGATTAACAAACAAGTTGGAAATTGCATGAGAAGCGTAGCAAATGAGGTGCGTTCGTACGAAAACGAAGTTTTAAAAATATCACTTTCATATATCAATCTCATAAAACTGTAAATATTTACAATTAAAATGCGCACCAAACAATGTTATAACCCTATACCATTATGCAATGGAATAGTTTTGTGTGGCCTTGTAAATCAATAACAAATATTCTTTGCACCACAGATTATTCAAAATGTACATTATAATATGTACTTTATAGGTGCATATCAATTTATTACGCTCGAATGTGTGTAACACCATTAAAATGCATTTGAAACATTTTCCCCCATTAACTGTAATGTAACGGAATATTTTTTATTTTCCCTGTAATTGAACTATGCGTCCGAATTTGATAAAATTTGAAACAACTCGACAAAATTATGTAATAATTATGTATTTAAAATTTCAAACGATTAAAATGCGTTTGAAACTTTTTCCCCCATTGACCGTAATGTAAAGGAATCCTTTTGATTGTCCCTGTAATTGATCTATGCATCCGATTTTCATAAAATTTTAAATGACTCGACAAAATTATTTAATAATTATGTATTTTAAATTTCAAACGATTCAGTTGGGTAGTTTTTGCATTGTTACATGCGGACAGACAGACAGACAGACGGACGGACTGAACGACAACAATAGGTGCTACATATTTACATAATTACGAACGCACCTAAAAATGGTGCTAAACGAATAAAATTCGTGTAAAAGATACTGCTGGTCCTGGATGGGTTAAATTAGGATATAAAAAATCTTATTTTTCATTATTTATTTATTTATTTATTTATTTATTTTTTACAGTTAGATTTTTATGTCCCCTCGCACTCCCCCTCCCCCCCCCCCCCCATTCATTGAAATGCAGAATAGCAACTAAAAATTTTTGCTTTCATAAACAATTAATCTTTTTATTACTGACAATGTTTTTATTATGCTTTAAATAATAAAATTTAAATTATCATAGTAATGGTAGAAATCATAAAAACTCTAGATAATTAATTTCATTAGTTAATAGCATACATTAGCAAAATGTACGTAAATACTTTGTAATAATCATGTAAAACTCCATTAATTATTTCTGATATCATGAAATTTAATATTTTACCTAATTGCCGGATCTAAATAATCAATACTGTTTTATCATTAATGTTTATGCGTTTAATCATTAATGTTTATATGTTTTGGTATTTTAGTATGTTACACATTGTAAATAAACTAATACTTCAACAGAAAGCGTTCTAGAGAGAATTTCAATCAAGAAATCAGTGTTAAAAATTAAAATTTTCAATATTTTTGTCTTATTTTTCTAAAAAGATTCGAGTTAATTTTAATTCTGACAAGGCTCACGGAAAAACAAAAAGAAACAAAAAAATGATTTAAATTTATTTAATGACATTGTTCAATAAAAGAAGAAAAAAAGCATTAACCTCAGCTTCCCTCAACATGTGCATTGCAAAGATAACTTAAGCCTTTCTTCTGAGAAAATTTCTTGCGGACATCTGAGAAATATTCCCACTCCCTCTGTTTCCTGGGTGACCTTGAGGAAAAGGAAGGACACTTGAGCTTGACCAAGAGCTGGACAAATACTCCACTTTCCTGCGCCCCCCCCCCCCGACCCTGCGTCCAGCTCGCTATAATTTACCGTATCCTCCCAAAGGTCAATAGCGGAGGAGATCTAGAGATATGGGGAAATATGCGTTTTCTCCTGTTACTTAAAACCACATTTTTTGGCGAAGGATGAAGAATTTTCGCCAACTTTCGCAACAAAACCGTAGAACAGAGTTTTAAATACTAATCCGATATAAAATTTTAAACGAAGCTGATAACCTATGAATAACTTTCAATGGATACGATTTTACAAAATTTTCTCAAGTCCAAAAGGGCAACTATCATTATAACACAAGTTTAAATTCATTTTTGTTCGGAAACATATGAAAATAAGCAGATGTTATTCAAAAATATTTTTAACCCTTTATCTACGCATTATGAATTCAAGAAAATTTTACATTCAAAAGCATTTTATGCAAATTGTTTAAACTAAATTAAGAGATTTATATAATCATTTAATAAATATTTGAAGGATTTTAGGATTTAGAAGGATTAACTAAATTGGAATTTACAGGGATTTTGTGCATTTTTTATAACCCCACTCAAATCTTTATTTTTAATTCTTTTCTTAGTATTTTGTAAAATTATAAAATGTACAAATATTATGTTCTTATAATATAAACATCGAAATATTTCCGCATTGAAAAATCCCCATCCACTCCCTCAGCGCCAAGAAAGCTGAAAAGATGCAAAGACAAAATAAATCATTATTTAAAAATATTTTTGTTTCGAGTAACCAATAATGCTTTTGGAACAAAATAAAGTAATGTATATATAACTCATTCTAAATAGTATTACAACTAACTTACGTATTAAAGGAATTTTATAATAACTTATTTTAATGGTACTTATAAGTACCATCGGTAGATAAAGGGTTAATTGACAGACGTTTGCCATTTTTTGGCAAACATAAATGATCTTTCAGAAAATACATTCAAAGTTGGCATTTTGAACCGAATTTCTGGACGCAAGGAAAGAAAACTACCCAGAGAGAGAAGAAAAATTTGTTGCTATATAAGTCGTATATATATAATATATATATATATAATATATATAATATATATAATACATATATATATATTATATATATACTATATAATATATATATAATATATATAAGTCGTATATAATATATATATATATATAATATATATAAGTCGATTTATTTAATAAAAAATGGAAGACTCGTTTCGATCAGATATCGCTTCCATAGCTAGCTTTCACAATTTTCTTCCTTTACATTCAAAACTGAGTTAATAAATGTGTCGGAAATTTTGCGTTTATTTAACAGTTTACTTGAAAACCGATTTAAGTATAAATGTGCCTCAAGAGAATAAGTTAATTTGACATCAATACAAAAAAAAAAAAAAAAAAAAAAAAAAGGGAAAAAAGAAAAAAAAATCAATATGGATATAATAGATATTGGCATCGGTCGATTACATTGTGTTTTAGTCCAAGTTTAATTTTTTGCAGCAGACTCAGGCCGAGCCTGGACTTGACTTACACTTTTTATTTTTTCCTGCATAATCGAGTCGGAGTTATTTCCATGATGGTTCAGAGAAACAATAGACTTTTTAAAAATAGTAACAACCATAATGGAATCATTGGAATTATCTTACACTGATTTTCAAATTCCCTACACAACAATGGAAAACTTTCTGAAAATTTTTCTAACGCATTTTTAATTGAAAGTACATTTATGTCATTGAAATTATTTAGAAACAAATAACATTTTCTTTTTTTTTAATAATTAAATTAATTTTTGAGTTATTAGCGGTTTTTGGCTCGAGAAGATCATTTTTTTCTTTTTTCCTGTGCTATCGCATCGGAAAATTCGATTTAAAAGCCAATTTTAAATTGTATCTTCTTAAAGTTCTTATGTCTTTAAGAGCGAAAAAACACCGAATACGCTAGCGATAATTAATAATTAAACAATATTCTTTGTAAAAATCACCATAAAATAAAAAACAAAGCAGACACACTTCGAGCTAAAAAAAATACAACTTGTCATCAGCTGAGGTAGACACGTGTCCGCAAGGGCACAAGGTCAAAGATGGACTGATTCATCTTGATTAAATGAAATTATGAAATCACATATTATATTAAATTAAAATTAAATGTTTGAATAAAATGCTTTTTATGCCTTTACAAACTTGCTAATCTTAATGCTTTACGATTATCAGGAATTGTTAAAAAAAATTATATATATATATATATATATATATATATATATATATATATATATATATATATATATATATTCCATTTAGTCATAAAGCAAAATATCTGTAAAAAAAAATCCAAAATTAATCTTAGATTTTAATACTTTTATGTCATTTTAAACATTTTTAAGTTTTTTGATTTTAATCAATGATTTTTTAAAAAAAAAAAATCAACCGATTTAAATCAACTGATTAAAATCGGTGACATCCTAATTGCTATAAACTTAATATTTTGAAATCCAGTTGATTTAAAAGATTACTCTCATGTTCTGAAATGTTAGTTTTTTTTCCTCCCCCCCCCCCACCTCCCATTCCCAGTTTCTGTTTGTTTGCTTGTTTTGTTAATTTATATTTTATCATTTTTGATCTAATACTCTGAAATGAAATTAGTTTAATATTTTTTATAAGCTAAAGTTTTTGTGATTCAGCTATTTTTATCATTTCATTCAGGAAAAAAATATATACAGGGTGTTTCAGTTAAACGTTTCAGAACTACTAAGAGAGGTAGGGTGCATCCTGACGACTCGAAATCATATAGCAATGTGGGGTCGGAAATGCTTTCCTGAAGCGGTGATGTACATAGAAGCACCATAAAGATAAGACACCATATAAGTGAAAAATCGTTTTATTAATGCATGTAAAGTAAGTGTTCGAAATTTCTGAAACTGACTACAATGCACAACTCACATCTCCGGCGCATGGAAATCCGAACATTCTCGAATACTCCAGGCACATCTCGATTTTCTCCGGCAGCTACTGCGATTTCCACTACCAGCTCCTCAGCATTGTCAACAGGGGTGTCATAAACCAGTGTTTTCATATGACCCCAGAAATAAAAATCAAGACATGATAGGTCTTGCTTTTTTACATGTATTTATGAAACGATTTTTCACTTACGTTGTCTTTTCTTTATGGTGCTTTTGTGTACCAAATCATATCTTGGTAGTAACCACCAGAAAATCTTATTTTAGTGGTTGACTCGTAGGTTCATCTCTGTGTTTTTTCCTGTATCGGATTTATTGAAAGCTGATTATCGAATAGGTATAAGAATCACGTGTATCCCTTAATAAAATAATTCTTTTGTATTTAAACCTTAATTCAGTCTTCTAATAATATTACAATTTTGTGAATGTCATTACAATACTTCTTTTTATTTTCTTAAATCTTTATAAGATAGCATTGGATTCGTGAAAATTTTTGAATTCCGGTTTTTGACGGATTTATACATTTTAGGGGTCGTTTAACCCGAAAAACATGTTTTTACAAAATGTCTGTCTGTGAGTCTGTGACTCTGCCTGCCTATCTGTCCGTATGGGACATAAATTTTGTGGGCGATTTATTTCCAGAACTAATGCACTGAATTTGGTAAAAAATTAAAGTAATGTAATACCTAATATAAAAAAATGCTGATTTGCTTTTATATGAAATCGCTCAACAATTGGCATTGCTATATTGTATTTTTTATGATTTACGCAATAGCCATATCTTAGTAATTAGTATACGGATTTCTATAAAATTTCAAATTCAGACCTTGACATAAATTTATGTCGCTTATATTTTGGTGTAAATCGCTCAACAAGTGGCGCTGCTGTACTGCATTTTTCACGATTTCCGCAATAGCTCTATCTCAAGAATTAATGCACGGATTTTCATCAAATTTGAAATTTAGTAAATCCGTTATAAATTTCAAACTGCAAAAAACTTCAAATTCCTACTGTTTACATTTTGGTGTCAATAACTAACCAGGCAGCGCAGTTGAGCTGAATTTTTCCTGATTTCAGAACTAGTTTTATCTCAAGAACTAATTCCCGAATTTTCATTAAATTTCAGATCCAGTTATAGTTTGATAAATATTATTGTTATTTATGTTTTATATAAATTGCCTAAAGTTGGCGCTTTTATATTGCAATTTTCCCGATATCCAAAATAGTCGTATTTCAAAAGCACAGGAATGAACGGAATTTCATGTTTTTAGAATCCTCTCGATGAGCATAGATTGTTATTTAGAATTAACAATACTGTCTTAGAATCAACTGTCTTAGAATTAACAATAATAGTTAAATTGATTTTTTTAAAATATGAAATAAACCTCTCGTGTGCGTGTAAATACAGTTTTTTTTAATTTTAACTGTTTGACAATATAATTAATTTGAAACTTTAAATTTGACGTACCTCTCATTTATTTGCGACTTTTAATGAATATTGCTCAATTCCTTCTTTTACTTAAAAAAAATCTATTTTCAATGTAGTTTTTTATATTTTAATTTTCAGTGTTTTCCTGCTTTTAATATGTAATAATTTAATTTTAAAATGAAAGTTTTTTCCTTTTATAATAGTCATGTTTAAATAGATTTTTAATATGTAATAATTTAATTTTAAAATGAAAGTTTTTTCCTTTTATAATAGTCATGTTTAAATAGATTTTTAATTTGAAAGAAATCTTATTCCTTGCGCTGTTTATGGAGTTAGTAACAAGTTAAAATAATACCCTTTTCTAAAAAATCTAAAGAATATCTTTTGAAATGCTGAAAATTTAAATTTAAAAAAGAAATAAATCCTCAAAAAATGAGTCAAAATAAAGAAATAAATGCAGCTCTAATGTATAAGATGATCTAAAAATGTGTTAGATATATAAAAACTCGTTTAATAATTTGAACTTTAGCATTAAATATATCTTAAAATAATTATTCAGTTTAAAAAACATCTACATGAGCATCGTTTTTCAATCATTTCTCTATAATACGATCAATTTTCATGTTATTGTACATGACAGTTTTCCTAATATTTACAAAAAAGATCAACAGTTTAGAAAAAAAAAATGTTATAAGCGATGACAGCGTTTAGTGATTTTTTTTTTTTTTTTTAAATATAGAACGATACTGCATTTATATTTAAAATATGACAGTATATTTTATATTACCGTGCGTTCGAAAAATAGAACATGCACAATAGCAACATTAATAATCACTTAAATACTTAGACTTTTAAGCATTCAAATTAACACTCATTAAAATAATTAATGTAGTTAATGCAGTTTAGAATAAAAGAAAACAAAAGGTTAAAAACATCAAAACTTTTGAAGCTGTATAGTAAAAAAAAAGACTTTTGAAAACGTTTCTTTCTAATGTTTCCGGACACTTTAGTAAGGGAAAAGAGAAAAACCTGTTGTCATGTGACAAGAATCGCTTATATCTCGACAAAAAGTTTATTTATTTAAAAAAAATTAAGCCACTGAAAAATGGAATACTATGAACTCTCTATTATTGAAAACAAAAAGAATTTTTCAATTTTCACTATTTTTACTAGAGTTAGAAGGATTTTTGTCCAATCAGCTGAGTATGCCACGCCCCTTTGTTTACTTTTTCGCCGATTCACATCCGTAAAATTTAGCCTAGTTTTTAGTTTTATAAACAAAATGTTAATTTTGCACTGAAATTATTAATTTTGTGATTTCGCAAAACAATACTTTAATTGTAACTTTTAACTGTTTCTTTAAGCGTTTGTTTATAATGTATTTAGAGGAATTGCTTTTTGTCCCTAATCTTTTTAACGTAAATTAAAAAATATTAATATATTTAAAATATTAAAAATATTTAGTATATTTTACAAAAATTTGTACAATAAGAGGTATTTATACCATGAATATTTCTAGTAAAATTTGAAAAAATTTCATTAGAAAATACAAAATGTTACTTTTGAGAAGATTTTTTTTAAATTCAGATACTTCACGTCGTTTGCATGAATTACTGTCGAAACTACATATTTTATGTGAATTTATCATAAAAACATAAAACACATATAAGCTAGAAATGATATTATGCCCCTTAATAGCTGAAATTGTGTCAGTATGAAAATATTCAGCAATTATAACCACTGTAGTTACTAAAACCTGTTTTTCTCAGAATGAATATTTTCGTTGTTTTCATGATTTCAAAATGTTCCATGCGAAATTCTTTATGCCCAATTTTTCTGATTTTTTGTTTAAAATGCTCTTTATGTATGTGTTAACAAATGTTACTAGAAATAATTTTTTTAGACGCATGTAAATTTTTTTAATTTCAGTTATATGAATTTTTTAATGATTTTTTAACGGAAAATACAAAAGAACTAATTTAAAATCATTTTTTTTTTAAATTTTTTAGAAGTAATATGCTAAAAATGCTTAGTAACATTTGTTAACACATACATAGAGAGCATTTTAATCAAAAAATCAGAAAAATTGGGCATAAAGAATTTCGTATGGAGCATTTTGAAATATTGTCATTTTTTGTTAATTTAAAAAAAAATCTGTATCTCAAAAACTATTGAATATATTTTTTAAAAAAATGTGAAATAAGATATATATATATATTATGATTACTTCCAGAAATTAAAAAAAAATTCATTGAAAATTAAAAAAATTAGTTTTGAGAGTCCACTGTAGCTTTAAAATATTCGTACTTCATCGGCTTTGTTTACATTTTTATAACGGTTTTACTTTTTATATTTTTTAATTGATGTATGTCAAACACGCATCGGATTGTGCGGTATATTTATATTTATTTTCCAGAATGTCATATCCATTTAAAATGGTTCGTATTTCTTCAGCTTTGTTTACATTTTTATAACGGCTGTACTTCTTATATTTTTTAATTGATGTACGTCAAACACGCATCGGGTTGTGCAAAATATTTGTATTTATTTTCCAGAAAGCCATATCCATTTAAAATAGTTTGTATTTCATCGGCTTTGTCTAAATTTTTATGACAGTTCCAAACGGCCTGCTTAATTTTTTTGAAGGCCCGTCCCATTTGTTTTGTCAATCGGGTTGTCCTGACCAGTTTAAAAGGTTTACCTCATGTAGTCGTATCGGGCCGGGAACGGGCCTCGGGTCGAGCAGATCTCTACATGAGCCCATGACAGTAATCTAGGCCATTAACACACATACACACATACACAAAAAAAAAAAGACTATTCTCCCCTTTCTTTGAAAAAATGTTTTTCAGAAGTATTTATTTTTTGCACAAAACTGGATAAATTTAGTGGAAAGATAGTTTACTTATTTAATATTACTTCTTTAATATCTGATTGAAATTAACTAAATTTTCGTCTTTATTTTAAAGCAAAATTCAATCAAAGTTTAATATTATTTGTAAAGCAAAATCTAACTTTATTAAAGGGTGTGTCCAATTTTTATTTAGAAAATCAGGATTTCTATTCATTTCTTATTAAATTCTTACACTAATAAAGAATATGTCATTATAAGATAAACTCTCATTTGTTTTCCACATTTTAAGTGTTTTTTAACGGAGCACTTTGATTTTTTAAAAAATAATGTAATTAGGCATCAAAATGGTAACAAGCAAATCCGTAACAAGCATAATACAAACTATCTCTCTTTAATCTTGCCTCACATGTTATTTAAACTGGTAAAATCCATTATAGCGATCCCCTTGCAGTATAGCGAAATAAATATGCGTTATGTAAATCAGATGTTGACGTATTTTTCTCAAAAGTGTAAATAATTTTTAAAAAGTTTTTAAAATTATTAGTCTCATTTTTACACTCTTATCAATTGCAAATAAACATATGTATAATCAATAAATAATTAATAAATAACTTGCTGCATATATTTGTATATCATGCAATTACAAGAATTAAACAAAAAAATTTACACGATTTCTCCTTTGGTGTTCAACTGAGACATCACTGAAAAACGCGTAAAAATACGCGTAGAAATATTCTTTATTAATAATAAATTCATTTAGCCATTCGAGCGATAAAAAGCCTAAATCAATCACTGTATGTGTACTCACAGAAGCAGTAACCCCAAAGCAAGAGAAAATTTAGAAGGGGGCTTCCATTGTCCAAAGACCCCACCAATTAACCCGCGCTAGCTGCAGTCATTGGGCGGAGCAATTCTCGGTCTCAGCGATATCAACTAAACCCCCATTGCGGAGTTGCATAGTATGAAAAATGCGGAGATGAGCATTTTCTCCCCCTTTTTGTGGGAGTTCGATAATCCCTAGTTGGGGCGGGCAGTATGCATCTCCCCAATTCACCCCTTTCAACTAAGTCATCTCCGCAATTTTCCATCCCTCCCGACGCAGAAGGCGGAGCAAAGCGTACACCTTTAAAACAAATTAGGATTGGATAGACCCCTTGTAGGAAACATTTCTTCCCCCTTTCCCTCTTACAGTTTCTAGGAAACTGACCCATGTAGGCGGGTAGGTTTGTCCCCATAGACTGAGTGTATTTAGTTGAGCTTTTTAGATGTTGTGGAGTATTTTCGTGAGGGGAAAACGAAAATTAACGAATGAAGGGCAAATATCTAGGGCTTGCCCGTGCCAAAAGTTAAGTTTCGCCTTAGGCAAGGGAAGTGCAGTTGTGTTGGGTGACTTTTTGTAATGGTGCTGGTGCTTTCCGTGGGCTTGCGCTTAATGACAATAGACGCGGCATGTGCTTCAGGCTACTAGCAGAAAACGATAAGGGGATGTTTTGTTCTCTTGTATTTTCTTAGAAATTGTGAAGGACATTCCATTTCGAACTAAATAAAATGGAAATTCTGACAGAAATGCACAAAAACTATTGTTTATTTTAAAATGGATTAAAATAAAAGCCTTTCCTGGAGTACATTTAAGAAGGAAATAATTATTTAAAATTGTTTAAATAAATGAATAGATAAATACGTGTGTTTTCATTTCAAATTTTAAAAAAGAAAAATATATGACGTGATAACGTGGAAGTGGAGTAAGGCGGAAAATAGTAGCCATTCCGAAAATATTTTTTAAGAATGAAATATTTTGTTTACGATTATTTATAAACCAAATATTAAATTGTTTTCTTTTTCTTTCTTTCTTTTTTCCGCATTAACAATGCTTCATTTAAATGATGAGTAAGTTGATGCATGATAACTTTATATAAATGGAAAAAAAAAAAAAAAAAGTGAATTAATTTTTCAGTTCAGTAAAAATAATTTTACATTCAAATTAAACATATATTTAGAATTTTCAGTAATATCAATCTAATTTATTGCCATTTAAATAGGGCAGCAAACCTATGCAATAATTTATTATTAATGAAGAAATATGAAGTCAAATGTGCTTAACATTTTTACAATCATTCATCCATTCTTCTTTAGCCCGAATTTAAGACAAGTATTTTTGCAAAAGAAGAATGTGAAATAACACAATGACGATAGCTGTTTACTCTTACAGTGGCAGGAATTCATTTTAATTTAACTTGCTGCATTTAATTCTTTACAATCCTAAGAAATTAAGTTTAGAAATACTTATTTTAAGCATTTTTTAATTTTTTTCATTAGAGAAAATAAGTTGGCAGATTTTATTATTCTGTAATAATGACATCGAATGAGGGTTTTCATTTTTTGGAAAAAGTTTTTCGTAGAATATTTGTTAAAGCGGGTGTTTTGAACTGAATTCAAGACAAAGCAGTGCGAAGAAGTGGGAAAATTTGTCTTAATGCGACAAGAAACGCTTATAAATATGTAAGTTTTTTTTTTTTTTTTTTTTTTTTTTTTTTTTTTTAATCGAGAAACAGAAATGCTATTAGATTCCACTCGCTAAAATAGTCAAGCCAATCTATTTTATGCCTTGACGTTGAAAAATGAGCCTGAAAGAATACAATTTCCGAACATTACTGCTTTCACTTAATTTCCTACGACTCTGTCTGATTTTTTAATTTATTATTTTTTAAATTCAGACGTTAAATGTTTGTGTATTTCAAATAACGTACAATTGTATATAAAAACAAATAAAGCACTTCTGTTGGAAATTGTAATTTTTCTTTTCTTTTCTTTCGGTTTTTTTTTCTTTTTTTTTTTAAGAAGCGTGCAATTTAGTTTTAAAGATGTCATTTTTCAATCCCCTCTCTTTTCTAACTTTGACACGTTTTGCATGTTAAAGCACACAGTTTGCAAATATTATTGTGTTTAGGCCTAAGATATTTTTCTGATTTAAATATGCAAAATTTTTGGGAATACAAAATGTGTGACAAATAAAATATTTACTTTTCATGTAACGAAATAGATTAATTACATAAAATATAGGTATGTTTATCCAAATGACTTGTTTTCTTTGTTTAATTCGTTCCTTTCTTATTTTATTTTCAAATTTCATATAGGGTAGATGTGCCAGTAATAGACACCCCTATATATTTTTTAAATTTCAATAAAAATAACCAATAAAATACAGTTTTTATTATTTTTTTACAATTTCGTCTTGCATATTTTATAATTTTGCATTATTGTTGACACTCATAATCAAACCAATCATACAGCAGAAAAAATTATTCTGAAGTTCCTCTCTTTAACAGTGAAAATCTCAATGAACATGATGCTAAGAGCTAGCTTTAATTAACAAATTTATAGGTTCCTTATTTTCTTGCAAAATTTGCAACTATTTATTTTGGTAGCAGTAGAAAATTTTTAATTTTATGTATTAATAGCCATTTATAAAATTTTATTATTTTTTATGATTGTAAGAATGTATTCCAATCCAAACAACTTATTTTCTGATTTATTTTTAAATCTATTTTTGCTCTCAAACTGACAATGTCTCTTATTTAAAAACCACACATTTGGCCACACAATGTACATTTTTTTGATAAAAAGGGAAAATAATGCATAAAAATACTGTCAGAGTGGATATTTTGAGTTGAATTTTCCGAAGCAAGAGATCTGGGGACGAAAAAAGGGTCATATTGAAAACGTGATTGTTTAAAAATCAAATTCTAATGAATTGAGAGAAAAATGACATCACACGGACACATCTCTTCAAAAAATCCCCTCACAAATTTCATGTATTTACTTTTGAAAACGAGTTTGAAAATGTATCAGAAAATTTCGAGCTGTTGAGGGTGGAAAATTATTTTTTGAATATATCCTTAAAAATACACTGTAAACACTGTTTTTTTTTTTTTTTCTCACAATTATCCGATGTATTTCAAATTTTGGATGTAGATTTTTTTTCTGATAAAGTGAATCCCTGAAAGGTTTTGAGGATTTAATGGCTAAGTATGAAAGGGGGAATGGGAGATAACTCGTATTAAATTAAATAAATAGCTTGTTACGCAGAATTATTTGATTTGCTTCAATTTTGGTTATAGGCTCATTATGATAAGGCGTATCTCTTATTAGTTATGGGGTTCTTTTTCTAATTAAAAAGGGGGGGCGGACGATTATCCCCCCCTCTAAATTAGAAAAATTGTTTTTTATGCATAATTAACCGATGCATTACAAATTTTGGATATAGGTTCTTTCTCATAAAGTGAATCTCTGAATAGTTTTAAGGGTTTAATGGCTAAGTATAGAGGGGAACATGGCTAATAACCTCCCTCCTTAAATAAATAAATGGTTTTTTACACAGAATTATCTGATTTGCTTCAAATTTTGAATGCAGATTCATTATGATAAGACGTATAAACTAAAGAATGTAGTTAAAATAGGCAGGGATACAGCAGTCCATTCAGGGAATACTTTCAAGGGGAGAAGCTTGCTTTTCCCATTTGATGGAGGGGCTATTCACACTAACTGTACATTACATCCTTATTTTTTCAAGGAATAATGTGCCTCGAAAAATTAATTAAGGAGGGGAATTGATCCCCGATTCTCTCCGATTATACTTAATCATTCAATCCACATACTAATCAGCGGTACGCCTTATGACAATAAACGTATATCCAAAATTTGAAATAAATAGGATAATACTGCATAAAGAGCCTAGTAACTCTTTCGCATTTAGACATTTTTAATTTTTTAAATTTTTTATTTTATTTATTTATTTTTTATTTTATTTATTTATTTTTTATTTATTTATTTATTTATTTGCATTGGATAACTGAGGTCCCTCTCAAGATCGCCCCTTGATTACTTTATCGATTTTAATCGCAGATATTTTTTATAAAGTTATTTTCACTGTCTGAACCGATTCAGAAAATGAAAGTATCTCTATAAAAAATACTTGCGTCCAAAATCGAAAAAGTAATCAAGAAGCGATCGTGAGAGGGACCTCGGCTATCTTATACAAAAAAAAAAAAAAATTATTTAAAAATTGTCGGACGTTCCTCTCAGCCCGCACAACTTTGAAGAAAGTCCGTGGTAGTTATAGCTGCCACCACCGTTATTATTAGGTGACTAGCGAGCTACGCCCGCTAGCTGGGCCACTTTTTCCAAACGAACCTCGGTATTAAGCAGTATATAATAAGCAAAAAAAAATTCATTTAATAAGCAAGTCTTGGTGTTCGAATCCTCAAGCACAAAAAAAAGTAAATTAAAGAGCCATGGTCCCGTTAAAAATATGTGATTTCGCGCTGTGGGCCACGTGCACTTGAAAAAAAAAGATTGTGGATCGGAGCTATGGTCGCTTCGCACCCATAGTCCCGTTAAAAATATTTGGTTTTGCACGGTGGGCACTACGTGCCCATAAGACATTTTTTCGTATTTTTTAGTTCATCAGAAGCAGATTTTTACGCAGATTCTGAATATGTAATCAGTTTTTTCTACTTTAAAAACTGTCTGCATGATGGTTTAAGAAAAAACGCGCAAAAAAAAACGCAATTAGCGCCAGTAGAAAAAGCGGTTTTCGGCTGTTTCTTCTTTTAGCCAAAGGGGAAAAGTTCAGGTTCTTCACCGCAAGGTAGCGCAGTGTTCTGCCTCGGAGCTCCGTTTGAGCGCCGTTTGGGATTTGAGATATTTTTCGTTCCGATTCCCAAGGGGTTTTTAATTCATAACTTTTTTTATTTTGGTCCCACGGTCTCGAAAATGCCCGAAATTACTTCCCCGGAATATTTCCAATCGAAAGACACCTCTCGCGACTTCCAACTCGCCCGCGTTGCGAACTGTAATCGGCTTCAAGCAGACAGACAGAGGCGCACGGATTTTATTAGTATAGATATCGGTCACCCACTGTGAGGATTGTGTAAATGAACACTGACGCTGTCAATTAACTGAACTAACAGTTTATTTATACTATATGTACACAAGAAATACGCTATTTACAATTATATGCAATTACAACTAGGATATAGATGATCCGGTTCAACATTAAATTAAATACCGTAAAAAGTTGGCTGTGTACTGTTCAAATTACACCTTCTCCCTCACACTCAATGCACGTTAGATTCACTTTACTGGAGATCAATTTCGAATCTCCCAACACATGGATACTCGGCTTACGCTATCCGGCCCAGAGCACTACACACCAGGACGTCTGTGTCCCTTGCTCTCCAGATACGAACTGCACACTAGGACCTTTGTCCCACACTTCTCTCTAGGTACGAGCCCAGCTACAAACTACTCAAAACTCAGACAAGACTTGACCTTCTCAAATCACTGCCTTCCCCAATGTACACCCCCCTGTGGAGCTTCTTCATTGGACGCATTCCACATTGCTTTCTTGATTCGTGACATGTTCCTTGTTTGCTCATCATTCACATACATCGCTGACGGATGAACACGCCTCTCGGCAATATTCTCTTTCTCACTCACCACCTGTACATGATCACCTGTCAATTCTCCCTTCAACAAAGAAAGAATGTCACCTTGAAAATTCCAGTACACAGCCGGTACAATACATAAAAGATTAAGATAGAGAAATAACGGAAATTCCAATCTGTAGCAGATGTTTACTCAGACCTGACAAAAATGTCAAAATGCGAAAGAGTTATTAGAAAAATGCCTCCCCATAGGAATAGCATTAGCTCGCGAGTGTCTTCGCGGGCAGGGACAGGACTCTTAAAGTTATATATGAATTAAATTCGATTATTGACAGAAAGAAGCTAAAATATTTTATTCCAATCTTTTCCTTTGTGTTTGCTTTCATTCGTAGCCCCATAAATATATGATAGTTTTAAAATGTCTATAAGGGGGAAAAATACCGTAATCTTAATCAATCAATATTACTTTTACTTTCTTCTATCTTTACAAGAAGAAAGTATTGGATTCGTGAAAATTGTCAAATTCCGGTTTTTGACGAATTTATACGTCTAAGGTGTCAGATAATCCGAAAATTGTTTTTATAAAATGTGTGTCTGTCAGTCTGTATATGACAAAAATTTTGCGGGCACTATACCTCAAGAACTAAAGCATAGAATTTCAGAAAACTTTGGATTCTGTTAGACCTTGATATAAACTTGATCCGATTAGTTTTTGGTGCATATAGATCCACAGGTAGCGCTGCTATGCTGCACTATTCACAATTTCCACAATAGCCATACCTCAAAAACTAGTGCATGGATTTTCATAAAATTTTAGATTTACTTAGTATTTGATATAACATGGTGCTGATTATGTTTTGCTACTGCTATAGATAGTGTTGTTTAATTTTTGATGTAAATCGCCCTGAAAATGGCACTGATATATTGCATTTTTCAGGATTTCATAATAAATGCACCTCAAGAATTAATGCACAGATTTTTATCAAACTTTAGATTTAGCTAGTACCCAATAAATAATTGATCGTGACTAATTTTTAGAGTACATCACCCAACATGTGGCGCTGTTATGCAAGTTTTTTTTTTCAAGATTTTGCAATAACTCTATTTCAATAATTAAAGCACGGATTTTCATCGAACTTCAAATTCATTATAAATTGACATAAGTTGTTGCTGAATAGATTTTAATTTAAGCCATCTAACCGGTGGCACTACCATGCTGTATTTTTCAGGAAGTATTAACATGCACAAAACAAAAGAAAGTTTTGAGATTGCCTCATCTTATTAGTTCAACATTATATTAATCAAACAATAATATTTAACCATTCTTGTAATCTCATTTCTCGATATGTATTCACATTTAGTTTTAAATAACAGAAATATAGCAAAACACAAAAAAGTCCAGTAATAGACACACTCTGGCCCTATAATGGACATTCTCTGCACCAATAATGGACACCCCATAAAAAGTAACGGATATAATTGTTTGTAGAACTGTATTTAGAACCAGAATTAAATAATTAAACTGAAACAAAATAGTTATTTTCAAACAAATTTAACAATTAGAATACCAGTAAATAATAAAATATGTGTATATGTATACACTGCTTGCATCAATTATTGCAATTCTACACCATTTGTCTTTATCATTATATATTTGTCCATGTAATATGAAGAAAAAAAGGAAAGAAAATTTTATCCTTCGGTGCTTCTTTTCTTCTGTGACCCCTATACTTCAGCCTACTTAACCTAATGGATAATCTATTAAACTTTAATATGATTTGATATGATGATTTTGATAAAAACAGCTTATAGGAAAATGAAATCAAAAACTTGTCTGAAACAATGCTAATAGGCCCAAAAATACACAAGAAATGCTACTTAAAAGTTTTTTCAAAACTTATGAGTTTCAATTCGATTTTTTTTTTTTTTTTTTTTTTTTTTTTTTTAAATCTTATTTAATTTTTTTTTTTCCAAAGTGAAAATAAAGATCTTAATTAGTGATAAAATGATGGAATGTGTTACATAATACATACTTCACATTTTTATTTCTTGTTCTTTATTATGGTTTCGAAAAAGTTTCTAGGTATTTGCAGAATGTTGTGCTGCTTCACAGATATGGAAAGGAGGACTCAAATCTCCTACTCTATTAATCTGTGTTATTCGTTTTAAGAAGAAATGAATTTGATTGAAAATATACATATTCTTACTTTCTTCTATCTTCAGTAGAAGAAAGTATTGTAATCGAATTTTTTTAGACTTCCGGTTTTTCACGGATTTACACGTTTTAGGGATCAGAGATTCCAAAAAACATGTTTCTACAAAATTTCTGTCTGTCTGCCTGTCCGTATATCGCCATTCTACCATCAAAAGTGTATGAAGATATGCATAGAATTGAACCAAAATTTTTGTGAATGTTTTTGGCTGTGGCAAGCAAGGTTCTCCTTGAATTTTGAAATATTCCGCCGGAAGAGGGCGTTGCAATAACCATTTTTGCGCCGTTTTCAATGTCGTGCGGACTAAAAGTATATGAAGTTATGCATCAAATTGAACCAAATTATTTGTGTAAGTGTATGGTTATGGCTAGTTGGTCCTCCTTGAATTTGAAAATAATCCGTTGAAGGAGGCGCTGCAATAGCGATTTTTGTGCTGTTTTCAGTATTTTAACACAGAAAGGTGCATGAAGTTTTGTATAGAACTAAATTAAATTTTTTGTTTATGATTTTTTATTATTATTATTGTAGCGAGGAGATCCTTCCTGAATTAAAAAAAATCTGACCATCGTTCTACTGTTCATCGGCTCGTGCAGATACGGGAACTTATTTTTATTCCGATTAATTGACAGAAGCAGAAATTTAAGATGCAAATCATAGTTGGTATAGTATTGAATTAATAATACTAACGCATTAACATGTGTAATTAAATTTTGAAAATTAAAATGTACGTATGAGATAAAAGAAAGTTTTGGGATTGCCACATCCAACTAGTTTAATTTAAAAGCAAAATATCCACCCATCAGAGCTTGAAGAGTAATGTATATCGTATCCGTACATTAAATAATAATGAAGTTAGGCGCCAGTGAAGGCTGCTCATACCCTTATCTACGGCGCAAGATGCGAGGAACCACTCGAACCACCTATACCGGCATTCTGATTTGTACATAAAAAAATCTGAACATTTTTATCAAATTAGATTTACACTATTAATTTTTAGAAGATTTATATTAATTTTTCCTAATTATAGTTACTATGAAATGGAATTTTTTATTTTTGCATTAATCCTTTAATTGTTTATCTTTTATCACTAATTAAGCTTTTTATTTTTATTTTGAAAAAAAAAAAAGAAAAAGAAAAAAACCATAATTTAATACGATTGGTAAACATTTGGTTCTGCAAGAAAATATATTTGTATTTATTTGTGTATTTTTGAGCCTATTAGCGTTACCCAGGAGATACCACGTGGAGGTTGGCTCAACACATCTCCCTTTTTTTTACTTTATTTTATTTATTTATTTATTTATTTTTTTTTTTGGAATATTAGAATATTTACATAAAAAAATCTGGGTTACATAACACATTATAATAATATATTATTAATTAATAAAACGCATAAGATATTCAGTTATAATACAATATTAGTTAATAAGACATATAAGATACAGTTATAATACAATATTAGTTAATGAAACACATAAGATACAAAGCGACTATATAATATTAATTAATAAAACACAGTTATAAACAATGTAATGCTGCGTAATATTTTCAATCACACGTAAACATTCGCTCGCTAATATTAATCCATTGCTAGATTTTGTTTTAATATTTCATTTGTATTTCAATGTTTTTAAAGGATTTTATTTTGCATTGGATAGCTGAGGTCGTCTCTACAAAGATGGTTCCTTATTTTTTTATATTGTTTTCCTGTATTTGTATTTAAGATACTTTCAATTTCGAAACCGGTTTCGAAAATGAAACCATCCCAAATAAAAATATCGGCAACCAGAAATGAAAAACTGAAAAACAGCATTTGTAGAGATCTTATCTCAGCTATCCAATGCAATATAAAACCCTTTAAAAATATTGAAATCCAAAGTTATATTTAAAAATATATGTATCTCAATGGAATAAAATTAACGAGTGGGTGCTTTCGCGTGACTGAACTAGCCTCTTAAGAGCCCACACTCGTCACGAAAGAAACGCTCAAGTTAATGTTAATAATTTGGAAAGATTGTTAATAGATTTCTTGCCTGCACTTTAATATTTTTAAATGATTTTTTTTTTTTTTTTTTTTTTTTTTTTTTTGCATAAGGAATATGAAGTCGGTAAATTTTATTGTGTGTTTATACTTTTTCAATTTTTATTGCAGTTTTTTTTTATATGAAAATAATTCTACTTTTGAATTTGGTTAGAACAAGATCTGAAAGTGAAATTATCTTCATATGAAAAAAATTAAGCCAAAATTGAAAAAACTACAAACGCACCAAAAAAATGCCAACCTCGCTTATCCAATGGAAAAAAAAAAATAAAGTATTAAGATGCGAGATAGAAATCTATAAACAACGCTCCCACAGTATTAACATTCTAGTTTCTTTACATGACTAGTGTGAATTCTAAATAGAAGATATTACCCTTTTTTCTTATAATGGTGAGAGGCAATTTTTAAAAATTGAATTCTCGATATTTTCTTAGTTTTATAACTTTCTAATGCCTTTTCCAGAACATCCTTCTTCCTCTTAAATTGTAAGTTTGTTGATTTTTTCATCATATGAACACTATTCAGACGAACGTAGACATCACTTTGAATCAATTTTAGAACATTAACAAACGTGAAGATGCTGGGATGAGGCGATGTGAATTGAGCATTGTAGTACGAATGAAATGATTCACAGGCATTCGTCGTTCGTTCTGATTCTGTGCTGGGACAGGACCATACATTAGGAGGAAATTTGGCTTCATCTGACATATAAGTTTTGTCTAAATAATCCGCGAATTTCCTCACTCTTGCATCTGAGGGCTCAATCGACATAAAATCGTCAACGAAACTTTCGAACACTTCATCGGAATCCAAAAAAGGAAGCCCAAATAATTGTTGTAACCATTTGCCAATTGTTGAATTTGGATCTTTATATTCATTACTTAATCCCTTAGTTTGGATATTCCTATACCAAGCTTCAGCCAAATGGAATCTGCACCCAACTATGTTTATTGCAGGCCAGATCCGTTTTGCTGCCTCATGAATCGCGCATTCAAAATCCACAACTAGTTCAGTTCTGTAGGAGAAAAGTTGGTGTTTTTATTGACACACAATCCTTTCAAATGCCTAAACATAATTTCATAGGTAGAAATTTCTTTATTTGGCAAAAGAAAACTAATGGTATGTACTTTCCATTTTCCAACGTGTGGATTGTGAAAAGTTGATAAAAATGTTTCACACAGTAAGTAAATGTTCCATCGCCGAATATTTTGCTTTTCGTACTCAAGTATTCTAAATTTGTTTCTGTTGAAAAGGCGATCAAATTGTTATCATGATCATTTATTTGAAGCAAGTTTTCTCCTTTATGTGAAATTATACTTATTTCATTTAATGATTCGTGGACTTCTTCTTGGGATTTCGGCAAACGTGGGATGTTTTTCCTTTTGGCTCTGTAGAGGTTCGCTTTTACACACTTTAAATCTGCTGTTGTAAAGTTATCAGTGAGATCTCTGTTTCTTTCCATTTCTTTAAAAACTAAATTATGCGGCTTTTGAGACAAATCTTCAGTAGCTTTTCTTTTCAACGAATTGAAAAATATTTCTCGTTCTAGATGCTGGTTTTTTTCATGATTGTGAATTCCATCTTCTTTCAAAATGGTTGTCATGTTGTCATTTAAGCAAATTTTAGCACGACATTTCTTCTGTATACACCGCCATGTACTCCCTTCTATCGTTTCATATGCTTTATAAAATTTATGCCCACTATACAAAACTAATGTTTTGCCTCGTTGGCTATCCATTATTTTAACTTGATTTATTTCCTCCATAATCGCATTTAAGAGTAACGGTAAAGAAAAATATTCGCATCTACTACAGACGATTTAATCATCGACTGACCAGAAGTTTAGAAATTTGGTAGCTAAACTTGGGGGAGGAGCAAGTAGACAAAGTGTAAAGATGCAGCTATTACATTGGCGAAATTTTGGAACTTGACTGACTTCTTTTTTTGAACAAAATTGCTAATTCATTGACGTCAAGTTCTCCCCCTCACTTCCTCAAAGTTAAAGATTACTTTAAAATTGTGTGATTAATACACAGTATATAGGTGTTATATTTGAAAGCATTAAAAATAAAGTAGAAATTTTTGTGAATTTGAATTAAACGGGAAATTTCACCTAAAATACATAAAAAACTTGCCAATAATATATTTAAAATAACAAAAAGAGATTTTTTTTCTGTGAAATGAGTAGAAAATGTTTTTCCTAAACCATATTATTTCATTTAAAACTATCTTTTAAATTCGAACACCAATTCGTTTTTATGAAGAGACATAAACATATACATAGAGAGGTGGGGATAGGCTTTATGTGAAAAATAAATGTAGCAAGTTTTGTATGTCACTCCAAATAAAAGAAATATATTCTAAAAATCGAATTTTTGTATAGACATTTGTAGCGGTTAACTACAACCGAACTGTTATATAAACTTTATACAGGAACTCTATTTTCTAATTTAATCTGAAATCTACAACTCAACTCTATGTTATGTTTTCTACAACTCAACTTTATGTTATGTTTTCTACAATTCTACTCTGTTATGTTTTTCTACAACTCAACTCTATGTTATATGTTTTTCCTACAACTCAACCCTGTGTAACCAAGATACTTTTTGCCTGTAATCGTAATGAGACTCACTCTGCCCTTCCCGCTTGCCTGATGTCGCTTGGAGCTTGGAGCTCTTGTCAACTTATTTTTGTGAATTAATATAATGTTTTAAGTTTAGTTTTTGTCCTGATTTTATTTTATGTGCACCTACAGCAGCTAATCTATCTCTTCATCTACCAGCATTTCAAACAAAATATGTGGCTATCTTACCTAGCCACCAAACATTGATAACGGTATCATTAGGGGCGCGGGGAGGGAAGGGAGGAATGCGTATGATATTGGAAGGGAGGAAGGAGACCAAAATTACCAAACAGTTATAATGTTATATATGCACAGCCCCTTAAGTGTACAAAAGGTATTCAAATATTTTCAGGAATCAATTTAAGATAAGAAAAAAAATTAAAAGGAAACATTTAAGGATATATTTTACTCATGCTAGTAACCCCCCCCCCCCTCCCTCCTTTTTTTTTTCCTTTTGATATCAAGATTTTGTAATAATAAACTTATAAACTACACACAGTGTCCTTAAAAATATAGATACAAATTTTTATTTTAGATAGCAAATAATATTTATAGATATTTATTGGTGAAACCAGGTTCGTTGTAAGCGAAGCCCTAGTTTTGTTCTTAAATTAACAATAATGAAGATAATTTAAAGAAATTCCCACAGAAACACATTCTGTCACCGTTTGTGAAATTCGATGGTGTCATGAAAAGGGCAAGAAGAACGTAATAAATTAACCATTGACAGATTTCAGCATAGCTTTTACTATAGTAGCAGCTTTACAAATTATTATAATTTAGGCATTTAAGGTCATAGTTAGGATGTTCATCCCATTGTGTAAAGGTTCGTGTCCCTGCAGACAAAGACACTCGCGAGCTAATGCTGAACCTATGAAGAGGTTATTTTCTAATATTTCGTTTGTATTTCGACATTTAATATATATATATATATATATATATATATATATATATATATATATATATACACACATATATATATTAATAAGAGAGCCTTCTAATGTCTATTTATCATTTTGCATTTCATGATTTTGGTAATATGCCTTCTCTATCACTTCACGCTTCAATGATTTTTAATAGGATGACTGTAAAAATACTGGATTCATTGGCTTGTTGTTGTGTAATATCTGAGTTACTTCGGTTATATTAGTAAAAGTATTTATATATATATATATATATAATTGGATAGTTCAGGTACATCCCTACATCGTTGCTTTTCACTTTTTAGACTTTGGTTGCAGATATTTTTTTAGAATGTCACTTCCATTATCGGAACCAGCTTCGAAAGCGAGAGTAATTTTATAAAAAATGCTTGCAACCAAAAAGTGAAAAAGCGAAAAACGAGCAATGCAGGAATGTACCTTATCCAATTCAAAAATAAATAAATAAAAATAAATAGAAATAACCATATCGAGATGCATCCTTACTGGTTTTGTCTACAGACAAAGGCATACTTTGAAGTTAAAACTCTTTCTCCGAACAAAAGCAACATAAAAAAAAAAAAAATCGAGAAAACCCAATTTTAATAATTTTATCTGACCGCTTTTGACGAGTTTTTAATTCCATCTTCTTGAAACAGCTGTCAGAATCAAGTTAATGCAATAATAATTTTTGAAGTCGTATTTGTTTTTTGTTTTTTTGCTGCAAGAGTTGGTCCTGTCAATAACCTGCCAATATGAATGTGTAGATAACAATAAAATGATTTACAATAAATTTAAGGGATATGATATCTTGTAAGTTTACGAACTATTGTTTTTTCCTTCAACTTCTCCCCCCCCCCTCCTTTATTTCGCTTTTTATTTTTTATCTATCTATTTTTTTCTGTAAGAGCGGATTTTATCAAAGAATTATCAATATAGTTGTAAATAATATTTGATAAATTTAACTAGATTTGATATTTTAAGAATTCGTCAATTCTCAAGAAAATCAAATTTGTCAGTAACAATTTATAACTTCATCTTTTCTAAGGGTTCAAAGGGTTGTACTCGATGTAGATCAGCAAAACATTTTCACAAAATTCAAACATAGAGAAGAATGTAATTGGTAGTATTTCTTTCGAAATCGGTAAACGGAAAAAAGTGACTAGAAAAAAAGTGACAACGGGAAAAATGAGCGGAAAAAAGTTACAAGAAATAATTGATAAGTACTGAACTTGTCGAAAAATAATTGTTAAAAACTAAAGTGATAACTATTAAAAAAAAAAAAAAAAAAAAAAAAAAACATATTTTTCCCATAAAATTACGGTTTGTGCTACACGTGTGGATTTTTTGTTAAGCATGGTGCAATTAAAGAAATATTTATTAAGTATGTCTTGACTGAGTGATGCACGCCGAAAAATTCAGAGATGAAAAAGCTTTATTTAATCAAAATGAGCTTCGAACTATATATTTTGAACACTGTGAAATAAGAATTCACTCGTGTAATACAAAAGAAATGCTTCATCATTAAAATACATATGGTGTGTTGATATTATTGCTATGTCCGATTATCTACACTAGCAGACCTGCCACGGGAAGAAGGTGGCTTTCTAAGAAAATCTAACCTTACTCTAAAACAAAACTCGAAGGAAACCACAGAAAAATCCGAACGGTTAAATCGACGAGCGCGACAGATTTAGATCGCAATTCTTGTTGTCTTGTTTGAGAGTAAACTTTCTTAGCCGTTGAAGGCATGGAATTCTTATAAAAACTGAAACATCTTGACCCGTTCGGGATTATGGGCGCATATATACACCCTGAAAAACTGCTTACGTTATTTGAATTTGATACCAATATAAAAGAAAACTAAAATTGATTTTATTAGGACATTTCCGTGATTTATGAAGATAAGTCAAATGATTAACAAACAAGTTGGAATTTGCATGTGAAGCGTAGCAAATGAGGTGCGTTCGTATGAAAACGAAGTTTTAAAAATATCACTCTCATACATCACTCTCATAAAACTATAAATAATTACAATTAAAATGCGCACCAAACAATGTTATAACCCTGTACCATTATGCAATGGAATAGTTTTGTGTGGCCTTGTAAATCAGTAACAAATATTCTTTGCAACAGATTATGCAAAATGTACATTATAATATGTACTTTATAGATTCATATCAATTTATTACGCTCGAATGTGTGTAACACCATTAAAATGCATTTGAAACATTTTCCCCCATTAACCATAATGTAACGGAATATTTCTTATTTTCCCTGTAATTGAACTATGCATCCGAATTTGATAAAATTTGAAACAACTTGACAAAATTATGTAATAATTATGTATTTAAAATTTCAAACGATTCAGTTGGGTAGTTTTTGCATTGTTACATGCGGACAGACAGACAGACAGACGGACGGACGGACTGAATGACAACAATAGGTGCTACATATTTACATAATTATGAACGCACCTAAAAATGGTGGTAAACGAATAAAATTCGTGTAAAAGATACTGCTGGTCCTGCATGGGTTAAATTAGGATATAAAAAATCTTATTTCATTTTATTTTTCATTATTTAATTTTTTTTTTCTTTTACAGTCGGATTTTTATGTCCCCTCGCACTCCCCTCCCCCATTTATTCAAATGCAGAATAGCAACTAAAAATTTTTGCTTTCATAAACAATTAATCTTTTTGATTATGCTTTAAATAATAAAATTTAAATTATCATAGTTAGCAATTGTAGAAATTATAAAATCTCTAGATAATTAATTTCATTAGTTAATAGCATACATTAGCAAAATGTATGTAAATACTTTGTAATAATCATGTAAAACTCTATTAAATATTTCTGATATCATGAAATTTAATATTTTACCTAATTTCCGGATCTAAATAATCAAGAATGTTTTATCATTAATGTTTATGCGCTTAATCATTAATGTTTATGTTTTGGTATTTTCAGTATGTTACACATTGTAAATAAACTAGTAAATAAACTTGTCTTATTTTTCTAAAAAGATTCGAGTTAATTTTAATTCTGACAAGACTCACGGAAAAACAAAAAGAAACAAAAAAATGATTTAAATTTATTTAATGACATTGTTCAATAAAAGAAGAAAAAAAGCATTAACACAATCTTTTACGCATTCTTTGAACTTTTAATTTCCCTGCTCCAAATTCCCTCAACATGTGCATTGCAAAGATAACTTCCGCCTTTCTTCCGAGAAAATTTCTTGCGGACATCTGAGAAATCTTCCGAGAAACCCCCTTCTGTTTCCTGGGTGACCTTGAGGAAAAGGAAGGACACTTGAGCTTGACCAAGAGCTGGACAAATACTCCACTTTCCTGCGGCCCCCCCGTCTCAAACCTGTGGGCGGAGCAATTCTCGGTCTCAGCGATATCAACTAAACCCCCATTGCGGAGTTGCATGGTATGAAAAATGCGGAGATGGGTATTTTCTCCCCTTTTATGTGGGAGTTCGAGAATCCCCGTTGGGGCAGGGATGAATTGGGGAGATGCATACTGCCCTATATTACGGTGAAAAAAGATAGTCTAAAACCAAAACATGCCGTTATTTAAAAAGACACTAGATAGCGCCATCTTTCAAAAACCACCAATCTTTGGGAAAAAGAAGAAAAAAAAAAAAAAAAAAAAACGAGTTGGCGAATATTAGAGGTCTGCACGGGCCGGAATTTCCAGGACCGCCCAAAGGAAAGTTATTTCGGCCTGGCTCGTTATAAAACTCAAAAGTTTCGGCCCGGTCCGTTTATATTTTACATTTTTAAGCATGGCCCAGCCCGTTTATATTTTTCCATTTCTAGACCCGGCCCGTACAGAAATCAGTGAAAAAAAGCCCGACCCGTTCTGGCCCGACAGAATTTCTACTATTTATAAAAAATTTAGATTTTTATCATAGAATTAAGATTCTTTTAAAAGATACTGCTATGAGATGATTTTACAGTATTTTTTACAGGAAATACACATTAGCGACATTAATGATTACGTAGATTCTTAGACTTTCAACATTCAAATAAAGATTCATTAAAAAATTAATATGGTTTAGAATTTAAAAAAAAAGTTAAAAACATTGTAGCTTTTGAAGCTGTATAATAAAAGTAGATTAATGAAAACCTTTCTATATCATTGTATTAGATTCCAAATCCATTTTCAAATCCAAAGGAGCTACATTCCTCAATTCATTTCTTTTTGGAAACGCATAAGATTAGCAGGTGTTTTTATTCAGAAACTATGTAATCGAATGTGTTATCTATTTTTTGATACAAGCATATTAAGAGAATACAGTCAAAATTAGACTTTTGTATAGAATTTTCGGAAGCGACAGCATGGGAAGGCAGAAAAATCTGCAACCATTTGACAAGAATCTCTTATATCTCAACAAGATTATACAAGTATCTTATTTACCAAAAGTGAAAAACGCTATCTTATTACACAAAATGTAACTGTAATTTCGATCTCTACTCCGTACAAGTTACATTTCTGTACTGATGCCGTCAAATTAGTTTCGGCTCGTGACACACGTTTATGCTTATTCTAGTTAAAGCCATATTTATTGAAAATAGCTGACATTTTATCGCTATTGCATAAATTATATCGGGCCGACAGGCCTGCTATATATATATATTTTTTTTTATCGTCCCGGCCCGTTACTATTTATGGAGCCATTCCGTCGGCCCAGCCCACGGGCTCGTGTAGACCTCTAGCGAATATACATCGAACAAAAATCCTCACGCAATATCTGTAAACTTTCCCAACTGAATAATATAAAAATTAATAAAAATTTTGATAATTTTAGTGTCGCCATCTATGATATAATTTTTTAACTACACTTCAATGATTTAAAATTTCACAAGTTTTCCCTGATAATTTCATATAATTTGCAATTGCAGCAAAAGTAATAAATTCGAAACTTAATTTCACAAAATGTTTTGTTTGTTTTCAATGCAATATCGGTATATCTGCAAACGTTCTCAATTCAATGATATGAAATAGGAGAAAAAAGTCGATACCTTTAGTGTCGCCATCTACATTATACTTTTATGACTATACTACAATGATTGAGGCTCTTGGAATACTCGATAAATAATTTCGCATGATTCATGATAAAAACAAGAGATAAAAATCCTTAATCTAAAACGTTTTGTTTATTTTCAATGCAATATCTGTTTATAGATTTTTCTCCACTCCCCACTTTTTTCTAAAATTATCAAACAGATACAATCATGACTTTTTTCGGTGTAATATTTACAGATGTATGAGTATATATTGCAATTACTAAACATAAATATCTGCCCAATATAAAAAAAGGATGAAGTCCTAGTGACTTTGAGTAAGTAAATGCAAACAAAACTAGCAACAAATTTGCTTAAAAGCAATTTTTTAAAGCTCTGATTGGGTTTAATCGGTAAGATTTCACTTTCCCGTTGCACCAGGGTTGAATGATTTAGTCTCAATATCACCAATCTAGCTCAAAAGTGTACACAAGATACAAGAGTAACAGGTAACGAATAAAGTACCTTTTAAAGGTATTTATTTTAGAGGTCTGCACGGGCCCAGGTCTGGCCCGAGAGCCGTGCCCGGAACGGCCGGCGGAAAAATACCGAATTTTTTAAAAGGGCACGCCGGCAGAATCAGAATATTTTTTCAACGTTCCGGCAAAAATTGAATGGGCAATATGGGCCGGGCAGATAAAAAAAAAAAAAAAAATAGCTATCTTACCGGCCCGTTATAAAGATTTTTTCAAAATCAGATAAAATATGAGTTATTTTCAATGAATATGGCTTTAAAAAGAATGTGCGTCACGAGCGATACTAGTTTGACAACATCAATACAGAAAGGTAATTTGTACTGTGTAGAGATCGGCATCGGGCAGTTACATTGTGTCTAACTCGGGCTAAATATTTTTTTAGCAGACTCGTGCCGGACCGAGATTAGGCTTGCATTAATCAGGCATGCATTAGTGTTCTCAAGATATGTAGGACAGACAACATGATTTGTAAAAGTATTAATAGCGACAAAGAACGTATGTTAACGCAATCTTTGGAAATATACTTCTTGGTGGTTCTTAAATTCACTTCTCAATAATGCGAAAGTTTGACACATTTTCTGACTAATTTTTAACTGTAAAGGTATAAAACTGACAATCCTGACTATTGAAGGGATTTGGAATCAAATAGCGTTTTCCATTTTTGGCAAATAGGATACTTGTATATACTTGTTGATATATAAGAGATTCTTGTCACGTGATTGCAGATTTTACTCCTGTCCCATGCTGTCACTTCCGGAAATTCTATTCAAAACGCTAACTTTGACTGTATTCTCTTAATTTGCTTGTATCAAAAATGGATAACACATTCGATTAAATAGTTTCTGAATTAAAACACCTGCTAATCTTAATATTTCCAAAAAAGAAATGAATTCAAAAATGTATAAATTTTGTTTATTTTATGTCAGCCGATTTGTTTGGATAAATTTGTTTAATTTATCCCATCCGAAGTCGTACATATTTCTTATAGACTTCATCTTATCAGTTTCGTATACATTTGTCATTTAAACAACTACTGTAAGTGAAGCTTTTAATATTTCCAATTGTTTAAAAAAATTGACGAGTGTTAGAGACAACAGAAAATGAACAATGGTTTGAAATCATGATGCAGCTGCTTTGGGAACAATTATTTCTGACTTCCGTTGTCCGTAAAAAACGATAGCTGGAATTAACGGAAACACTTGTAAAAACCGCTATTGCTGTTTTTGACAGAACTCACTGTCATCTCATTTCTAAAAAAAATTTCATATAAATAGGTTAGTTATATAGTTGTAATTGTTCAGTAGTTACTTTATTATATATTTTTTCGTATTTATCAGGCAATTGTATTCTCTTAATCGAGGGCGGAATTAGAAATGGGTCCAGTGGGTGGGCAATTGTCCTCGAGGAAAATATTTTAACTTGGGTGTAGAGCCTTGCATCGGGTCGGGTAAACCGATTTTTTATACACACGTCTCAGATCGGGTGTAGGTTTATTTAAATAAAAAATCTCGAAGATAATTTAGAAAAACAGTCAATTTGAAAAATGGTTGTGACGCTGATATTTTTTTATCATTTGGAAAATGGTTGTAGTTTTCAATCGAGAATGGACATTGTAGTGTCCGCAGTTAATTTATTTATTTTTTCCACTTTTTAACGTCCGTGAGCCTTTAACTTTTCTTCTTTTATTGGGACTCTCTAGCGGAAGCCAGGTTGCGGGGGAAAAAAATCAAAAATTGAAACCGGACAAATTTAAGAAGAAAATAGATTAAATCAGACACCGAAAAGCGGGAAAGGTGAGATCGGGGTCTGGGGCTACCGAATGACCGCAGCTGACGTCGAGGTAATTATCATTAAAAAATTCATTAAGTATAACAAATTGCGTTTTTCATGAGTCATTTTTAAATTCATTTTTGTTCTCAAACCCATTCAATTTACAGGTCCTATTATTTAGGAACTATATAACTTGACGTATTGGCCAGTTTTTTGATAAAGGCAGAATATATTTTTTAAAAGGCTGCCAAAAAGGGTATTTTGAACAGAATTTCTCGAAGTTATCGTGATTAAAATTTGAGGAAATTTAAGAAATTGCGTTTTTACCGAGTCATTTTTAAATCTTTTTTTGTTCTCAAACGCATCCAATTTACAGGTTCTCTTATTTAGGAACTATATAATGTGACGGAGTGGCCAGTTTTTTGATAAAGGCAGAATATATTTCAAAAAAGGCTGCCAAAATGGGCACTTCGCACAAAATTTCCCAAAGCGAGATGATTAATGAACTGTGGGTATTCAAATAACAAATTGGTTATTTTATGACTCATTTTTAAATCCAATTTTGCTCTGACACGCATTCAATTGACAGTTTTTTGTTACTTAGGAACTATATAATGTGCGTATTCGTCGATTTTTTGATAAAGGGTGAATATATATATTTTAAAAGCTGTTAAAGTAAGCACTTCGCAAAAAAATTTCCCAAAGCGATCATGATAAAAGAATTGAGGTTGTATTCAAATAACAAATTGTTTATTTTATGACTCATTTTTAATTTTATGACTCATTTTTAAATTCAATTTTGCTCTCAAATGCATTCAATTGACAGTTATTTATTATTTAGGAACTGTGTAATGTGCCGTATTGGTCAGATTTTTAATAAAGGCTAAATATATATTTTAAAAAATCTGTCAAAGTGGGCACTTCGCACAAAATTTCTCAAAGCGATCTTGATTAAAGAATTGTGGATGTATTAAAATAATAAATTGGTTATTTTATGACTCATTTTTAAATTCAATTTTGCTGTCAAACGAATTTAATTAACAGTTTTCTGTTATTTAGGAACTATATAATGAGCATATTGGTCAATTTTTTAAATAAAGTAAGAATATAATTCAAAATATATTGCCAAAATGGGCATTTAAGTAAAGATAGGCATTTTTTTTTTTTTTTTTTTTTTTTTTTTTTTTTTGATGAAAATTTTTCGAAATCTACCTCCGCCTATAGGCCATGCCGAAAGGGATTTTATAAATTATATTTAATAAAATTTTCCTGTTATACTGACAAGAAAGACGAAACAAGTCTCGTTATTGTACGATTAAAATTGCCCAAGCAATAACTGTTTGAAGTTGGAGCATATACAGGGTGTCCACTCTCAACGGTGGCCAATGGCTAATTTCTAAACCGTTAGTCATAGACATATAGTTCCAATTACAAAAATGCTTTAAAAAAGGTAAAGTAGTATTTTTTTAAGTGATTTAGGTCAAAAAAAGTTTTTACTAAAAAATTACGGAAATTAAAGTTTTATACGGTCCCCCGGTCCTATAAGTGATATTTAGTAAATTTTTACCATTACTCTAACAAGAAAGACAAAAAAAGTCCCATTCCTGTGCGATTAAAACTGACCGAGTAATATAGATGCTTAAACTTGACATCTTTTTTGCTGCAAAATAGGGGTCAGTCACAAATTTACTGGAAATAAAAATAAACGTCAGATAGAAAATTTAAATTTAAACATTGAGAGTAAAATAATTTTTGCAATATTGTTTTTAGCACTTTCCAACAAAGTTGAAAAGTGCTTATGTATTCGGTTTGTCTGTCCGTCTGGCCGAATGGCCGTCTGTTCGCACTCTAACTCCTGTAAATATACTCGGATTGCTATGAAATTTTTGTACGTTATTGATGTTTACCCTAGCACGACACCTATTGAAAATGAAGTATCTACCATGATTAGTTTATCTACAGAGAGAATCAAAAGTTTCTCATTACATTACGGCCTATGGGAAAAAATCGTTAATATACTCGGATTGCCATGAAATTTTAGGACGTTATTGACGTTTACCCTAGCACGAACGCTATTGAAAATGAAGTTTCTACCATGATTAGTTTATCTACAGGGCGAATCAAAAGTTTTCCATTACATTACGACCCATGGGGGAAAATCGTTAATATACTCGGATTGCCATGAAATTTTAGGACGTTTTTGACGTTTACCCTAGCATGAACGCTATTGAAAAGGAAGTTTCTACCATGATTAGTTTATCTACAGGGCGAATAAAAAGTTTCCCATTACATTACGGCCTATATGGAAAAATCGTTTCAAAGAAATTTTAAAGATGTTATACCCTGTCAAACATATTAAAATATGCATTCTATAAAATATAAGGTGAAAACGTAGCCATTATTCATTTACATGGCCACACAAAAGAATTCCATTAGATAATGGTAAAAGGGGGAATTGTGTCTGACATATTTTAAATATATTAAGCTGTTTCATGTATAATAAAACTGATATATGTCACTGAAGCTTAATATAAATTATACGCTGCTGTCTTGCATAATATGAAGTACATAGCATTTACAGGGCCATACAAAAGATTTCAAATAGTATAATCTTTCCGAAGTACCGTATATGTGTCCGATGATGGCTGATGGAGGGATGAAATGCATTTTAATTATGATATTCGCGTTTATATTTCGCTAAATATATGCACATTATATGGTGTGTATAAATGTTATAGTTGATATACAGGGCTACCCAAAAGAGCTCACCAACGTTACTGAATATGAGCGTAAATTATTTAAACGTGGTTCTTAAATAAGCTATGCATTTTTACGCTGAGTTTCATTCAATTTACTGAGAAATGTTTGCAGAATATAGATAAAAGGATATACAGGGCCACGCAAAGAATTCGGTATATGGACGCCTATGAATGATAATTTATGAGAATGTGATTTCAGTTGTTTTAAAAGTGTTTTAGTTTACAATAAATTTTAGCCTAATGCTGACGTGTAATAAAGGTACAATGTAAACTACAGGGCAGAACAGAAGTATTCAAGTATGTTTCCATCTAATAGTATGAAATGCTGAAAAAGAAATTTCAAGCTACTGGGTATTTTCTTGCTAAACTAAATTTTCCCATTATATCAACTGACATATGAAATACAGAGCTGTTCAAAAGTACTGGAATACATATTTGGGTATATTTGGATATACACTATTATTTCCCTAAATAACAAAGTTTTGTTAAAGATTTCATTAAGTGTTGGAAAGTGCTTCATAATCTATGCTTAACGCATGATTTTTCTTACTTGTTGAATTTATGTTGACGCTTACATAATAAAGCAAAGTACACAATTTGTGCTAAAAATACAAGTAAAAAATAACAGAAATTTTATTAAATTAAACTATGAAAAATAACAGTCACAATTCGTTACAAAATGATACATATTTAAAAATCTATTAGATTAGTTAACCTAATAGAATTTGATGTATTCATATAAAATAAATAAATGGTACGCACCTAAAATTGTATTAATATCACATTGTCATTGGATATAAATAAGTATGCGAATTGAACATCGATCAGATATTTGGAAGTGAGTTAAAATTTGAATAAATTTTTGAACTAGGAAAACTTACATATGAACGTTACGAGTAAAATAAAAGCTTATTAAAATAACATACCTTTTTAAAACAAAATCACGAAAAGAAACAGCTTCATTTGCTAAAAAATAAAACATATGTAAAAATAAAATTGAGGATGTGAATTTGAAAATTCGCCTTTATCGCTTTCGTTTACTCTACCAGTCTATACAATTCTGCACTATAATAACACTACAATCTCCAAATTTATAATGAAAACCAATGGACGCATTTAAAGATTTTTAACGATTTTCTCAAATTTGATTTTCTCGATAAGGAGAATTTTGAAATCCCCCCCATGTCATCAATTATTTAATAACCAATATAGAAGTTAATTAATTAAAATTAACAATACCGTAAAACTTATATGGTGACAGCACCTTCACTTAATTCGTTTTAAAAATATTTATTTATCTTATTTAAACCATTTTTGCAATTGGAACATGTGTCTCTGATAAATGGTTTAGGAATTAGCCTTTGGACAGCGTTGAAATGGACGCCCTTTATAATACTTTAAGCACTTAGTGTACGTTCCCTTAAAGCTTAGTCGAACTCATCTGTTTTTAGCTATAGAAAAGTGGTTTAAGTCATGAAATTTAAAGTTTCATAACTCGGTCAATTTTAATGTTAGATGAATGGGACCCTTTCTGTATTGCTTGCTAGTGTATTGGAAAATTTTTACTAAATATCACTTATAGGACTGGGGGACCGTATAAAAATTTAATTTTCGTAATTTTTTGATTAAAATTCTTTTTGACCTAAATCACTTAAAAAAACAATTCTTTACCTTTTTAAAAGCATTTTTGCAATTGGAACTATATGTCTAAGACCAACGGATTAGAAAGTAGCCATTGGCACCGTTGAGAGCGGACACCCTGTATAGGACTAGCGAAATTAAACTCCTGCAAATTAAAGGACCCTTGGAGACCGTTCTACTACTCCGAAGTGAAAAATATTTGGAAAATAGACATGTTGGAGGATGCGCTCGAGATTTCCGAAATAATAAAAATAATAATAATAATAAAAAAAAACACACTACCAGATGCCTTAGTGGGCAGCACATCGCAGGGACATATGGCAGATGTCAAGCACAATAAAATGATGAAGTTGTTCGTGTCGCAATCAGATGAGCCTTTCAGAATGCCGACATTGCTGGAGAGAGCGCTGCTAGTGAAACTGTACTACTGCAACGGTTGTGAGAGAACTCAGTGTTGCCAGTGGGCTACTTTTTTAAAATTCAGATTTCTTGATTCGCACCACTTTTATAAACGACTTAATTCCGTTTGTTTTCGCTCTTATTAATATGTCATTAAATAAGACGCATTTTATTAATTCAAAAAAGTGGTGCCAGTCAAGAATCTGAATTTAAAATAAGTAGCCCATCTGGCAACACTGAGAGAACTCCGGTGGCTCAAAAACAATGACGTGGACCGATGTCGGAGCGTGCTCTCTGAAACATGATGGAGAAATTTGAGCGAACAGGACAGCTAGCAGTTTTGCCGGGAAGAAAAAGAAAAAAGGACTTCACTGCCGTCGTAGAGAATATTGCTGCTGAGGTCGTGGAAGCAAGCACTGAACCACTTCATGGCTTTGTTAATCTACCGACAATTTCACGTATGCATGATATGCCCTACTCCACAGTCCGAGATATCTTGCGTAGAATTCTGAGCTTCTATCCATATAAGATTCAAGTTGTTTAGCAATTGGAAACGAAAGACCCGGGCACTCGCAAAATATTCACGCTACAATTTCTCGCGAGAATGGTGGTTGATGATTCCTGGCCATGAAAAATTCTGTGGACTGATGAAACCAACTTCCATCTTAATGGATACCCAAAATTTTCCCATGCGGATGAGTGAAAACCCCCAGGAGATGTACTCAAAACCATTGCATGATACGAAAATGACCTATGGTACGGGTTCACAGCTGGATTCATTATCGGACTATATATTTTTTTCAGAAGTGACCTCTCAAGGAATTATCATATCTTCTGTTAATGCGCAGTGATATCATCACATTTTACAGACCTCCAGCAACAAGGCTGCTTACAAGAAACCATATTCATGCAAGATGGAGTTCCATTGCACATAGCAATTAGTCGAATAATTGTTGAGGCGAACATTTACAGACGTATGTGTGTCAGTTGATATTTCCCAACAGCTGGGCCACCACGATCGCCCGATCTTATACATCATGATTTCTGGTTTTGAAGATTTATGAAAGTCAACGTTTGAAAATTCTGTCATATTTGAAGAACAAAGAAGGAACATTCGCCGCCATATTCAGAACATCCATATTGACCAGGGCCGTAACTATAAACTTGGGGACACTGGGGCAAAACCTCCGGGGGGGGGGGGGGGCCCAGGGAGGGCAAATTGAAACTTTGCCCCGGGCATAGTTTCTTTTCTCTCACACCGTTGTTTAAATGTACATACTATGTACATTGTAAGCCCAAAAATGACTAAAAATTGTAGAATTGGACAACTCTACTCGGCAGGCACTTGGCGGCGACGCCATTTTTGCCGATCCCACTGAAGTTAGCATAGGAAAGAAAATACGGACTTCTAACTGGTTGAATACTTTAAAGAGCATTTTATTTAGGTTCATTTTTGAATATATGTAACTTAATCATGCGTTTCTGTTTAAAAACCTTTTGAAAGATGGATTGTGATAAAAAAAATTTTCGATTTTATGTATTTATTAATAGACTAGTTGACCCATCCGGCATTGCCCGGGACACGTTATGATAACCTTAAGCAAACAATTAACACTTTAGATCTACAATTAGTCAAAATTAAGTATAGGATATGAATTATTCGTTAAATAATATTTTAAAGAAATTCATAAAAAAATAAGTAAATGCTTTAAAAAAGGCCTTTGGACCTCAATAAAAACATCGGGGTGTAGGTCCTGAAATAAGAGTCCAAAATTTGACTTTAAATTTATGCATTGAGAAGGTTTGATAGTAAGTGGGTGAAATATGCATGGAGAACAAAAATTTCAAGGTGCCTGAGCCGAGACCATAGGGAGTCTCAGGCTTTTAAATGGAATGTAAGAACATGGGAATAACTAAGTGAAAAAATAGTTCCAAAAATGAAGATTGGATTAAGAGAGGGCAGTTTAATAGCAATTTATGGTACAAAATCTTCAAGGGGCCAGGAACTTATTTCGAATGTAGTTGGGTATAAAATATTTTTTGTAGTTATTAAAGTAATGGAAGGGCGCTAAAGCAATGTGAAAGAAAATTGCAAGCAATCCGGATCATTTTTAAAGATATTGCACCAACGGCCCCAAGAACGCGATTAATATTCAAAATTGGTGGTAGCTAGACTATGGCGGTTTCTTAGTAGCTGATGGATTTAAGAAGTTGTTTAAAAAAAGGAGTTAATTGAACCATTTTAAAGGGATTTATAATAAGGGCCCAAAAAGGACAACTGACATTTAAAAAGAGGGCCCTAACAGGAAAACATGTTAAAATATCTTAGTTACTTAGCTCTTTAGATCTACAATTAGTCAAAATTAATCATAGGGTATGAATTATTCATTTTAATAATATTTTATCGAACTGCACAAATTGATTCGGAAAATGTTTAAAAAAAAGGATCCTAGCCGCGGATGAAAATATGAGAATCTTGTCCCTGAAAGAAGAGTCCAAGACTCAAATTTAAAAATTTTGCACTGAGAAGGGGATAAATTTAAAGAGTGAACTATGTTTGCCTCACAAAATGTTCAGGGGCCCTAGACTGAGCCCTATGATTCCACAGGAGGCCAAAGTGTCTTATATGGAATATCAAAACATTAAAATATCTAAATGAATAAAGAATCCTAAAAATGAAGATCGGATTAAAAGGGAACAATTTATTAACAATTTATTATTACAAAAACTTCAAGGGGCCAGGAATTTATTTTGAATGTAGTTGGGTATAAAGATATTTTTTGTAGTTATTAAAATGATGGAAAGACGCTATAACTATGTTAAATAAAATCGAAAGCAATTTGTTTCATGTTTAAAGTCATGTTTAAAGTCATGTTTAAAGGCTGCATCAAGGGCCTCAAGAAAGCAATTGACAAACAAAATTAATGGTAGCTGAAGTCTGAGAAATTCTTTTGTCGTTCATGTAATAGGTAGAGAGAGGACATAAAAAATTGATAGAAAAAAAAAGCTAGTGAATTGGACCATTTTTAAGGGAGTTGTAATATGGGGCCCTGTAGGGACCAACTCACAGTTAAAACCAGGACCCTAATATGAAACCATCTTAAAATATTTTAGTACATAGCGCTTTATATCTTTAATTAGTCAAAATTAAGCATATAGTAGGAACTATTCTTTGGAATGCTATAATTTTTTAAATGTACCAATTGATTGGGCAAATGTTTAAAAGGGGGCCCTAGGGTCCGAATAAAAACATCAGGTTTTCTGGATTGGTCCTGAAAGAAGAGTCCCAGGAAACTTTATAATTTTGCACTAAGAAGATCAGAAATATAGGAAGTGAAATATGTTTATTTCACAAAATGTTGAGGGGCCCTGGGCTGGATCCTATGATTCCACAGGGGAACACAGTGTCTTGCATAGAATGTCAAAACATTAAAATATCTAAATGAATAAAGAATCCTAAAAATGAAGATCAGATTAAAAGGAAGCAATTTATTGACAATTTATTGTTACAAAAACTTCAAGGGGGCATGTACCGGGCCCCAAAGGGCCAGGAAATTATTTCGCTTGTAGTTGGGTATAAAATATTTGTGTAGTTATTAAAATAATGGGAAGACGCTAAAACTATGTTGAATAAAATTGAAAGCAATTTGGATCATTTTTAAAGAATCTGCACCAAGGGCTCCAAGAAAGCGATTAATATTCATAAATAGTGGTAGCTGAAGTCTAAAAAATTTTTTTTGTTGTTCATGTCGTAGTTGGAGGACCTAAAAAGTTGTTAAAAAAAGCTAGTGAATCCGACCATTTTTAAGGGAGCTATGATAGAGGGCCCCATAGGGGCCAACTGACAAATACAACCAGGGCCCTAACATGAAAACATGTTAAAATGTTTTAGTACATAACGCTTTAGACCTTTAATTAGTCAAAATTAAGCATAGAGTATGAATTATTTGCAAGAATAATACTTTTTTAAACGCACCAATTGTTTGGATAAGAGTTAAAAAAAGGGCCCCAGGGCCCAAATAAAAATATCAGGGTGTTGGTCCTGACATAAGAGTCCAAGATTCAGCTTTAAAAAGTTGCACTAAGAAGGTGAGAAATTTAGGGAGTGAAAAATGTTTAGCGCACAAAAAGATCAAGGGGCCCTGGGTCGGCCCTATGATTATCTAGGGGGCCCCAGTGTCTTACATGGAATGTAAAAATTTGAAAATATCTAAATGGAACAGGTATCTCAAAAATGAAGATAGAAATTAATGGAAGCAATTTATTAACAATTTACTATCACAAAGACTAAAAGGGGCCCTAAAACGGGCCCCAAGAGTCCAAAGTCATAACTGAAGAGTAAAAAAACGAAAATATCTAAAAGGAGAAAGGTACCTCAAAACGGAAAAGATTAGATAAAAAGGAGTCAAGCTATTAACAATTTGGCGCATAAAAATTGTAAGGGGACCAGGGCCCTGGCCCTTAAAATATTAAAAGTCTGAGCCTCAGGTGCATCAGGACCTGTCTTGGACTATCTTCACCTAAAATTTCAGACTTCTATGTGCAGTAGATTTTGTTAACCATCGCAGTCACACACTCACATACACATACGCAGACATACACAAACAGAGCGTTTTACTAACTTATTAGTATAGATAAGAAGAAAGATTTTCTAGAATTTTTTAGATGCTTTTTAGCACTTTCCAACAAAGTTGAAAAGTGCTTATGCATTCGGTTTGTCTGGCCGTCTGGCCATCTGTCCGTCTGTCCGCGCTCTAACTCCCGTAAATATACTCGGATTGCTATGAAATTTTATACGTTATTGATGTTTAACCTAGCACGAACCCTATTGAAAATGAAGTATCTACCATGATTAGTTTATCTACAGAGAGAATCAAAAGTTTCCCATTACATTACGGCCTATGGGGAAAAATCGTTTCAAAGGAATTTTAAAGATGTTATACCCTGTCAAACATATTAAAATATGCATTCTATAAAATATAAGGTGAAAATGCAGCTATTATTCATTTACAGGGCCACACAAAAGAATTCCATCAGATAACATTTAAAAGGGGGAATTGTGTGTGACATATTTTAAATATATTAAGCTTTTTCATGTATAATAAAATTTATATATGTCACTGAAGCTTAATATAAATTATACGCTACTGTCTTGCATAATATGAAATACATAGTATTTACAGGGCCACACAAAAGATTTCAAATAGGATATTTTTTCCGAAGTACCGTATATGTGTCCGATGATAGCTGATGGAGGGATGAAATGCATTTTAATTATGATATGCGCGTTTATATTTCGCTAAATATATGCACATTATATGGTGTGTATAAATGTTATAGTTGATATACAGGGCTACCCAAAAGAGCTCACCAAAGTTACTGAATATGAGCGTAAATTATTTAAACGTGGTTCTTAAATAAGCTATGCATTTTTACGCTGAGCAATTTACTGAGAAATATTTGCAGAATATAGATAAAAGGATATACAGGGCCACACAAAGAATTCGGTACATGGACGCCTATGAATGATGATTTATGAGAATGTGATTTCAGTCGTTTTAAAAGTGTTTTAGTTTACAATAAATTTTAGCCTAATGCTGACGTGTAATAAATGTACAATGTAAACTACAGGGCTGAACAAAAGTATTCAAGTATGTTTCCATCTAAAAGTATGAATTGCTGAAAAAGAAATTTCAAGCTACTGGGTATTTTCTTGCTAAACTAAATTTTCCCATTATATCAACTGACACATGAAATACAGGGCTATTCAAAAGTACTGGAATACATATTTGGGTATATTTGGCTATACACTATTATTTCCCTAAATAAAAAATTTTGTTAAAGATTTCATTAAGTGTTGGAAAGTGCTTCATAATCTATGCTTAACGCATGATTTTTCATACTTGTTATATTATTCAGTCGATTAGAAATCCATATTTTCTTCCTTATACTAGCTTCGGTGGGATCAGCAAACATGCTGGCGCGACATGACACATTCGACTCGACATTTTGCTGTCTGCTGTAGAACTCTTTTTGCATGCGAAGCGTAAGGAGTGTATTGACAGACAAGCAAAAACATCTATTCTAGCACTTAAGATTTTTTTTTATTACTAACTTTTAGGTATGTGCTGGACATTTTATAGGAACTTAGACTAGAAACTAAAATCAATAGTTTTTTTAACCATCAGTTTGGGGCCCCTCAGGCTTGGGGGCCCCGGAGCAGTGCCCCTTCTGCCCCGGCGGTAGTTACGGCCCTGATATTGACTCTCTCCGTTCAGTGGTAAAAAGCGCAATTTTCAGAATAGAGTGCGTTGTCGAGTACAATTTTTTGCGTATTTAATAGGTTTTAAAGCATTGATTTGCATGCTTAGTAATGTCATTTCGAGATATTGTTTTGATGCAATAAATTGCAAGTGCAATATTGTAATTATGTTGTTATCTTTATTGTGTTCCTTTTGTGTAAGACCATTGGTTTTTCAGTATTTCGGAATCTCAGTTTGTTTTCTTTCTTCAGGATAACTCAAGACGCTCTCTAGTGATGAATTTTTAAACTATTTTTTAATTTTGAAAATCTCGTATGCATCCTCCGAAGTGTCTCTTTTCCAAATACTTTTTTCCTCGGACTAGTAGAGCGGCCTCCAGGATCCTTCAAGAAGCGGATGTTTAATTTCGCTGACCCTGTAAATTGCTCCTTATTAGGCAGGGCCAGCCTAAGGGTGTGCGAAGTGTGCGACCGCACGAAGCAACTTGTTGCAGGGGGCGCCAACAGGCGGAAGGGCAAAAGAGCGTCGATTAATATCGTTAGATTCTATGTTTTTTTAATAATTAAATTAGAATAACTTGGTGGGTCTTAGGAACCTGTTGAGCAAGGAGTCTTCTATGTGTATTAGGGTATTAAATTTCACGTACAACTTCTGTATTCTTCATTTGAGCAAATACACACAAAAAACTTAAAATCAGAATAACTTATTGGGAAAACTTGCATTCTTTGATAGAAATACTTTTAAGTTAAAGACTCGATTACTTCCCTTGAAACGGGAAAAAGAATAGTTAGACTAGTCCCCTAGACTACTCTATCGCAGTGACTTCCTAATGGAGCGCTAATTAATTTCGACAAATTAATTGCGTCACATCCTAAGGGCGCCAAATTGAAAGTTTTTTAAATCACAATTATCTCATACATGTTTTGATAATAAATAAGAACTGTGGATATTTATTTCCTTATGTATTTGTAAAATGCATTATTCAGTAAAATATTTTCGTCTATCCAAATAATGAAGAAAGAAAAAGTTTCTCTAAATGTTTCTAGAAAAGGCACAAAACTACTATCACTTTATATAACAACATACTTGAAGGGAGACGCAAAATAACTAAATGTGGATGAGGGTGTCAAACATGTGAAAATACTATTTTAACTTTTGTTGCTAAATACTGAAACTAAATATTTAAAATAAAATGAAGAAATTACTTTAATTGATGTATTTGGATATTTAATACTTTTAAAATTGAATTTTTGTCCATATATCTCATGTTTCAAACAAATCAGTTCAAATATGTAGAAAAATACTTCACATCCATAAGCAGTAGCTTGAGTTTTCATAGCTGTTATCAAATACAAAAAGGTTAATTTCAGCCACATTTTTTATTTCATTTGTATTCGAAAAGCTGTGAAATTAGCAGGTGTTATTCAAAAACTGTGTAATTAAAAGATTTTATTTATTTTTTTGGCAAACACGAAGGATGTTTCAGAAAACATTGTCCAAAGTTGGCGTTTCAAACCAAATTTTCGATGCGACATTGCGATAAAGAAGAAAAACAGCCATTGTGAGACCGCAATTGCTTATAACTCGATAACTAATTTGATTACGTGATCACCACAGTGATATGAAAATTCAAATACCCTTTCCCGAAACACACCTTGTTGAAATATTCGTTAGAATTGAATAAGTTTTTTCTTTTTTATCAGATGTTGGATTTTTTATATTTAATTTATATTTGCTGATTTAACCATTTCAGATGGTGTTTCTGTGTGAGTTCGCATCAGATATTTAGAAAAAATTTATATGAAAATTAGAAAATAAAATTTTACAACTTTTTTTTTCATCAAATTTATAAAAGTAACATTTCACTTAAAAATTTAGGTACATAACTTGATTAAAATTAAATGAGATAAAATATATTTCACCGTTCTTCAAGGGGTTCATTTGCTTTGCGGAATTTTACAAAAACATATATTTTCAGCAATCTTTCCAAAAGTTCCGAAAAGTAATATTTGTTTTATTTAATGGTAGATATCTGTGATTAAAGAAAACAAAGATTATTATTTGAAAATAGTGATACTCAAAAGTTAAAACCCGTTGTTTGCTCCTATGTCATATTTACGGAATGTAAAAGAAATAGCATTTCATTTAGTAATCAGTAAATAATTAAATAGAATGCTAAATTCATCTTTTACACAGACAAATTTAAAATTGCACTGTGTGTAAAATACTTAAAAAGATGACAAAAAATATTCTAAAAAATGTTAAATTACTTTAATTCTTAATATTTTCAACTGTAAACACAGCATTCGTCAGAGAATACAAAAATACTGTTATTAAAGTCTTATTTTTTAGTTGGTGTCAAAAAGGAGTAAAAATGAAAGTTAATTTTTTGATCCGGAAAAATTGGGAAAATAAAATATAGATATTAAGGAAAATGAATATTACTTCTTTTATGATTCGTTAAGCAAACTGATCTAAATTCTGGGCATGTTGTTGGATAAACGTTATTGCAAACAATATTTTCTCTAGTAATAATTTCTATTGATTGTCGGATGATTAATTCACGGTAATTCTTCAAGGGACGTATAATTTTCGCATCTTCGAAATTAATTTGTATATTTTGCTTCTGGTTGAGTCTTGACAAGCATGTTGTTGGTCGATTGTATTTCAAATCTCTCATGTGCTCTTTAATACGATCTTTAAACTTACGAGAAGTCATTCCTACGTATTCGATATAAATACTTTCTGTTTTTAGTGGTATTACATATACTCAAGAAAGATGAAATACGATCCCAAAAGATGAAATTTCTGGAGTATATGAAATACGTGACATTTGAAAAATAAGACATTAATAACAGTATTTTTGTGTTCTCTGTCAAAGGCTGTGTTTACAGCTGAAAGTACTAAGAATTAAAGTAATTTAACATCTTTTTAAATATTTTTTTGCCATTTTTTAAGTAGTTTGCATCTAGTGTAATTTTAAGTTTATCATTTCTCAGTTTCCTTGTATCTATCCGCTGTTATATTTAGTTTTAATTTTCTGTATAATATCTAATTACTAGATTCGGCGTTGTCTTCATTTGACTACATTGTTTCGCACTGGCATTTTTTTTTCTAGTAAAATAAAATTAACATAAAAACCAAATATGTCTCCAGGCATTAATTATAGATGACAAAAAAAAAAAAAAAAAAAAAAAAAAAAAAAAAAAAAAAAAAAAAAAAAAGAAAAAAAAAGAAAAGAAAGAGAGAGAGAGAGAGAGAGAGAGAGTTTTATGTTTAACCAGTGAGAACCATATAAGATATCGTATATCGTCAGTGTGTATGGTTTTTATATTTATCACCACTATTTTTAAGAAAATAAATCTTCAACAATTTTTTAATCGGAAAATTTGAAACGATTGTTTGTGATCAAATAAAGCGATGATAATTATTAGATAAGCAAGATAAAAATCATACCATTCTGTATGTGTCGGACCTATGCACCTTCTTCCCTGTTTAAAATGTAAAGAATCGCAAGAAATAAATTTCGAAATAAATGGGTTAAATAAATGAATATATACCCAGGGCCGTAGCAAGGTGTTTTGAGCCCCCCCCCCAAAAAAATATAACTTTGGTCCCCCCTCCCCCCACTTTCAACTGAATTTTTTGAGAAATATTTATATTGAAGTTTCCTATGAGTTTTAAATTATAATAATCTAATAAACAAATTTAATAATTGGCATAAGTATTTTAAATCAGGGGTGCACAACCTTTGGCCCACGGGCCACAGTAATACCACTATTTTTATGCAGAATAATTTTCCTTATACTAATGACAGAAACTTTGCTATTAAAGAAAAGAAACTAAACTTTTCAAATATTCTGGTGACAAACGATTTTCTGGTAAAAAAGTTGTGCATCACTGTTTTAAATCAATATTAAAATTATTATAACATTCATAACTCTGCACATGTACGAAATAAATATGCATTGCTTAAAGAATCCGTGACAGAATGTGCGCCACACTGTGACGGGCGTCGCAGACTTTTAAGGACACTTGCAGACTCAGCAATGTCACGGACGCGCTATTGCGCTTAAATTATGTAAAAAATCGGTGATGGGACTAAAAAATAGCTCTTTCCCGTGGAACGCATAATTTCGTCAAAATATCGCAAAATAAGAGCGAATTTCGTCGAAAGATAGCGAGAATAAACGCAAATATTATCAAAGCTTCGCGAAAAAACGACAAATTTCGTCAAAAGCAGATTTCGTCAAAAACTTGCGAAAAAAGGGGCAAATTTTGTTAAAAAATCCCCCAAAACGGCAAATTTCATCAAAAAATCTCGAAAAAAAAGACAGATAACGTCAAAAAATCGCGAAAAAACGACAAATTTTGTCAAAAAATCTCGAAAAGAAGACAGATTTCGTCAAAAGATCGAAAAAAAAAACGAAAATTTCGTCAAAGGCACAAGGAAAAAAAAGATATTGCTGGAAGTGGATTTTTCTATTTTATTATTATTATTATTTTGTAAGTGATGGAAATAATTTACACATACACATGCATATTACCATAATTAATTAGCACTACAATAGCACAAAAAATATTTTATGTAATACGTTGCATTTTGCAGACTATTTTTGAAAATATTATTAGCGTTGCAGACATTTGAAGATAGTTCTGCCACCGGACTTAAAGATAAATTAACAATGTTAGAATAAAATTTGTCTAAAACAATTTTACAAATAAGCACATGATGCTAAGATTTTATGATTAAGTATAGGAAATAAATAAATTATATAAACACATAATTTCAACAGTTCGCTACTTAAGGGGCTACTTCAGTTACGCGAAAAGACCCATTCGCCAATGCATGGAAGAATGGAATGGAATACTATGAAAAAAATTTATATCTCAGTTGCATTTCAATATTTTAAATGATTTTTTTTCACTGGATAGCTGAAATCAATCTGTATGCAGATTTTTCTCCCCTTTTTTGATTTTGTTTGCAAAGTTTTTTAAGAGGATGCTTTAATTTTCGAAACCAGTTCCAAAAATGAAAGTGTCCTCATTAAAATTATCTGTAAACAAAATTGAAAAAGCAAAAAACAGCCTGTATACAGATCGATCTCAGCTATCCTCAAAGAGCCCCAATTAACCAAATTCATTGCATAACCAAGTATTGAATGACAAAGAATTTACAGAAACTGAGTTATAAAAATTTTACAAGTTTCTTTTTAATATTAAATTTTTTTTAAAGTAACAACTTATATGTATTTTTTCACCTTTTAAAATATGAAATGCTAGTAACTACAGGTTTCAAGACAATTATAAACTCTAGTTCATACCGACTTTTGCTTAAAATAAATAAACAAAAATATTTTTAAAATGAGAACTTAAATGATAAAGTGAAAGCAAAATTGTTATTATTTTAAAAAGAGGCAAAAGATATCGAATTGTGCATAAAGACATAGGCCCCGCAACATTTTAACAGTCTCGAGGATGTGTTAACTTTTGTCAGTTTCAAAGCCCACTTAAGAATTAGAAGTATAGGAAGGCCGACGTCACAGAGGGGGGGGGGGGTCCCCTATTATCATATCAATTGTTTTTTCATTTACTAAATTTATTTTTCGTATGTTTAAATTATTCGAAATTTTACCATGCAAATTTCGAGTAAATAACGTTTTCACTATTAAATTAAAACTGACTGTACATATTATACACATAAAAAAAATATTTTATTAAATACATAATTATACATAACCAATTAATTTTGTAAAAGAAAAATATGGAACTACAGTTGAGAGTATTTGAACTTCAAAATATTTTTTATGTTTTACAAATTGCAGCATAGTAAGAAAAAATACTGAAAAAACATTTCATAAAATAATATATATGTTTTTACTCTGATTGAATTTATTGAATTGAAAATTAGGTTTGATAAGTAAATTTGGGGGGGCCCTTTATATTTTAGAGGGTAAGCATGGGCTTTAAGAGCCTGTGAGATTATTTAACATCATGCAAAAGAAAGAAAGAAAGAGCATAGAAAATTTAAAATAGCACAATTTCTTATTGTGACATGAATTTAGAACTCTAGATTCTCCAAGGAAATAAGGATATAAATTAAATGATAATTTACTTATTGCTTGCTAACAAACGAAAAAGTTTAACATATGAATGCAATGGAATTCAGAGATTGATGCAGGAATTTTTTCTTGGATCCCATTTTATGAAAAATAAAGTTATTTTTATGAAATTTATTGTATTTTGTAATGAAATTTGAACTCCAGTTATTGAAGTTTGCATCAAACATTTATTAATAACAACTTATTTAAATCTGTATGCTAAATTTCTCATTTCTGGTGAACTTGTTTCCTTTGCAAAGTACATATTTTAAAATCTAACAATATAAAATTAATTAATTAGAGTATGTTTTTATGAAATAGAATTTTATGAAGGAGTAAGTTTTATTAAAAAGAATTTTGGGAAGAAACCCTAGTAAAACGCTTAAATAAAAAATGTAAATGAGAAATGTGTATTATTAAAATGTGCTCCATTATTATATATATATATATATTTTTCCAAGTTGTGCAGAATTTTCTAGCGAGTACTTGAACAGGCTAGTTCTCGCTTTAAGGTCAAGGAATCCAGTTACTACTAAGCTGCTAAAGGGTGTATTCGAAAAAAATAATTTTCCACCTTCAATAGCTCGAAATTTTCCAATACATTCTCAGACTCATTTTTAAAAGCAGAAAGATGAAACTTGCTGGGGTGATTTTTCAAGTGACGTTATAAGATGCCGTGTGATGCAATTTTTCGCTGAATTCATTAGAATTTGGTTTATGAACAATTATTTTCTCAATTCTATCATTTTTTCGTTCCCAGATCTCCAGGTTCGGAAATTTCTGTTCAAATTGGCAACTTTGACAGTTTTTTTTTTCAATATTTTCTACATTTACCAAAAAACTGACGAACACGGCACATTATGTAGTTTCTAAATAAGAGATTTTGAAAGTTTGGTGCATTTGAGAGCAAAAATGAATTTTAAAATAAATCTGAAAATAAGCAGTTTTGATCGGAATACACCCTTAACATTTTAAAGTGATTCTCTAGATGTTATTTGTATCACCCACGTCGTGAAATCGGTGACAGATCAGTATTGGGCAGTCAATATGAGAAACGACCTATCTTCTAAGAACATAATATTCGGGTGTTTCAAAAGAAAACACCCTTTTGTCGCTATCGCTAGCAGCTCTATACAAAAACGCATGGCCAAGAGAGGGGGAAAAATCGAGTAAGAAAATAAGGATTTCCAGTTTCTGCATTTTTGAAATCTAAACAAGGTTTTTGATAACAACAGGGCTTAGTTAAGACTACGGGAGTCCCCGAGGCAAACACCATTCAGGAGCCCCAGATTTTTTTGTGAACAATATAGAAGTGTCAAGCACAAAAAATAAAACCTATTGCATGCATGAATAAGTCTTGTACTCGATACGGCTCACATCTGTATACAAGATATCCCAAAAAGTTGGTCACAACTTTAATTAAGAATATTAATTTGATAATTATAGAAAAAATGATAGATTGGTTGACATAAGTATTTCTTTGCAAATTTTTACTTTGCCTACCTACGTACATTACAAGATGTCTGAAAAAGAAGGCTCAAAATTAATCATAATTAATCATTTTTACTTATCACGTTTGGGGGAAACATTAATAAAAAAATTCCTTTTAAAAGCTATAGGTTACTATGTTGTTGTAATCAGGGCCTGACTAAATCAGGGGCATGCAGGACAACTGCATCGGATGCCCGGGCTCCCGATTGAGGGGGCCCTCAAAGGCAAATATTAATCCTTTGTTAAAGCTAAATAATGAAAAATGGCCAAAAGTGACCAAAATTCTTTATTTATTTTTAGCTTTATTGGGACTCTTTTCTCATCTTTCCTGCTTTCGAACCCCATCCCCCTCTCCCTCCTCCCCTGAATGTAATAGTTACATCACAGGTGTATTAACATTTTAAAGGCTCAGATTTGTTCTTATATTTCTATAACCGAAGACAAAATGTATTCGATAGTTTCTTAAAGTTATCTTTTTTGTTCTATTCTGTATACAAATGTGAATAGTACTTGACATGAAATTTACGTATACAGACAATTAGTATAAAGTTTAATTTTAGACACTTTACTATAATTCAAGAAAAAATCCAAAAGGTAGAAGAGGAGCCTCCCCGAACTACATTTGCCCCAGGGCCCCTCACAATCTAAGTTGGGCCCTGTTGGTTGTAATAATATTTTAATCATTTGTTTTCTAATGATATTGTTTGTTTTCTGCATATGTTGAGGGAATACTGGATGCAAAGAGGAAAAGGAGACCATATGAATTTTGGTCACTTTTGGCACATTTTAAGCATTTGACATCCTTTAATGGAAATTCTGTTTATTGGGGGCCCCTTAAAAAGAGGCTCCTTGGGGAACTGCCACGCATGCCCCTGGATAAGAAAAGGTTAATTTGAAAAAAAAAAAATATTTAAAAGAAGTATTTTCTTACATTTTCAAAACAAATAAAGTTTGGTAAAAAGTTCAATATAATCGATTAGGGGGCCCCCTGGCTTCGTCGCCCCCCCCCAAATGGGGGGGTATGGGGGGCGGTCGCTACGGCCCTGTATATACCTCCGTCTTAAATTACAGATGGATATACTTAACTGATCTTAGAGCAGATATTATGTAAATATTTGGTTATTTCGCATTATTAATAAATTATTAATCTCATAAAATTAAGAGTAATATTTATTTAACAGTTTTCCTTTCATCATATCTGTACCGAAGCTAAGCAAGTACGGGGAAAGGAAGTAACATTTCCGTTCATAAAGATTTTCTTTATCCGATGCAGAGGAAGAGTTTTTGCAAGGATAATTAAGGAGCTAAAAATAACGAAGAAATCCCCATTAAGATAGTTAAAAAAATCTCTCTTGCGATGTACTTTTGTATAAAGATCATTTGTATGTATATCTGTGATTTTTAAAGAGACTTTTCCTAAAAGGTAATTTAATTTTTTTTTAATACGTCGTCCACTTCACTAATTTTTCTGGAAAAAGGGCCATCTGAAACGCATTCACTTCTTTTACTCCAGTTCAAGTACTAATGGTTATCAAAATTATGGTAACAGCCTAGATTTATCAGGTATTGCTTACTAATATGTGTATGACCGCATTTGGCATGCAATACAGCTTGGATTCGCCTTAGAATCGATTCATAGAAGAGCTGAGCAGTGTTCAGAGGAACATTGTACCATTCTTCATGGATATAATGTGGAAGTTCTGGGAGAGATGCAGGCAGAGGATATCGATTCCAGATTGAACGCTCTAAAATAGACCATAATGGTTAGTAGAAAGAAAAAGCTGGTTTTGTGCCACCAGGTCGAGCGCGGAGTAAAATCCTTCTACTACAGTAGGATGTTAAAATCTGAGGTTGAAAATGTGGTTGGGTGTACTATAAGAGAGTGGTTTTTGAGTGGAAGGGTGCTGTACGGGGAGGGCTTAAAATTATTATTATTATTATTATTTTGTTAAAGAATTAAAATTTAAATAGAGAGAAAATTTCAATTTGTACCATGCATAAAAAAGGGTGGTTATGGAGTTTTAATAATAGTCCTACCCCTTCCCCCCCTCTATTTTTAGAGAAAGTTTAATTGTGTTGTAATAATGTATAAATTTTCATGTTTTTAAGGGGGTCCGGGGCCCAAAAAAAATTTTTTTTTTGCTATTGAAGGTAGGAATTTGAAATTTCTTTTGGAAATCAGGCATGTACTGAGTACACCAAAACACATCATAAAAATTTTCTAAAATTTAAAAAAAAATTAAATTTTAAAAATTTTTTAAAAAAAGTGGGGTATTTTAAAATTGATATAACTCAAAATATTACTGATGGAATTTCAAAATTTTTTCACCTAATTAAACAGAATTATATTTCTTTTAATTTGTCTTCGGCGTTTAAAAAAATAATTATTTTAAAAAAAAAATAAAAATTTTTATAGTGAAAATTAACATTTTTTCAATGTAATTTTTTTTTAAATTTTCATATTTTAAAAAATATTCATTTTTTTAAAATTTGCCGAAGACAAATTAAAGTAAAATGTTTGAAAATATCACGTTTGAAATTTCAAATCTCTATCTTCATTGGTTTTTGAGTTATATCAATTTGAAGATGACAAATCGTCAAAAAACACATCATGGAGAAAAATGCGTTTAAAGGTGAAAAGAAAGAATTACTGTTTATAAAATGTTCAAATACCTCTCTGAAGCTTTCAGATGCATGACTGATTTATTATCTCACTTTACACTTTTCATTTAATAGAATTTTAGCAAATTTACATTTATTTTTAAAGCATTTGAAAGCCTCTGTGGACGTAATACTTTTTGGAGATGACAAGTCGTCAGTGAAGAATAAACAAAGTTTTTCCATATTCTTTCACAATTTGCATAGAGAAAGTACTACAATATTTGAAAATATTATGTTTATGCTTTAAATTCTCTATAATTATTAGTTTTTAGTTGTTATATCAATTTTAACCCTTAAAATACAGAAAAAAAAAAAAAAAAAAAAAAAGAAAAAGAAAAAAAAACATGAATAATAAACAATGTTTACAAAAAGTGCATATACCTGCTAGAAGTATCCAGGTGCATAACTAACACCTTGTTTTACTTTGTATTTTTGATTTATTTTAATTTTAGCAAGTTCTACTTTTTTTCTGTAGTTTTTAAATGCTTCTGTAGATTTAAATAATGCTTTTCTCACATGTCGAGTTCTTATGCGCTTCAGTGCAATTAACGAAGTATTAGCAGGTGATAGAAAGAATGTTTGCAGTGCGTTTACAGATGATACCCTAACACCATGATTAAAATCAGATATGCCTCTAGCTGCAGCAATATCTACTCGCATTTTTGATGCATTAGAAACTTTGGGGCAACGTCCCCAAATCACATTGTGCAAAGATTCATTACGGTTTTGTGTTTGACCTTTTGTACACTTTTCTAATAAAGCGTCTGAAGCTAATCTTTGGAAAATCGGCATCATTTTAGCTACAACATCTTCTCGTAGAGGTGTTCTAATAGAAATTTTATGAGCAGGAGGCTTTTGATTTAGAAAAATTGCACGATTATAGAAACACCACGAATCTTCTGCTAGAGGACACTTTGAGTGTTTTGGTTTTTTATCGGTTGAGCTACAGTGCTGCAAAATTGCATATATATCTTTTTTCATATCGGAAATATTTCCCCTATTACGTATTATTGCATTTCTATAGTATCGAGTAACTTTTTTAATTGTTGCTTCTGAAAGGCTTCCATGTTTTTTTCCTCCGAGTGTAACACCTCGATTTTTCCGTCTCTACAAGTTTCTGTAATGCAGTCCCCATTCTTTTTCCAACATGATTGATGCACTCTGTTTTTGTTAGAATAGTTTCCTCGCCGTAAACTTTTAAAGCTTGAAGATCATGAAATGCTTTTGCATCTCCATCTGAAACGATTTCTGTATAACGAAAACCAAGATTCTCTGAACGACGCCACAATCTCACTGCCATTTCGCTTTCCATTCCACCAGATGTTCCTTCATAGTTTTTATCACAATATGGAGCATGACCTTCGTACCATGCCATAAATTCTGCAGAATCTTTTCCAAGAGCATTTGCAGTTTGTGTGCAGTTATAGCAGATTTTTGATAACACTTCGTAATCTATCACAAATCCAGTTAGAACGTCTATTATGCAACCAACCGAATAGTTTGAAGTATGTCCTCTCTTATGCCAGCTTGCATCGTAACTCACTGCAATATCTGCAACAGCTTCACTCGAAACAAAGTGAGATTGTTTTACTTTAGTGCGAACATTTTCTAAGAGCTCACATGTACTCTTTACACATGAAGAATGAACCAGTTTTAAATGTCGTGTAAAAACTTTCGAATCCATTGAATTCAAATTCATATTGTATGAAAACTTTTCCAATGCTGCATGACCTTTACCGATTTCTGTTATTGCAACTACAGCTCTTCGATTAATATCGAAAGCATTTTCTTTATCTGATACTTTATTTGAGGTGCTATTTGTAAATCTAAATCTACAATTGTTACAAATAACTTTAATGTTTTGTGCAAACCCATTAGGTTTACTAAATTCAACTTCTAAAGATGATTCTGAGCATTCTTTACAACTAACATTTGATATAATAGATTGTAAAACAGTTTGTTTTATAATGATATAATTTTCTTCTTGGGCTTCAATATAGTTTTTTTTTGTAGGCGATGGCATTTTTCTCTCATCTAACCGCTTTACTACAGTCATTGCAGGTTCTGCATTAAAACAAACTGATTTATTTCTCTTTTTTTGCATAGCTTCAGATTTCTGAGCAGTAGATTTTCGTTTTCTACCCATTGCTATAAATATTGTTTTAAATTTTCTAAGAAATGAATAAAAATGTTCAATTTTATGAAAACATATGAAAGTTTGCTTCTGTAATCAACACATAAACAATGTCATTATTTCAGGCATAATTTCAGTTATCAAAGTCTTATATTCATTCCATATTTACAATATATTTCTCCTATAATTTCTAGGAATATATTGACATATTTATAAAATTAAAACATCTGCATTTTAAAATAATTTAAAAAACAAACACGATAAGATGCAAGTCACCAGAGTCAGCGTAATAAAAGTTACCATGAGGAAGTTAACATTAGCAATTTGCTTCCTTTTTTGGCGTTGATTCAGTCTTTATAATAAACTATTTTTACTTATTATCTTATGCTACAAGTATATTTCTTAACATCCAATATAAATCATTTAAAAATCTTGACAATATTCCAATTAATTTCCGTCCAAACAACACATGAAAAATGAAAAGCATGCGGAACCGCGGAACAGAGAATATTGTTTACATTTCTCCCTCCTTTACATCTCATAGAAGTAGAAGTAGAAGTTTATGTGAATGAATGAATCAATGAATGAATCAAGATAAATAATTTAAAATTTGATTCACAAAATAAATAAATTTAATTTTAAAATGCTTGTTTACATTTTACGGATTATTTGTTTACGAAACCAAAGAAGCTCCATAGCAACCGCGCAGGCGCTATGGCGATAAACCACATCCATCGCAGTGAATCAGCTGAATTTGCAAAACAGTACTTAACAAAAACTACTATATCTTCGGTTCTAATTAAGATAGAAACATAATTCAAACGGCATTTTATGCAGAAATAACCAGAGAATTTTTTAATAAAATAAAAAAAAAATCAAAAATTTGAAGATTTTTGGGCCCTGGACCCCCTTAATGTGAAACTTGGTAAAAAGTACTGTTTCAAGATGGAAGTGATTTTTTTTATTAATTGGAATCATAATATTAGATGAGGGGTTCTTTTTTTATTTAATTTAATATTAAAATGAAAGATTTCAGTGATACTGCTTTATTTTTTGTACTAAGGTACCCTGGGGTAATAACGCCACATTAAGGTTCTACCAATTTTCACGGCTTAGTTTTAGATTGTATTTTTCAAACAAATATAGGATCTGATACAGCAACTCATTGACTATCTACACTGGTGTCCAAAAGTTAAGCATAATTGGTAATTAAGTAATTATTTTTAAGTAATGAAAGAAATATGAATCGGAATGTGCTGAAACTCCAGGTGTGTAAACAACATAGTACGCGTCACATATTTTCGCGAAGAGTTTTCCCCGAAATCGAACAGGGGACCGTCAACAAATTGAAAAAGAACGAAGATCTTTTGGTTAACCCTGTCAAAACTAATGTAGCAAAAGCGTTCAAACTGCACATTATGATTAATTGGCTTATTGTAATGTACTGTGTTAATTTTTACAAGGATAGCATGTATACTCGTAGAGAAATTAAGGTTTTTATGAAAACAGTCCTAAATTTTTCCAAGTTTTTTGCTTATAATTTCCAGAGTTCTTATTATAAAATAATGTTCTTTTCTGAAAATATGACAAACATCATTGTACACAATACCCTGTCATCAGAATTTAAAAATAATAAAAATTGTATGAAAAATGAGTATGTTTAGTAAATAATTTTTCATTGCGCATGCGTCAACGATATCAAATGCCATTTGCATATTGTGTTAGCTAAATGTATAAAGCAACTTCTGTAAAAGTTTCAAAAACACAGCTTGAAAATTCTGAAAATGGGAGCCTATAGAATCAACTCAAAATCCTTTATTCCCTAAATGAAGCAAAAAGATGAGGGGCTGTATCCATATTCCATTGTTTAGTGCCTACACAATATTGCACGTACAACTATATTTAGGTAAAACCCCTGATTTTTTTGCTTCCTTTAGGAATAACGGATTTTGAGTTGATTCTATAGGCTCCCATTTTCAGAATTTTCAAGCTATGCTTTTGAAACTTTTACAGAAGTTGCTCTATACATTTAGCTAACACAATATGTAAATGACATTTTGATATCGTTGACGCATGCGCAATGAAAAATTATTTACTAAACATACTCATTTTTCATACAATTTTTATTATTTTTAAATTCTGATGACAGGGTATTGTGTACAATGATGTTTGTCATATTTTCAGAAAAGAACATTATTTTATAATAAGAACTCTGGAAATTATAAGCAAAAAACTTGGAAAAATTTAGGACTGTTTTCATAAAAACCTTAATTTCTCTACGAGTATACATGCTATCCTTGTAAAAATTAACACAGTACATTACAATAAGCCAATTAATCATAATGTGCAGTTTGAACGCTTTTGCTACATTAGTTTTGACAGGGTTAACCAAAAGATCTTCGTTCTTTTTCAATTTGTTGACGGTCCCCTGTTCGATTTCGGGGAAAACTCTTCGCGAAAATATGTGACGCGTACTATGTTGTTTACACACCTGGAGTTTCAGCACATTCCGATTCATATTTCTTTCATTACTTAAAAATAATTACTTAATTACCAATTATGCTTAACTTTTGGACACCAGTGTATATAAAATAAAATAATTTAACTGATATGTATTCATAAAATGTAATGGCGTTTTTTCTTGACCAATGCTATTTGGCGTTAATACCCACCTATATGGGTAATAATGCCATGCAAACAAAACTGTAAAATAAGATGGAATAATGGCATGTAGATTGCCCAATTCTAAAAATGCAAACTCTACAGCTCTAGAAATTGACAAATTGCAATCTAAACTATTGAAAATGTACAATTTTTTTGTGGCTCTGAAAGAAAAAATAAAGGTGTGGTGGTGGCGGGGTAGGAGGCTAAAGAATATCAGATTCTAAGCTACGTTTTGCTTATAAATGACCATTTAAATAGAATTATTAGAAACATTGCACGGATTATTTGAATCAGTATTTATATTCCCATGTATGCATTCTATGCGATAGAAAATACTGATTTTTTTGTGAAAGTTAAAGGAAAAGGAGTGAGGGGATCTTCAACAGAATATAACACCCTGTGTCTCTCTTTGCTTAAAAAGTCCCGCTTAAATATGATTATAAGAAACATTGCATGGTTTTAAACATTGATAATGTAATATTTTAATCATGTGAAGTTTTATAATAACTAGAGTTACATGTAATACATATTTTTGTTAAACCTTAACTGCTGTTAGCGTCTCACATACCGCTGAGTTTTTCAAGTTTCAGAGTTTAACTTGCAATTTTTAGTTTAACTATAGATACCGGGAAAATTTTGTTTCATTTGGAGTCCTATTACTATCTCTAGAGACTTTTGAATAGCTGAATTTTATTTATAATAGTCCTGTATATAAGGTTCAATACAAAAATAATATTCTAAAAGTTAATTTAACATTTTATTCGTCGTTAGATTAAGCGGTCTGACAGGCCGCTCACAGTAAGTTATGCCATTTTTGTCAGAGCAGTTAACCCTTTCCGGCACACTGTGCCCGGTCTGGGATACCTAATTTTAATTCCAAACTTGCAAACGGCACCAGTAATATTTTACTAAAATTTTGTTTTTACAATAAAAGCTTAAATTAAGGATTTCAAAATATCTAAAAAATTCGTTTGTGAATTCCGGTGTCAGTCGATAATTTTTCATTTTATTATAGATTTTGCCCGTGCCAGAAAGGGTTAAGGGTTAATACTATTATAGTAATCTAGTAAATAGTTTTTAACCCATAACTCCACACTAATGCGGATTCTCCAAACCTACAGTTAAATTGTCGACGTTTTAAAGAACATGCTTTAATAAATTTTTAATAAATTGAATAAAGTTTTTGATTAAAAAATATTATCCCAAAGAGATCTCTTATTCAATTTTATACATAATTCATATGGTTATATATCATTATCTCTATATAAGCAACAAAATTAACCTTTAACTGCTGTTAGCAATCTGACTGAACACTGTACCCCCCCCCCCCAAAAAAAAAAGCGCTTAACTTGTATTTTCCAGTTTAACTATAGTTACAACTGAAATTCTCTTTCGTTTGGAGTTATCGTAATATTATTTGAAATATTTGAATAGATTAAATTTAATTAGAATTAATTCTGTACAAAAAGTTTAGCGCAGGAACACTATTCTGATTCTTAATCATGGATCGCCTTTTAACCTTTAACTAATGTTACCGGTCTCGTAGACCACTATTTTTCTTTTAATTTTTTAGCTTAACTTGTAATTTTCAGTTTAACTGCAAACACTACCGAAATTTTGTTTCATTTGGAATTTTAGTACTACCACCAGAGACTAAATAGGTGAATATTAAGTATAATACGCTTGTATAAAAGTTTAGTACAAAAACACAACCCTATGAGTTATTCCCGCCTTTTATTCATCTTTTAATTTTGCGGTCTCACAAACCGCATCACATTCATACGTTACAATTTCTGTCACATCAGTTAAAGGTTAAATTTATAAAGTTTTGAAAAACCGAACGCTGAGAAAGCGGACAGTTAAAATTTCGAACTCAATTGAACAATCCAATGGAAATTTAATAGAAACCTGATTTTGAAGATGTTCGAATTTGAATCTCGAAAACATTTTGATATAGTTTTATTTACAAGAGTTAAGAATTATTTTTTACATTAGTAAAAAAAATAATAATAATATAATGAAAATTAAATAGAGAGATTATTTTTAAGTATTGGGCACCCCACCCCTTATTCTTACCATTTCAACAATGATGATAATGCTGTCCCATATTAATATACAAACCCCCTTCGGATATAGATCGGCTACTGTTGGGAATCAACCAGGGTAATAACGCCAATCCCTGGCGTTATTACCCCGAGATACTTATTGCGCAGTAAATCCTAAACTACAAATTATCTCGAGAAGATATCCAAAATCTTCTAGAACAATTTGAAAGTACATGAAATACACTACAAATTTAGGTAATAAACAAAGTATTTCTGGATAAAAAATATAGTCTTCACATCAAAAACCTTATCTAGCAAATTTTAGATCAAGCGTTAATTTTAGCTGCTTGTAAAAACAATAAGACCTAAAAATGAAACAAATTAACTTGAAACTGTTTTTTGCGATTTATATGACTCAAAACCCTTCTGCGCAGAGCACATGGGTGTCATTTACCTGATTATTTCATAATTATGCAAAATATAAGCACTTGGTGTTATTACCCCGCCTGGCGTTATTACCCCAGGGTACCTTATTAGAATTTGGTTCTTGTTTTTTTTTTCAAAAGAAATAATATGTATGATAAAATCAAACATTTTCCAACCTTATTTAATTTCTAAGACTATCCAAAGAATCACCAGCTTTACTTTGAAGATAATAAAATGCCCTTTTATTTCTAACCCTATATTCTAGTCCTTTAATTTCGAGTTTCAAACCTCTAAACATGCGACCAGACTTTTTAGGTGGATCATCATTTTTAGGTGATTATGTAAATACATAGTAATTTTTAGTAATTATAAAGTCGATGATGATGGTGACTCAACGATGATGAGTACTCCCTAAAGGGAGTACTCATCATCGTCATTGTCGTCTCTGTGGTAGAACATTTTTAGACCATCCAGTACATCAAATTGGGATCTCAGCATCCATTACAAAACAAATAAATGGATCGAAACAGGTGCTCTACGTGTATCTCAAGGCATATTCTTTGTGATGAGTTGGAAATAGCATGCTTTACTGAAGAAATAAACAATTATAGAAATTAAATATCAAATTACTTGAAAAAAATTGTGGTTACTCAAAAGTAGGTTTTCTAATGCAAACAATTCATATTATCCACATGGGTCAAGAGCAAGGACATTTGCGTCGCTGTGGTAGAACATTTTTAGACCATCCAGTACATCAAGTTGGGGTCTCAGCATCCATTACAAAACAAATAAATGGATCGAAACAGGTGCTCTAGGTGTATCTCAAGGCATCTTCTTTGTGATGAGTTGGAAATAGCATGCTTTACTGAAGAAATAAAAAATTATAGAAATTAAATATCAAATTACTTGAAAAAAATTGTGATTACTCAAAAGTAGGTTTTCTAATGCAAACAATTCATATTAACCACATGGGTCAAGGAGCAAGGACATTTGCGTCGCTGTGGTAGAACATTTTTAGACCATCCAGTACATCAAGTTGGGGTCTCAGCATCCATTACAAAACAAATAAATGGATCGAAACAGGTGCTCTAGGTGTATCTCAAGGCATCTTCTTTGTGATGAGTTGGAAATAGCATGCTTTACTGAAGAAATAAAAAATTATAGAAATTAAATATCAAATTACTTGAAAAAAATTGTGATTACTCAAAAGTAGGTTTTCTAATGCAAACAATTCATATTAACCACATGGGTCAAGGAGCAAGGACATTTGCGTCGCTGTGGTAGAACATTTTTAGACCATCCAGTACATCAAGTTGGGGTCTCAGCATCCATTACAAAACAAATAAATGGATCGAAACAGGTGCTCTACGTGTATCTCAAGGCATCTTCTTTGTGATGAGTTGGAAATAGCATGCTTTACTGAAGAAATAAACAATTATAGAAATTAAATATCAAATTACTTGAAAAAAATTGTGATTACTCAAAAGTAGGTTTTCTAATGCAAACAATTCATATTAACCACATGGGTCAAGGAGCAAGGACATTTGCGTCGCTGTGGTAGAACATTTTTAGACCATCCAGTACATCAAGTTGGGGTCTCAGCATCCATTACAAAACAAATAAATGGATCGAAACAGGTGCTCTACATGTATCACAAGGCATTTTCTTTGTGATGAGTTGGAAATAGCATGCTTTACTGAAGAAATAAACAATTATAGAAATTAAATATCAAATTATTTGAAAAAAATTGTGGTTACTCAAAAGTAGGTTTTCTAATGCAAACAATTCATATTAACCAGATGGGTCAAGGAGCAAGGACATTTGCGTCGCTGTGGTAGAACATTTTTAGACCATCCAGTACATCAAGTTGGGGTCTCAGCATCCATTGCAAAACAAATAAATGGATCGAAACAGGTGCTCTACGTGTATCTCAAGGCATCTTTTTTGTGATGAGTTGGAAATAGCATGCTTTACTGAAGAAATAAACAATTACAGAAATTAAATATCAAATTACTTGAAAAAAATTGTGATTACTCAAAAGTAGGTTTTCTAATGCAAACAATTCATATTAGCACATGGGTCAAGGAGCAAGGACATTTGCGTCGCTGTGGTAGAACATTTTTAGACCATCCAGTACATCAAGTTGGGGTCTCAGCATCCATTACAAAACAAATAAATGGATCGAAACAGGTGCTCTACATGTATCACAAGGCATTTTCTTTGTGATGAGTTCGAAATAGCATGCTTTACTGAAGAAATAAACAATTATAGAAATTAAATATCAAATTACTTGAAAAAAAAATGTGGTTACTCAAAAGTAGGTTTTCTAATGCAAACAATTCATATTAACCACATGGGTCAAGGAGCAAGGACATTTGCGTCGCTGTGGTAGAACATTTTTAGACCATCCAGTACATCAAGTTGGGGTCTCAGCATCCATTACAAAACAAATAAATGGATCGAAACAGGTGCTCTACATGTATCACAAGGCATTTTCTTTGTGATGAGTTCGAAATAGCATGCTTTACTGAAGAAATAAACAATTATAGAAATTAAATATCAAATTACTTGAAAAAAAAAATGTGGTTACTCAAAAGTAGGTTTTCTAATGCAAACAATTCATATTAACCACATGGGTCAAGGAGCAAGGACATTTGCGTCGCTGTGGTAGAACATTTTTAGACCATCCAGTACATCAAGTTGGGGTCTCAGCTTCCATTACAAAACAAATAAATGGATCGAAACAAATGCTCTACGTGTATCGCAAGGTATCTTCTCTTCGTGATGAGTTGGAAATAGCATGCTTTACTGAAGAAATAAACAATTATAGAAATTAAATATCAAATTACTTGAAAAAAATTGTGGTTACTCAAAAGTAGGTTTTCTAATGCAAACAATTCATATTAACCACATGGGTCAAGGAGCAAGAAGATTTGCGTGCCACTCTTCCCACACTTTTTGCTGCTCCATTCGATGCCATTTCAATGACCATCATTTCCCCTTTCTCCAAAAAGCTCATATTTAGACCCTAGTCCTTTTATGAATCATTTACTCCAATGTTAAGTGTATCAAGAAAAGTTTAAGGAAACCAAAATTAATCAGAAATATATATTTTATTTTTTATACAAAATAATGTTCATTTGCATTTAAAAAAAAAATACTTTTTTATGTTAAAAATAAAAGTAAAATAGCAAAAATACATGGCTTAAAAATACTTGAAAGAGACCGATCCTATTAATAATACAGTTGTCATGTTATATATAAAAAAAGAACAGTATATATTGCCATTATAAACCATACTTAAAAAAAATAAATCATTATGTAGTAATCTCTGATAAACCTGTAAAAATATAAAGTAACGCAGAAATGATTAGATTTGTAACTTAAAATAACAACTGTAACCCGTTGATCTAAAATTTAAAAAAAATGAATGAACTATACTATAAATTTATGCAACACTCACACATTAAAACCTTTCAATCAAATTCTTATTAAGTGATAGAAAAAGGCACATCGTAAACGCTTATAGATAATATTCAGTTTTTTAATATAAGGTACCCTGGGGTAATAACGCCATGTTACGGTTCTACCAATTTTCACGGCTCAGTTTTAGTTTGTATTTTTCCAACAAATGTATGATTTGATACAGCAACTCATTGACTACCTATATAAAAAGAATAATTTAACAGATATGTATTCATAAAATGTAATGGCGTGATTTCTATTTGGCGTTATTACCCACCTATATGGGTAATAACGCCATGCAAACAAAACTATGAAATAAGATGGAATAATTGCATGTAGATTGCCCAATTCTAAAAATACAAACTCTACAAACTTAGAAATTGACAAATTGCATTCTAAGCTATCGAAAATGTTCAATTTTTTGTGAAAGTGTAAGAAAAATAAAGATGTGGTGTAGGGGGGGGGGCGGGAGGATGAGGCAAAAGAATGTCAGACCGTGAACTTCTTTTTGCTTAAAAAGGACCGCTTAAATACAATTATTAGAAACATTGCAAAGTTTTAACTGTGTTTATTTGAATCAGTATTTAGGATGTAGCTCGGCCACTGTAGGGAATCAACCGGGATATTAATGCCAAGGATTGGCGTTATTACCCCGTTATAGTTGTTGCGCTGTACATTTTAAATTACAAATTATCTCGAAAAGATATCCAAAATCTTCAATAACATTTTGAAAGTCCATGAAATGTACTACAAATTTATGTGATTAACAAAGTATTTCCGGATAAAAAAAATAGTCTTCACATCACAAAACGTATGTCGCAAATTTTAGATCAAGCGATAATTTTACTTGCTTGTAAAAACGATAAGACCTAAAAATGAAACAAATTAACTTGAAGCTGTTTTTTGCGATTTCTATGACTCAAAACCTTTCTGTGCAGAGCACATGGGTGTCATTTACCAGATTATTTCATAATTATGCAAAATATTAGCACTTTGCGTTATTACCCAGCCTAGCGTTATTACACCAGACCACCTTATATTTAAAACATGTCCTAAATTTCGTATTTAACGTAAACAAGTATTTAAAAAAGGGGGCAAATCTAGATTTTTAAATTAATGTATTGACATGTACTTATATAGTAATAAAAGAAATTTTCGTTCTCTCTGTGTGTGAATATTATAAAGTGCGTGTGATGGTTAAGAAAATCTGCCGCACGTACAAGGTTGAAAACTTCTGTAAGAGTACTTCAAGGGTTGTCCGGATGCATGTGGGATTCAGAATTTAAATTTTTTAATTAATATAGATATTAGTTAAAAACGACAATAAATTCTCATTAAAAAGTCATCTCTTTCATTCCGAATACAGGAAAGCGTTTGGGCGTGCACAGAATTTTTTTACGGATGAAAATCCTAACACTGGTTTTCCTTTGTAATTTTTCATAGTTTTCTTTGAACCTAAATCAACCGAATCACTCGGTACAGTTAAAATTGTAATACATACTCCAAAAGATAGTAGTCTTACATCTCAAATGCCACAATAAATTCGAAAAAATATCGCAATTGAAACTGAAACTTTTTAAAAAGTGTAACTTTCCCAGAAAATGCTTTCCCCTTATGACGAGACAACGCCCATTCAGGGCACAATTTCAGAGGTGTAACAAACCGAAAAATATTCTCTTAAAGCAGACACCTTCTTCTAATCTGTGGTGTTATCAGTTTAAAAAAAAAAAAAAAAAAAAAAAAAAAAAAAAAAAAAAAAAACAATTATTAACTTTTTAAAATATACAAGCGAACGCATGTAACGACGCCTCACAGAGGTGATACTTATTTCTACGCTAAAAGCTACTAAAATTTCATATTTTAACACAAACTTTTTAGAATATCTCAATAGATTAGATTTACATCATCTACAAAATTGTCGAAACGTTAGGACTAATAAAAGACATTTTAACAAAAAAAAATATATGAAAATTTCGTCAAAAATGATGAAACCTGAGTATATTGGATCGGTTTCGCTTACTTTCTGCTCACATTTTCTCTAATATATATATTATTATTTTATATGAAAATTTTGAGAGCGGAAATAAGATTAAAAAAATTAAAATTAACACCTTTGAAAAACAACTCATCTCCCAAAGTTATCTTTCATTTACCGCGCATTTTTCCGTCTGATTACCATTACGCACATTTTAAATAAAAAAGTACCTTTAATTTTACACTCTACACGGAAGAAAGATTTTGTTAAAACAACAACAAAAAATAGTTGTTTCAATCAGTTTGTATACTATTTGACATTTTAAAGCTATATATTAACCTTTTAGCCAATCATCAAGTATCAATTTCGTTCGGATATAATAGAATTTAGATTTCAAATAATTAGTTTGAAAATAAAAATTTTCACTTAGGATTTAGATGTCAAGAATAAATGAATAAATAAATAGCTACACGTAAAACAATGACGTTTACAACTATCTATTATTCTAGCACTAAAAATTACACACAGTCGTCGGAAATATTATATTTACTATTATTTAGAAATTATAATTATAATTATAAAAGAAAAAAACAATTAGTTTAAACTGAAAAAAAAAAATCCTATATACACTGCTTAAAACAATTAAAGGATATTTGAAGTTTTATATAAAATAAAGATATAAACGAAATTTTTTTTGCCGAAAATAGAAGAAGAGAATCAGAAATGCAAATTTTTCTGGTTTTCAAACTGTGGAGTATGCAAATTTTGAGTTCGACGTCAAAAACGTCACTTCAGCGGCAGCGAATGAAATTTGACTTTCAACTGGATAAAAGAGAATGAAGACAAGGATGATCGGCATTCAGTGATTGCTTTGTTTCGATGAGTACGATGTCTCAGCGAAGTCATTTGACCGATTCAGAAGCTTGGAGAATTGTTGGTAGGTCAGAAGGGGTCCAAACTCAAGCCGAAGTAGCGTAAGCCATTGGAATGTCACAAAGTGTCATTTCCAGGATCTGGAACCGTTTTTTGGAGAGCGGATGTCTAGGCCGAAGACCAGGGCAAGGTCGTAGACGGGCAACAACGCCCAATGAAGATCGGTATTTAGCGTTAACAGCTCGGAGACACCGAAACATGAACGCTACTCTTCTCCAACAACACCTTCGCTCGGCTACAGGCACCACGATTTCAACTCAGACTGTCCGAAACTGGCTCCATGCTGTAGGTCTGTATGCTCGCCGACCGATGGTATGTGTTACATTAACATCAAGGCATCGTCGCGACCGCAGGAAGTGGGCAATCGAGCATGTCAACTGGAGGAGAAATGAATGGAGCAATATTCTGTTTTCTGACGAGTCCTGTTTTTCTGTGCATCCGGATAATAGGCGTATTTTTATCTGGAGGGACCGTGGCAGTAGGAATAATCCTGCGTTCGTGCACGAAAGTGTCAGATTTGGCGGTGGAGGAGTGTTGGTGTATGGTGGCATCTCCATTGACGGGCGCACTGACCTCTACATCATTCGAGATGGAGCTCTGACTGGTCGCCGATATAGGGATGAGATCCTCAGACCTATCGTAGTCCCTTACGCTGCAGCAATTGGAGATAACTTCATTTTAATGGACGATAACTGCAGGCCACATCGTGCAAACCTGGTGGGGGATTTCCTTTTCGAGGAAGGAATCGTTCGAATGGAATGGCCAGCGTGTTCTCCAGACATGAATCCAATCGAGCACGTTTGGGACGCTCTAGGAAGACGAGTTTCTGGCCGCCAACAACTCCCACAAACTCTCCAAGAACTGGAAAGAGCTCTTCTGGAAGAATGGGGCAGAATACCCCAACTTGTCATTAATAGCCTCATTGAGTCCATGCCTCAAAGGTGTTCAACGTTGCTGGCCGCCCGTGGAAACCATACCCCCTACTGAAAATGATTTTCTTTGAAGAAAACCTTTTCTTATTCTCTTTTTCTCATATGCACAAATTGTGTTTTTTCCTTTTGTACACAAATGCGCAATAAAATGCATTTTTTTCTGCCAAACATGTGTAATTTATTCTCATATAACCTACTATGTCTGTCGACCATGTATCAATCAGCTAAAAAGTTTCCCATATACAAAATACACCTAAAACTGCAATATCCTTTAATTGTTTTGAGCAGTGTATTTCATCTATCTAAAAAATAGGGAGGGTGGAGGAGAAAAAGTAATAGGAAAAAAAATACTGCTTTATACAGCTAAATATCAAAATCTTAGCATGGAAATTATACAAAAATTTTGAAAAAGAAATGCGTTTTTCTTTCTTCTTAATTTAAATGATTATAGGTTGTAAAATTCATTATATGTTTCTTAAAAAAAAAATTACGAAAGACTAAATCTTGTTATTCAAAATCGAACCAAGCATTTATTAACCTCCTCAGTCCTGAGACAAATATTACGAGGGACCACAAAAACCTGTTTAAAATTACTATAAAACATGTCCAAAAATGCATCAGCCAGTATATCAATGATTATGATATGCACGCATTTATTAAAAATGTGTATAAGTAGTTTTAACGATTCAAAAAGCATTTAAATACATTTAAAGGCTGTTTATTAGTGTCTCTTATACACGTGACGTCAAGACTAAGGAGATTAAGAACAATTTCTTTAGGCCCTTTTACTAAAGTTTTAAATATTTTTGTACGAAATTTATGCACGAGCTGCAAAATCGCTATATTTAAGTAAAAATTCGGACAAAAAAAAAAAAAAAAAAAAAAAAATTAGGAAACAGTTTAGTGTAAGAAATAAAGAAAATGTCACGATTGCTTTTACTACATTGTAAAAAAAAATCTGTTAACCTACAAAACTAGCTTTTGTAACGCTACAGAAATCTGCAAGTTTACTAAAATTGTATCTGTAACCGGGGTATTTTATTTACCAGCGCATAGTACAAATACATGAAATATCTCAGTTTCACCTGTCAGCCAATCAGAAAGGGCTTCAGTAGTGACGTGTCATTGTTTACGCGGCCACAAGGGCGTAAAAGACTTCCATCTTGAATCCGTTATTGAGAAGGATTTCTAGTTAAAAAGTATGTAAAAATTTCTTCTTAATGTGTTAAATTTTGTTTAACCTCTTCAGTCCTCACTTCGCCCCCAGGACACACTAATGAACACAATTTAAATTAATTAAAATGCTTCTAGAATTGGTAAGATTACTTTTAGACTTCTTAAAATCAATGCGTGCGTATTATAAGTATCGATATATTGACTGATACATCTTAGATTTTTATAAAAATTTTAAAATGGTTTTTGTGATCCTTCGTAATATTTGACTCAGGACCGAGGAGGATATTTCCATTCTTCTTAAATCGCAATAACTAAAAATCAAAAACTCAGAAAAGACTATTTGATTTTTGTTATATTGTAGCATAATCTAGCAAGTAAATCTTTCTATTATTTTCTGTTAATTACATGTCATTGTCAGGTAACTATTCTTTACGTGGGTTTTCATTACAAGAGAGAAATTTTTAATGTTTAATGTAACAAATCAAACCTTTCTCTTTTTCTGAAATTTCACTTACGGTTTTTGAATCCTTCTTCAAAATACAAGAGATTAAAGTGTTTAAAACATTTTTTTCTACTCTATTTGTTAAATCATAGGGAATAATCAATCCTAAATTTCATTAGCAATTGATTACATCACTTTCATTTTATTAAAAATTTCATCTGAATTTCACCCTCAAAATTTCGTTTTTGAATTTTCTCCACCCCATACAGTAACAGCACTTAAAGTTTAAAAACTCTGTAAAACCTTTTAATTTAAAATAAACAAAATTTGTTCTATGTGTTATTTTATTTTCATAATAAATTGCCAAATAAGATTTTTCTTACAACTCGAAATTTCCATTTCCCCGTTCCTCCCTCATCCCTTCATATTGCGAGCAATGCAATGTACTTTAAACGCTCCCTATAAAAAACACAAGATTTTAAAGTCTATGAAACACTTTAAAGCCCAGTGGTGGAGGGAAGGGAGGTCAAAATCTGAATCAATTAGGGGAAAGTTGAAAATTGTTTATATCCCTGTAGGTCTAGAATGAATATACTAAGTTTTCCTCTTCCTTATTAGGCTAGGGCTAGAAAAATGTGTATAGATTTATAATCGAAAAAAACGCTTTTATTAACTATTATAAAAATATCTAAAAAACTATTATCAAAAGCATTGCCAATTCAAATGTTATGGAGATTAAAATTCTAAATAAACTGAGTACCGATAGTCAATAATTTTGTTGAATTTTTAGAATTCTACTTCAAAGTTTTACGTAAATTACTAAGCAAGAGCTTTAAACCCCAACAGACGAGGTTATCAGTTCAAAGTGCTTCTGATTTTTATGTGCAAGTACTTTTTAAAGATATTGAAGTATTATTTAGGGTGGATATATTAAGAATTATGTGATAATCTCATGATTACGGGTTTTAGCCCAATAGTGGGCTATAAAAAAAGTCCAATGTCGCAACTTATGAGAAAGCTAGAAAGTGTTTTAATCTATTCGAGATAAATTTGTAATGTAGTAAGTTTCCTCCTACTGCCAGAAGAGCTTTTGCTTCTACGAACTTATCAATATCTTAAAAATTGCATTTTTCATTATTTTTATAATATTTCAAAAATGATTTGTAAGTGAGGGTAAACATTGTTTATTATATTCGATATTTGAAATATGTGTATATAGAGTGAATAACAGTGCTTATCTATTATAATTAAGAAAATTGGAAAAAAGTGCAAGAATTTTTTTTTGGTGTGTATGTGGGGGGGGGGGGGGGGACAAACAAATGAGTGTGCAGAAGCTTTTTCGTTAGAGGAAATTCAAAGTCAATTAGTAACACGATTCTAACCTTCAATATTTTCTATAAAAGACAAAGATGGTTTAAAAAAAAAAAAAAGATTTTCGACTAGCATACCATCCTTTTAAGTAAACCTTTAACTGGCGTTACTTATCTCACACACCGATACCTCCCCCCTCCCCCAAATTTTTATAGTTTAACTACAAACGCTACCGAAGTTTTCTTTTATTTGAAACTTTTATATTATCATCAGAGACTTTTGAATAGGTGGGTTTTTATTATAAGAGACATGCACAAGATGTTTAGTACAAAAATTCCATCCTCTAAGTTTATCGAGCCTTTTTGTCATCTTTCGATGGAGACCGCTTCACATAGTTGTATGACAATTTCTGGCAAGTTAAATTTATAAAAGTATGAAATGTTCGGAATATTGAAATAAAGTATTGTAGTCTTAACATAAATTAAAACGATGCTTTAAGATTGGTGATATCAGTTGCGACACATAAAACAGCTATCATTCATGCACCCCTTTATCGGTAATTACTAAACTATAATCCTCAAAATATACAAAATAAAGCCCTGACATAGTTACAACAACATCATTAAGGCTTGAACAACTTAAAACATGTAAAGCAAATGAAAGTTGGGTAGATTGATAACTTGGTCTCTCCTAGCATCAATATTTTGTTAGCAATTAAGGCAAAATTTTTAAATAGAATTCGACAAAAATATGAATATGGGTACTCGTTTTATTTTTAATTTCACATTCTAAAACATTTGTCGTGACAATGTTTGATAGAATCAGTTCTTTTGAGATATTCCTAAGATAATTTTTTAAAAAAATAGTATTTTTTCGATAATAAATGTGTACCTATTTTGTATAAAGTTGACCTCGAACGAGGACGGGTAATCAATACGTTCATTCTAGACTTAAACTGAAGGGATTAAAACAACTTAGTTTTCTCCTAATTAATTTTGAGTTATACTTCTGACCACTAAGCTAAAATTTTTAAACAGAACTGTGATATTTTATGTTCAGCAAAAATTTTAATTGTAGGCGCTCATTTTATTCAGAACATTAACCCTTAACTGCTGAGACAAAATTATGTGAGTAGTGTGTCAGGCAGATTAATCTAAAGATGAATAAAATATTAAAATAACTCTCATAATACTGCTTTTGTATTAAACTTTATTAACAGGACTATTATAAATAAAATTCAGCTATTTAAAATTCTCTAGCGATAGTAATAGGACTCCAAACGAAACAAAACTTGACCAGTATCTACAGTTACGCTGGAAATTACGAGTTAAACTCTGAAACTTGAAAAACTCAGCTGTCTGTGTGACCGCTAATAACAATTAAGGAAAAAGCTCTACAACATTTGTTTTAATGTTTTTGATAGTTTGTTGTTTTTAGGTATTATTATGGTATTAAAAAAGGGTGTTTGTTTTTATTTTAATTATTTTTATTGTAAATCTATATACATTTTCTAACGCTCCCCTAGTAAGAGAAAGAAAAATTATTATATTCATTGTAGACATAAACTGAAAATATTTGAAATGACTAAGTGTTTCCCCTTTAATATCTAAAGTTTAAAATCTTAATAATCTATTGCTTTTTAAAAATCTTTTCCTGATTTATCTGTTACTTTATTGTAAAAAAAAAAATATAAATAAATAAATAAATAAATAATCGATGAAGAACTCTTAATTTGTTTGCTTTTCATTTTTGTGCACTATTTGTAAATCTTTAATATAGTAGATTATGGTAGATTATTTTGTGACCCCCACCCCCCCCCCCTTTAATAAAAAATAAAATAAAATTATCTTTGTCTCCGATTTTTACTTGCAAAATTAAAATTTTTTAAATGTGTTCATCTTTTTACTCCTTTATTTATTACTTTATTATAACAGCAGTTAACCACTTGAAATCTTCCCTCAACCCAATATTTTTTTACTTGATACATCTTTTATATTCTGATAATTTCATAGATTTAAACGCGTAGCTCAATTATATGTCTGTTAAATTCGTGATTTATTTATATTTTTTAATCAATTTTAAAGGAAGTTTTATCTCTTTTTAAGGGATATTATCCGTAAGAAAATGATGATGAAACATTAGTTTTGAGAGCAAGAGATAGTATGGAATATATATTTTTTTAATTTATCTTTTCAAGTTTGTTTTTAAAACCATGTACAATCAGTGAATTCAAATGAACCTTTCAAACAAATTCCATTTGAATGATTTTTTTCTATTCTGCTGCCTAAAAAAATTAAATTGTTCGATTACAAATATGTTAAATTTGTGTGTTTTAATATTATTAATTAAATTATTCATGCAGAAAATATTAATTTGGTTATGGAAAATTTGTCAGAAATAAATATTGAAGAAATTTTGTCACTTTATGTGCAAAATGTTTATATACTGAAGCCGGCACGTGATAAGATAAATTACGAAGAATCGTATTTGAAAATTATTTCTAAAAGCATGATATATCGGTCATTTAAAATAGTTTAAATATATTTTTAAAATGGATTGTTTCCATAGAACTTTCTAAAAATTGAATGTGTGCGATGTTTAGAAGTTAAAAAAATTAGCAGTAGCAACAATTGCAAGTCCAGAATTTCATTTCAAAGTGTTACCATTCGAAAGATGATGTCAGCGTTACGTTCTTGATTGACGTATGTTTGTTCTTGATAATATAGTTTTTTTTTTTTTTTCACATCAAGATCTTGAGTTACTTATTTGCTTTTCGAAAAAGAAGTTTTTCACCCTTAAATACGCTTATACCTGAACCGAACACATACTGAATTGTTCGCTAAAAAGTTAGCATACAATATTAAAATTTCAAAACTATAGTGTATAAAATTAAGTGTAGGGGGATGGAGGTGGAATAGGAAAGATGGGACAGTTTTTATAAAAATATTTTTAACCAATTATGTTTCGCTAATATAAAGTAGAAAATTTCAGAACAACATTTTGAAACATTTGAACACACTTTAAAATTATAAATTTGTTGATTATAAATAAAATTTTAGACAAATAAATCAATTAATTTAATTAGAAGGTCCCATCCCTCCCTCACGTAAGAGAGGAATGGGAAATGTTTTATAATGAAAATTTATATTTAATTTTAGATATTCTGGTAGAAAAAATGGCAGATATAGTGTGATATTGACATTTCTAGGGTTTATTGTAAATTACAACAATTATTTTAAGTTAAATTCTGTTTTGTGAAAATTAAATCTAATGAAAAGTATTCTTATATACAGATATTGCCGCCAATTGATTTTGGAGGATATAAAATAATGGATAAAGGTACATACAAATAATATACTGACATACAAACATTAAACGCATTAAACCCAACTGGAGTGAAAAATGAACCAGAGCCAGGGATCGAACCCGGACCACAACATTCAGGATGTTGCTCTATCCACTTTCCGGCCGATGTCTGAGCCTGCAAGTTGTCCCGTCGTCCTAAGCTGTCTAAATTATGGAAGATAACTTTCCCAAATTTCGTTTATTAGTGAGAAACTCAGACTCGGCCATCGGTTGAAGTAGCTTAGTTGATAGAGCAACAACCTGGAATGCTTGGTATCGGGTTTGATTCCTGGCTCTGGCTAATTTTTCATTCTAGTTGGGTTTATTGTATGTAATGTTTGTGTGTCAGTATATTATTTGTATGTACATATTTATAATTTTGAAGGATTTGTAAAATTCATTTATTCAATACGAAGATCAATGTAAATTTTTTTATAATATCACATTCATTATAAATTTTCTTGAATATTTCTTTACATTCCATGTTAACATATAACTTTCTTCTATAGATGCATGAGAAACTGAAGTTCAATTTAAAAACAGTGCGATTTTCTCTGACGGTGAAAAATTGATAAAGTCAGATGAGGAAAAAGAACGATTGTCTATGAGAAAAATTCCTCCCCATACCTCACTCGGACCTTCTAATATGTTCTACAGCGCCCTGAAATTTTCAAATATTTTAAAATAATATCAGTTTATCATTCATTTTTTAACAGTATCTTAACAGGTATATAAGCTTGATTATTGATATTTGAAGAAAATATGTTTCGAAAAATAGTATCAATAAGTATGATTTTAATAGGTATTTGTATAAACTCTAGTTATGTAATATTTGTAAAATATGAGTCGTATTAAAAATGTATATGTAAATCATTTTTATTGTATAGAATGTAATAAATCGTTATTTAGAAATAAACTTTATTTATATTTCATTGTATTATGTCATTTAATCACATTGAAATTATTGGTTGTACATGTATGCATATTGCATTTATAATAAAAATGACTATTCATAATATTTTACAAAGCATTTTATACATTTCTATTTGTTTCAATTCTAATTTCCATACATTGTCAGCTTTTAGAAAGTCTTCTTAGCCAACTCTAGTGCTTAAGCATACTGATAAGCACTAAAAAAATGTGAAACCTGCCCATAATGACTGTTCATATGCCTAATATAGATTTTTGAGCACATATGTTAATGTGTGTACATCATCTCTGTTATGTGCAATTCTTTGAGTTAGAAATTGTAATTCCAGAGCAGAATTAACCACAGTTGAATCCTACTAAATTCATGCATTTAGATCCATTCTTCCGGATTTTTAAGCAGTTTAGAGTTTTAAAAATGTGGTAATATGAATAATTAAATTTTCCTTTTCATTATTTCAATTTGAAACATAACTATCAAGCAAATAAATTATTAGAAAATGTCTAATATATTAAGTGTAGACAGTGCAAGAAATTTGTGAGGAGAAAATTGAGGAAAGAGATAATAAAATAAATAAATAAAATGAAGAAAGTTTCAAGTGATTAATGACAACTATACGGAATATTCAGCAAAAAATAGAATAATATATTAAAAAAGATATTTTCTTAAATATGGCATTCAGGTAAAGACATTTTTTACAGATGTGAGTTTTCTCATGTCTAACATACCAATACTTACGGCAATTGCTGTTATATTATTGAAACACATGTCGGACCATTTTGCTTATTTTGTAAAGAAATATTTTGATACATGAGGAAAACTCCAGTGTGGGCATTTAAAACTATAAAAATTCAATTTCATATTTAAAAAGGAATACTTTAACAACTCCAATTAATATAAGTATTAGCATGCAAAAAACAATTACTTAAAATCTTTTCGAAATACTGCTGAAAGACTATTAGTAATACTAATGCAAAAATTTTATAGTTACAAATACGTCTTGTAAGTGTAAATATCTTATATACAATGCTAAGAAATCATTAGCAAATTTACGCATTAACTCTTCTACTGTTGTAAAGAATTGTGTGGCGATAATACAAAAAATGTTTTAGATACAATATATAATAATTTTTGTAAGTTTTTTCTCTTTCCCTTAATCAAGTTATATTTCTAATGATTTTTAGTACACCTTCAAGGAACTTTTTAGTATGTTTGCTTACAATTTTTTATGGATTTGTAAAGGATTTTATAATGCATTTATTATTATTTTTTGGAATGCATACTAAGTATTTTATCCATTTTATCAAAAAATGCAAAATTTATTAACCCGGGAGAACTCGCTATGAGAATTTCTCTCACGGTGCTCAATTATTTTCTTTTACTTTACAGCCACTTAATATCAAATTTTTTGTTTGGCTTAGTACTTTTATTCAAAAAAGAGGTAAAGTAATGGAAATCACATTTTGAAATTTTATTAAATTTAAAATAGTCTTAAAAATATTCTTAGAAAGAGTACGATGAAGAAAGAAAATCTCATGCGCAAGTTCTCGCGGGTTAAGGATATTTGATAAATTACGTAAAACACTTAGTGTGCATTACTAAACAAAAATAGTAAATGTACTTTAATGTCCTTCACAAATCCACAAAAATTCTTAGCAACTGTACAAAAAAATCTTTTTAAGTGTACTAAAAACCATTAGAAAACCTACAAAATATTTTTTAGGAAACACCCTTAAAATTAGCACGTTTACTAAATAATCCTTAGTAAATTTACCAAAAAGTATTTAGTAAATTGTCTAAAAAGTCACTAGTAAGTATACTAAACAATATTTAGTACCTTTACTGAAACTAATTTGAGAAACTCCCTTAAAAATTCTAAGTAAATCTACTAAACAATCCGTATTAAGTTTACAAAGAGTTTTTTGGAAAATTCCCTAAAAAATCTTTACTACGTTTACAACATAATCGTTGGTAAATTTACTAGACATTATTTACTAAACTCCCTAAACTATCGTTAGTAAGTTTACTAAACAATATTTAGAAAATTTACGGAAATTTCTTTGGAAACCTCACTAACAAATCGTTAGTATGTTTACTAAAGAATACTTAGTAACCGTTACTAAAGAAACTTTAGTAATTTTACGTGATTTTCTTTGGCTGCGTTTACTTAAAAAGTTCTAGGCATCCCAGTTTCCAAGAAAATTCTTAGTAACCTTGCAGAATTTTTTTTACAGTGTACTAAAATTCAACATCACTTTGCGATTTTTTCTTTTATTTTTTACACTCGTTTGTCGTGTCTGAGCAACATCATGTTTCTTTGCAAAATTTGTTTTTGGCACCATTAACGAAGGAAAATTGCCTTCTTTTATTAAAGCACTTTTGATATACTGTAATTGTAGGTAACTTGTTTTAAAAAAGAGGTGCTAACTGAATAAAATTTGTGTATGAGACTTGGAATCGAAAGGATTAAAAATATAAATTAAGACGAAATCGAGTGAAAGATATAAAATCATACAAATTTGAGGTTCATTTAAAGTAATTATCTTGGACCAGGCAATGGCCTGGCTGGTGAGCTAGTGTATGTTATATATATAGAGTGCAAAATTTATCTATCACCGACCTTTATTTTCTCAACTGTTGACATATAGTTCCAATTAAAAAATCGTTTCAAACGAGGTAAATATTCATGTTGTGGCATTGTCAAAGTAAAAAAATCAATTTTATAAAAATAACGAAATATAACTTTTTCTGCGGTCTCCTAATCCCTATAATATATTTAGTAAAAGTTTCTACACTTGATAACAGATATAACACAAAAACGGACTTCTGCACGACAAAAATTGAGAGAGTTATTAAATTTCAAAGTTAGATATTTTTGCACATGATTTAGTCTTTCATAAAGAGATTAGTTAAAAAATAAAGTAATTTGTAACCAATTACTTTAATTCAATTTTTAACTGAATGAAACTACCTAAATGAAAGACAAAAGCATGTGTGAAAATCTCAAACTTTGAAATTTAATAACTCTGTCTTTTTTTGTAGTACAGAAGTCAATTTTTTTGCGTTATATCTGTTATGATATATAAAAATTTTTACTCATACGGATTGGAGGACCGTATAAAAAGTTAGATTTTGTAATTTTTATAAAATTAATTTTTTTCTTGCCACAACATGAATATTTACCTCATTTGAAACATTTTTGTAATTGAAACTATATGTTTACAACCAACGGTTGAGAAATTAAAGATCGACGATAGCTAATGCATTGCACACACTCTTAACGGTGATCAACGGCTAATTCCTAAACCATTAGTCATAGACATACAGTTCTTGTTACAAAAATCTTTTAAATGAGGCAAAGAATTATTTAAAAAATGGTTTGGGTCAATAAAAAATTTCTTAAAAAATTAACAAATTTAAATTTTTATACGGTGCCCCGGTCCTATAAGTTGAGCTATTCCATTTCAATTCAGGCAGGCAGTATTGATATGTGTCAATTCACCATCACAGATTTTTTTCAAAAAAATACAGTAGTTACAACTAAGTAAAACACAAAATTTCCCAAAAGGATTTTTACCAAAAAAATTTTTTTCTTCGGTTACAGAACTTTGAAGATTGTGATAAAATTGACAATTTTCAGAAAAACTGAAAAACGCTTCATTTTGAAACGAACACAGTACCCAACATATTCAACATATTCAGTCAATTTATTTTTTACAAATAGTTTTTAAACTGAATTTTACTTTAACACAGTTTTAAAAAATATTGTGACATTTTTACTTAGTTAAAAAAATTAGTTTTTAAGTACAAAAAGTATAATTATTACTGAATTCAAGATTTTTTTTCAGAATGAAAAAAATATTTTAAAGCTAAGCATTTAATGGCAATCGAAAGACCATTAATGGGAGTTTTAGAGCAAATTTTATTTTAACCCTAAAGTGCATACAACTTTTGTAATTCAATTTTAAATTATGCAAAATCTTGTAAAATCGCTACATTTGAAGTGCAATTTCTCAAAAACACCATTTTTTAAAAATCTGATAATATGCTCAATAGATACATTATTATTTTCTAATAAATACCTTACAAGCAAATCCTGTACTTTTGCTTAGAAAATTTTATATGATTTTTTGAAACTAACATGTTGTGTGTTTTTTTCAAAAAACCAAAAAAGTCAAGCTCTTTCTTATTTCACTGAATTAATAATATGATTTCTATTTTTTAATGAAAAGGTAATACTATGCACATAATTATGGCAGATAAATATAAGCTAATCTTCAAAAATTCCTATACATAAAATGTAAATAATTCAAACTCCCCTTTAAAAAAAGAAAAATCTGATTTTCTTTTCATTTTCTTTCCTTTTAGTATTCAATAATTAGATTGCTATTGAACAGGCATATTTTTGCTTAGAGGAAAACATTATAAAACATTGTTTTTACACTTTTATTAAAATATGTTTTGACAGTCTATGATGATTGTTTTAATATATTCTAAGATGTACATATATAACTAAAAGTTTTCTTTAATATTTTCATTGAATTTAAAAATTTCAATTTTTTGATCCTGACTCATTACAATGTATTTTAACAGTACAGTTATATTTAAAATTTTAATAATTTTCTTAATTAAAAAAAATCAACATGAAGAAAGTTTTCTATTTTATTAAACTTCTTTTTAACAATTATTATCTTACAATCTACCATTTACTAATGCTGTATGAAAATAGAACATTTTAGTGAAGGCGTTTTTATTTAGAATTTTTATAATAAGAGCTATCCGAGATTCTGTCTGATTTGTTGCTGAACTTTCCTCTCTGTTAAAAAAATATCATTCTGCTACATCTAGACAAAAAGATTATTCAAGCTTATAGAGCTAATAAAGAGAAAGAATATGCCAATGTAAGATCTATTGCTAATATACCATCTAAACATTATTGAGGCGATTGAAAATAATGAATGGGACGAACGATTAAAAATATATTTACAAAAGTTGAAACCTCCAGTCAAATAAAAAAACAATATTCAATACATGATATCCAAATTGGCGATTTCATTGGATGCATTTATGAAAATAATTGATGGATAGGACAAATCAGTGGTATATCACGAGAACTACATGACATTAAAGTATCATTCATGTACCCATGAAAATAATTGGTGGATAGGACAAATCAATGGTATATCACGAGAACTACATGACATTAAAGTATCATTCATGTACCCCCATGATCCTGCTAAAACATTCCAGTGGCCAGAAGAATCTGGAAAGAAAAAGGATGAATGTGCATTACCATTGGAAAATGTGCTTCTAAAAATAGAAAAACCAGTTCCAATCGGACAATCAGCGCAACTTCATACTTTCGATGG